>CM077835.1:28478610-29078610 GCA_039720395.1 Liquidambar formosana
GGTATCAGAGCCATGGTTATGCCTAATACAAACTGCATATGGGCTGGATTTTATGTTAAAATTGATTGGTTAATAAATCTGGAATTTATGTTCATGCATTAGAATGGTTTCCCTCTCATGGCCAAACCTAGGGTTTATGAACCCTAGGTTAATTCTCCTTCTACTCCTCTTCTAAAATAAGTTTTAGAGCTGCTGGTTATTCAAGAGTTGAATAGGGATTGAGTTTGGAGAAGAAGAACAGTTTTCATGGTAGCCATGAAAAACCGTCATCTTGTTTTGCATGCCGAAATCAGAGTTCTTCTCCAAAATTTTTGAGCCATAAATGGTTAGAAAGCTCTTTGAATCAGCTTTACAACCCAATAAACGGTTTTTCAATCCGAGTTTTTTAGTGAAAGTTATGAATTTTTTACTACAGGCTATCAGGGAAGACAGTTTTGCGCGGGAATGATGTAACAGCCACAATTTGGTGGAGATAAAAGGCATGGCAATGGTTGCCACCACTTGGGTTATGTTCTAGACATGGTAGGAAAGGGTTCCCAAGCATTCGGATGCATCATAATTGGATAATGATTCTAGAACAGAAGGAAGAAGGAGAAGACCACCATGTTTGAATCTGGGTTTTAGAACCCTAGGGTTCTTGCTAATGTTATGATCAGATACTTCTGTAAAATTGATGAATAATCATTATAGGATGATGATATATGATGTATAGATCATATTCTTTAATAATCAAAGGAGTCTTGATGCATAAAGAATCACAAAGTTTGATTTCTTGGAAGAACACAGCAGGCTGTTTTTCTGCAGAAAGTCATCAATGGAGTTTTGTTCATATCTTGAGCTAGGGAAGTCCAAATTGCATGAAACCAATTTTATTAGTTTCCTAAGACATGTAGGATGCTAGGAAAAATAATTTGGTAGCCTGAATTAATCATCTTGTTAGGTTTTAAATCAATTTGTGACAAGGGACAGTATGCTGCCAAATTCTGGACAGCCTATTGTTCTTGAATTGTTTAGAATAAATTGGGGATGATTTGATCATCCAAACCACTTCAATTAGCTTAGTAATTCATGTAGGGACATGATACAAAAGCTGGTTTTGATGGTGGAGTCGAATTGATTGAGTTTTAGAAACAATTGTGACCTCGGAGGTCCTCCCATGGTGGTGCCAGCACTGAGTTCTTGAAACCCTAATGTTCTTTGAAGGAGATGTTAGGATTATGCCCTAGAGCCAATCATGGAGATGATTGTTTAGGGATTAGGAACAATCATTTGATTTCATTTATGTATGTCACATTTATTATTGATTTAATAAAAGGGCTTATTCTATTATGTTTATATGCATCATTTATATTTACATAATATGTCCATGGAGTTAGAGTTGAGAATATGGAATTACAAAGAGTTGTAATTTTGAGACTATAGATATATCTCTGTACTAAACTCCTAAAGCATTCCTAGTTGAAGGTTCACTATGATGGACAGTAATGAACCATAGGACTAGCACTTGTTAGGTTGACTCTATAGGAGGATAGCTAGTCTCAAGCTATTTGTGTGGAGACACTACAACCAACAAGTGGGTGTCTATTACTAGAATAGGTACACTGAATGTGACCAAAGATATGAGATAAACTGAATGGAGTTTTATCCTACCTGTTAATCAGTTTCTCATTGTTATAATGGTACAAGTAATCCTTAGACCTGAGACACCATAGTTGTCTTATGCATGTAGCTTTAGAAGTTTGATAACACTAAGTGCAGATCTTATTCAGGGGTCTGCAAAGGTGTTCATTGGCCCTACTGCTATGTGTATGAAGGCATGTGAGTGATCAACAAGGGATCCATCACTCTTAGGAAAAAGAGAGAGAATGTCTCATATAACATTCATAATATAACTCATTAAATCCATGGCCATGGTAGGATGAATGTGGAAAAAAGTTTCCATGAGTTCATCAATGAGTTGATATCTATGAATGAGTATAAAGTAATTGAACTAGGGACTTGACAGACTTCCATGTCCTATTAGTTCAATTGAAGACATTGTGTTGAAGGAAGGATGCAATTGTAACCTATAAACTACAACAGAAGGGTTCTTTGTAAATGATTATTCACCTCATTAAGGACCACACCATGAGCCATATGCTAGGTGTTACTCATGAGTAGTAGAAGCCCTAATTGATATAAGTGAGTTATAATCAATTAGGGAATTGGAAGGAGTTCCAATTAGACCCTAAATGGAAAGAGTTCCATTGTGCACACCTCGTGCTATTCCTACTACTTGATGATGTGAACCCAATGGGTCACATACTGATCATGCAAGATGAGCTTTAAAGTCTATGAGAGAAAGGGTATGAGTGCATAAAGAATAGTTCTTTAAGGCCAAATTTATATATGATATAATTAAAAGGGGTTATTGTGTAATTAATAGTAATTACACAAAACCCTAAGTGGGTTCTCCCTCATGGCCAGGCCCCCCTTGGTGGGCTATATATATGTAGTGTGATGTAATGACATCACAACAATAAGTTCAACTCCCCAAAGGGTTGGCTGAAAATTCCAGCCTCCCTCTCTCTCTCTCCTCTCTTCTCCTACACTAGCAACAACAAGGAAAAGGAGGAAAGGACTTGAAGCTCTAGCTAGGTGTGGATACTCTTGGAAGCAGCACACTTAGGCTGCTCATTCACCGCTGTCCGGAATCAAAGCTTGGAGCAAAAAGGAGAAGACAAAAATTCTGTAAGTGTTCTAACCCTCTTTGTAGTTAGGGTTTGCTTTTGTGTAATGCATAGATAGATTCATGGGCTGTGGAATCGTAGGAAAAATTTTTATATTCCGCACTTCTATTTTTCCCCCTTGTTCGATTCCCAACAGTGGTATCAAAGCCATGGTTATGTTTAATACAAAATACATATGGCCTGGTAATTATGATGAAGTTGAATGATTTAAAAATCTGGAAATTTTTCTGCATAATTGGTTTTCCTCCATGGCTGAACCTAGGGTTTGGAACCCTAGGTCAATTCTCTTCTACTCCTCTTCTAATTAATGGTTAAGTGTAGCCATAGATGCAATAGGTTGCATAGGGTTTGAGTTTGGAGAAGAAGAATAAGGAAACTAGGGTTTTATAAAACTGTTATGAACAGTTTTCATGGTAGCCATGAAAAACCGTCATCTTGTTTTGCATGCCGAATTCAGAGTTCTTCTCCAAAATTTTCGAGCCATATATGGTTAGAAAGCTCTTCGAATAAGCTTTCCAACCCAACAAACGGTGCATCAATCCGAGTTCTGTAGTGAAAATTATGAATTTTTTACTACAGGCTGTCTGGAAAGACAGTTTTGCTCGGGAATGATGCAATAGCCACAACTTTGAGTTATTGATGGAGACCAAAGGCATGGCAATGGTTGCCACCACTTGGGTTATGTTCTAGACATGGTAGGGAAAGGTTCCCAAGCATTTAGATGCATTATAATTGGATTAAGATGCTAGAACAGAAGGAAGAAGGAGAAGAACACCATGGAGGCTGAATCTGGGTTTTAGAACCCTAAGGTTCTTGCAATTAATTCTAATTAAAGCTGCTGTATTTATGATGGAAAATCATTGTAGGATCATTATATATCATGTGTATATGATATTATTTAAGTTTCAAAAAGGTTTTGATGGAAAAAGATTCAAAAAGTTTGAAAATTTTTCATAAACAGCATAGCAGAATTTTTCTGCAGAAAAGTCATCAATGGAGTTTTGATTAGAACTTGAGTTAGAGAACTCCAAATTGCATGAAACCAATTGCATTAGTTTCCTAAGACATGTAGGATACTGGGAAAATTCTTTTGGTAGCCTAATTCATTCATCTTGCTGGGTTTTAAATCAATTTCTGACAATGGACAGTATGCTGTAAATTTCTGGGCAGCCTACTGTTGTTTTAATTGTTTAGAACAATTGGTGATGATTTGATCATCCAAAACTCTTCTATTAGCTTAGTATTTCACGTAGGGACATGATACAAAAGCTGGTTTCAATGGAGGAGTCAAATTGATAAGGTTTTAGAAGCTATTGTGACCTTGAAGGTCTGCAACAATGGCTCCAGCAATGGGTTTTGGAAAGCCTAATTGTTCTTGATGATGGCAGCCACTTCCACCACTTCTCACTTGTCCAAGGGCTTGTCCCATACCCCCGTAGTCCACTCCCTTGGCTGGCCATGGAAACCTAGCCAAGCTAAGGCAGCCCCCTGGTAGTGACGGCTGCATAGAGTTAAGGATGAAACCCTAATTTTGAGTTAATGATGAAACCCTAATTTCATTATGGCATTAATTAAAACTCTAATTGGAATATTAATTACCTTAATTAAGAGTTAATGATTGGTCATTAAATGACCAATCATGGTTATTAATTGTTAGGGCATAATTAATACCATTAATGATGTCTAGGGTTAGGGTTTTGATAACCCTAATTAGTGTAATTAATTAAGGGTAATAAATACCCTATTTGGCATTAATTAAACCCTAATCCATTTTATTAAATACCGTATGAACCTAGGGTTTTAATGAATGGACATTAAATGACCAATCATAAGGCATTTAACGATTAGGGCTTGCATTTAGGGTTTAGGGTTTTAGGAAACCCTAATACACTAATTCATCATTTAATTGATTTTATTTAATTCCCATGTTAATTATTTAATTAATATTCAATAATTTTATAACGTTTTAAATGGTTTAAAATACAATTGGGGATTAAATTAAAATCTGGAAATTCTTAATTTAATGAATTTGTTTCGTTTAAATAAGGAAACCCTAATATTGGATATTAGAGTTATTTTAGGAAACTTTATATGTTTCTATTAATTTGATTAATTGAAATTAAATGTCTTAAATGTTAAGACTTTATTTAATTCTAGATATTTTTGTTTAAACCTAATAAGATTAGGATGCATTAATGAGATTAATGTAAATCATTCAAGAGAATTACCTTAATGCCCATATGTTTTAATGCTTACAGTTTTTCTTTACATTATGCAATGAGATTGTATGTATGTGTTTGGATGATGATTATGGACTATACCCCTTAAACCAATTGTGATTGGCCATCTTACGAATGGGTTGTAATAATTTTTCAAGAGTTGTAATTTTATTATGGTGATGTAATTTATTATTTGGGGCTTGCATGCCACCTTCCTTCTCTCTCTTTCATTCTCTTATATACCCCACATTCCCCTTATGTATCCCTTTCTATATATTATGTAAATGTTATGTAATCGAGAGCGCACTAAGGAGCATGGTGGACCCAAAGGAGTATGATGGAGCCCAACAAGCCAATGGTGGAGACCAACAAGCCAATGGTGGAGACCTTCAAGCCAAGGGAGTAGATTAAAGGACTTGAAAGCTTAGAGAAGTTTTTCAAGTAAGCATGCATGTTACGAATGGTTTATTTTACGATCACCTACACCAACCATAGACTTAGGATTCAATCTATTGGCTTGGATTGAATCTTCTTAAAGTCCATAATCATCATAGTGGGAGCTTTAATTTATGAGATAATTGTTTTAGCTCCAATACCATAGTTTGGTATATGTTACCTATTCACTTCGGGACCAATATCAAAATATGGTACTTTATATATGTTGATATATAATAGCATGCGATGTATGATTTATAATAGCCTGACATGTATGATTATAAATAGCATAATTTATATGTTTAAATTTTGATACATGGGATGCATGTTAATTTGATGAGACCCTTAAAACCCCTCTCTTTTAATATTAAGTTGAAAATGAAGAAATCATAGGGAATTCTTCATTGCCTTCCATCATTATAGGATCATCTAACATCCCTTAATGTGGGTACCTGGCTGCAGACATGTAGGAACTACCCATGTTAAAGACATTACTTGAAACTATCACATATGACATATCATGGGGTGCCGAAACTGGTATATACCAACAAACTATAATGTGAGGTATATATTTGGCGAAACATACCTGTGTGAATGATGGGCTTAACTTAACTAGGGAAGTATTCCAAGAAACTATAATGTGAGGAGTATGTACCCTAGATGCAAAATGGTTGGAACTTGCTTATGAAGCAATAGATAAAGAGTTGTCTTCTCATTGTGGGTTAGAAGTCAATAAACTATAATGTGAGGCTTCTAGGTCACATTGGGACCCCAATCCCCATTAGGAATGAGATTCCCGAATTCCATTAGAGGGTGTATGGAATTTAATAAAATAGTGGGAGGTACCATATGATTAAAGACCCAATCATTATGGATAAAAATGAAATCTAATTCTCTGTTTATGTAGATTACCTAATTACTCACCTCAAAACCCCTGTTTCCTAATATACAATATTGATAGTTTGACTAAACCTGATTTCTTTGATTGACATAGGAAATTGAGAATTGTTCTCAATTTCAAAAGATTGTTTATATGCTATTAGACCTTTTATTAAAGGCCCTCCATAAAACATCCTAAGAAGAAAAAGATACTATGCGCAATTGGCATCTTGTTGCCATGCTATATGATAGTATTGATCACTAATGAGCTACAGAAGCAAAATTAGTCAATGCAAGTGCCTTTGATGTCCTACATCACAAACAAAGGTTGTATTGTGAGTAAAATAATACTATAAAGTATAGTACTTGTAAAGGACTTCTTCTGGACTAGGATGTAATAAAAGTTGTCTATTAATAATCATTCTTTTGAAAAATGATTAATCACATAGAATAGCTTGAGAAGCTAGATGTGATTTAAAATGGAAGCATAGAGGAAAGCAAGTCTTGAAAAGTCAAAGACAAAGAAATATAATAATTTTGTAGTAAACATAAGGTATTGTAACGGGAACTTGATAAAGTATCAGTCTTCCTAGAAGAACCAAACTTTTGAAGTTTTGGTTCATGCTCTAAACTAAATTGTTGGTTAGTTCTGCTTTTTGGTTTTTAGATTTTAGTGTAATCTAAATTGAAGTAGAAAGTTAAGTAGATAATAAGTTACCTTTAAAAAATTTTAGTAGAGCAAGAGTTGCTAGATTAATTTTAGGAACTTATTTCTTAACTAGGTCATTTAAGACATTCTAGAAATTTGATTTCTGAATTTAAATGACTAATTAGAGCGAATGCAACGTATTCCAAGAATACAAGAGATGTAGAGACTCTCATTTAAATGTAACGATTATGCTTTGGTTATGAGATGACCAAACCCATCTTTTACTTGGTGAAGTGAAAGAGTTACATTTATAATTTGACTAATACATTGTGATGTATGTAGTCATGTAGAGCATGCATTCAATTACAGTAGACTCATCTTAGAATACCATAGCTCAATGGTGAATCTAAGAGAACGAATTGAACCCTATTAAGATATGGTTTGATCCATGATGAGTTTTACTAATGTATCCATCTAGGATATACCTTAATATTGCTACATATTGATAATTTAGGGTTCACTCCAGTTTTGTCCCAATTATATCAGATATGATAAGGGAAGAAACCCAACTTAAAGAAGTTAAAGCTTGGGCTTGTGCTATGTTTGTCTAGAAACATAATGTAGACAATTTGGAAATAAGGTCAAGTAAGTGTTGAATTGTGGTATATCCCAAAAGTGGTTGGGATAGTATTTCTATTACCCTAATGAACAAAAGTTGTCCATTAGGATGTTTGCTAGATTTTCTTGAGAAAGAGTTCATTCAAGAAAGATGCAAAAGTAGATAGAATTTATAGAATTGTCTGTAAAGCCACAAACGAACAAAGATCCAACCCTTATCTCTGTTGAGACAAAACCCTTAACTACACTACAACCTTTTCATAGATCAAATTGGATATTTCTTAACAAAGGAGAGATATTGTATCTCTATTAGAATGTGAAAGAATTGTTCTTTGGTGATAAAGATCACCAAGATAATCCTATTGATTATGACTAGACGATGTTTCACATCAACTCGAGAAATGACTAAGAGTCATTAAATCCAATATGGATAGGTAGAGACCTAAAAGACTTGGCTATTTAAGAATATTTTCAACATAGGCAAAAAGTTGTCTATAAAGAAACTTGTCTGATAATAGTTATGCTAAAATCCATTTGGATCTTGTTATCTATAAACACAAATTTTGAATATGAGATATGTCAAAAAGGATATAAAGATGTTATATCAAATGGTGAAAAACCATAAAAGTGTGTAAGTTATAGAAGTCTATTAATAGACTACAAGGTTTTCATAATTAGAACATCTATAAAGTTGAAGTAATCAAATTGTTTGATTTCTCTCATTCTATAGATGGACCATGAGTGTATAAAAGGTTAGTGGGAGTGCGATTGTTTCTCTTTATCCTGTCAATAAGATGACATCCTAATCATTATGAATGATATATAAATGTTATCTAATGTGAAATTTTAGTTTTTGAGAAAAACTTCTTCATGAAAGATTTGGTAGAAGCATCCAACAAGATCTATAGAGATAGATCATATAGATTGCTAAATATCTCCAAGTCATTAAACATAGTTGAAATGTTGAAGGAGTTCAACATGGAGAATTCTAAGGGAGGTCTGATTCACTTTAGATAAGAATTCATTATTCAAGGGCATGTGCCCTAGGATACCACAAGTAAGGTTCTTAAAGTGTTAAGAAGCCTTATTCTACACTATGTATTGAACCTGATATCTATTATGTTGTAATTGTTACAAATAGTTATCAGTCAATTCAAATTTGGAATATTGGATTGTATATGGAAATTGTAAACTCATAGTAGATGGGTATATGGATTTGGATATAATCTATATGGGGTATATTTTATATTCACTTTAGTTGGTGAAATACTTAATGGAAGAACTGTATGAAAGATACAGTGGATTCCATTATTGAGGGTGAATTAATTGTCGTATTGTCTAGGAGAATGTTTGGATCTATAAGTTCATTTAGAACTTGGAGTTGTTCCTTCCATTGAGTTGCCCATACTTTGTTTTGTGACAACAATGGGTCTATAGCTCAAGCATAAGAATCACGGTCTCATCAAAAGTCCAAACACATAGAGCGGCAATTCCAAGTAATTAGAGGAATCATTGGAAGAGGTAATAGATACATTACAGAAGATATTATCTACATAGGTTTTTGTAGACCTACTGACTATAGCTTTAAAACATAATTGGTTATGTCTAAGACCAACATCTTGAGAAGATAGGTATGCGATACATGGTCAATTAGCTTTAGTGCAAGTGGGAGATTGTTAGGATTATGCCCTAGAGCCAATCGTGGAGATGATTGTTTAGGGATTAGGAACAATCATTTGATTTCATTTATGTATGTCACATTTATTATTGATTTAATAAAAGGGCCTATTCTATTATGTTTATATGCATCATTTATATTTACATAATATGTCCATGGAGTTAGAGTTGAGAATATGGAATTACAAAGAGTTGTAATTTTGAGACTGTAAATATATCTCTGTACTAAACTCCTAAAGCATTCCTAGTTGAAGGTTCACTATGGTGAACAATAATGAACCATAGGACTAGCACTTGCTAGGTTGACTCTATAGGAGGATAGATGGTCTTAAGTTATTTGTGTGGAGACACTACAACCAACAGGTGGGTGCCTACTACTAGAATAGGTACACTGAATGTGACCAAAGATATGAGATAAACTGAATGGAGTTTTATCCTGCCTGTCAATCGGTTTCTCAATGTTATAGTGGTAGAAGTAGTCCTTAGACCTGAGACACCATAGTTGTCTTATGCATGTAGCTTTAGAAGTTTGATAACACTAAGTGCAGATCCTATTCAGGGGTCTACAAAGGTGTTCATTGGCCCTACTGCTATGTGTATGAAGGCATGTGAGTGATTAACAAGGGATTCATCACTCTCAGGAAAAAGAGAGAGAATGTCTCATATAACATTCATAATATAACTCATTAAATCCATGGCCATGGTAGGATGAATGTGGAAAAGAGTTTCCGTGGGTTCATCAATGAGTTGATATCTATGAATGAGTATAAAGTAATTGAACTAGGAACTTGACAGACTTCCATGTCCAATTAGTTCAATTGGAGACATTGTGTTGAAGGAAGGATGCAATTGTAACCTATAAACTATAACAGAAGGGTTCTTTGTAAATGACTATTCACCTCATTAAGGACCACACCATGAGCCATATGCTAGGTGTTACTCATGGTTAGTAGAAGCCCTAATTGATATAAGTGAGTTATAATCAATTAGGGAATTGGAAGGAGTTCCAATTAGACCCTAAATGGAAAGAGTTCCATTGTGCACACCTCGTGCTATTCCTAATACTTGATGATGTGAACCCAATGGGCCACACATTGATCATACAAGATGAGCTTTAGTCTATGAGAGAAAGGGTATGAGTGCATAAAGAATAGTTCTTTAACGCCAAATTTATATATGATATAATTAAGAGGGGTTATTGTGTAATTAATAGTAATTACACAAAACCCTAAGTGGGTTCTCCCTCATGGCCGGCCCCCCTTTGGTGGGCTATATATATGTAGTGTGATGTAATGACATCACAACAAGTTCAACTCCCCAAAGGGCTGGCTGAAAATTCCAGCCTCCCTCTCTCTCTCTCCTCTCTTCTCCTACACTAGCAATAACAAGGAAAAGGAGGAAAGGACTTGAAGCTCTAGGTAGGTGTGGATACCAGTTGGAGGCAGCACACTTGGGCTACTTACTCACTGCTGTCCGGAATCAAAGCTTGGAGCAAAAAGGAGAAGACAAAAATTCTGTAAGTGTTCTAACCCTCTTTGTAGTTAGGGTTTGATTTTGTGTTATACATAGTTAGATGTTAGGATTATGCCCTAGAGCCAATCATAGAGATGATTGTTTAGGGATTAGGAACAATCATTTGATTTTATTTATGTATGTCACATTTATTATTGATTTAATAAAAGGGCTTATTCTATTATGTTTATATGCATCATTTATATTTACATAATATGTCCATGGAGTTAGAGTTGAGAATATGGAATTACAAAGAGTTGTAATTTTGAGACTATAGATATATCTCTGTACTAAACTCCTAAAGCATTCCTAGTTGAAGGTTCACTATGATGGACAGTAATGAACCATAGGACTAGCACTTGTTAGGTTGGCTCTATAGGAGGATAGCTAGTCTCAAGCTATTTGTGTGGAGACACTACAACCAACAAGTGGGTGCCTATTACGAGAATAGGTACACTGAATGTGACCAAAGATATGAGATAAACTGAATGGAGTTTTATCCTGCCTGTCAATCAGTTTCTCATTGTTATAGTGGTACAAGTAATCCTTAGACCTGAGATACCATAGTTGTCTTATGCATGTAGCTTTAGAAGTTTGATAACACTAAGTGCAGATCCTATTCAGGGGTCTGCAAAGGTGTTCATTGGCCCTACTGCTATGTATATGAAGGCATGTGAGTGATCAACAAGGGATCCATCACTCTCAGGAAAAAGAGAGAGAATGTCTCATATAGCATTCATAATATAACTCATTAAATCCATGGCCATGGTAGGATGAATGTGGAAAAGAGTTTCCATGAGTTCATCAATGAGTTGATATCTATGAATGAGTATAAAGTAATTGAACTAGGGACTTGACAGACTTCCATGTCCTATTAGTTCAATTGGAGACATTGTGTTGAAGGAAGGATGCAATTGTAACCTATAAACTATAACAGAAGGGTTCTTTGTAAATGACTATTCACCTCATTAAGGACCACACCATGAGCCATATGCTAGGTGTTACTCATGGTTAGTAGAAGTCCTAATTGATATAAGTGAGTTATAATCAATTAGGGAATTGGAAGGAGTTCCAATTAGACCCTAAATGGAAAGAGTTCCATTGTGCACACCTCGTGCTATTCCTACTACTTGATGATGTGAACCCAATGGGTCACACACTGATCATGCAAGATGAGCTTTTAAGTCTATGAGAGAAAGGGTATGAGTGCATAAAGAATAGTTCTTTGAGGCCATGTTTGTATTTGATATAAACAATAGGGGTTATTGTGCAATTTAGGGAAATTGCACAAAACCCTAAAAGGGTTTCCCCCTAGGGCCGGCCCCTTTAGTGTGGACTATTTAAGTCACACTATGATGTGTGACATCATCATACTTTGGAACTCCCCAAGGGCTGGCCAGAATTTCCAGCCTCCCTCTCTCTCTGTCCTCTCTTCTCCTACACTAGCAACAACAAGGAAAATGAGGAAAGGACTTGAAGCTCTAGCTAGGTGTGGATACCGTTGGAGGCAGCACACTTGGGCTGCTCATTCACCGCTGTCCGGAATCAAAGCTTGGAGCAAAAAGGAGAAGACAAAAATTCTGTAAGTGTTCTAACCCTCTTTGTAGTTAGGGTTTGATTTTGTGTTATGCATAGTTAGATTCATGGGATTGGGAATCGTAGGAAAAAATTTTTATATTCCGCACTTCTATTTTTCCCTTTTGATCGATTCCCAACAGTGGTATCAAAGCCAAGATTATGCATAATACAAAATACATATGGGCTGGTAATTATGGTGTAGTTGAATGATTCAAAAATTTGGAAAAGTTTTCTGCATAATTGGTTTTCCTCCATGGCTGAACCTAGGGTTTGGAACCCTAGGTCAATTCTCTTCTACTCCTCTTCTAATTGATGGTTAAGTGTAGCCATGGATGCAATAGGTTGCATAGGGTTTGAGTTTGGAGAAGAAGAATAAGGAAACTAGGGTTTTATAAAACTGTTATGAACAGTTTTCATGGTAGCCATGAAAAACCGTCATCTTGTTTTGCATGCCGAATTCAGAGTTCTTCTCCAAAATTTTTGAGCCATATATGGTTAGAAAGCTCTTCGAATAAGCTTTCCAACCCAACAAACGGTGCGTCAATCCGAGTTTTGTAGTGAAAGTTATGAATTTTTTACTACAGGCTGTCTGGAAAGACAGTTTTGCTCGGGAATGATGCAATAGCCACAACTTTGAGTTATTGATGGAGATCAAAGGCATGACAATGGTTGCCACCACTTGGGTTATGTTCTATACATGGTAGGGAAAGGTTCCCAAGCATTTAGATGCATCATAATTGGATTAAGATGCTAGAACAAAAGGAAGAAGGAGAAGAACACCATGGAGGCTGAATCTGGGTTTTAGAACCCTAAGGTTCTTGCAATTAATTCTAATTAAAGCTGCTGTATTTATGATGGAAGATCATTGTAGGATCATTATATATCATGTGTATATGATTTTCTTTAAGTTTCAAAAAGGTTTTGATCGAAAAAGATTCAAAAAGTTTGAAAATTTTTCATGAACAGCATAGCAGAATTTTTCTGCAGAAAAGTCATCAATGGAGTTTTGATTAGAACTTGAGTTAGGGAACTCCAAATTGCATGAAACCAATTGCATTAGTTTCCTAAGACATGTAGGATACTGGGAAAATTCGTTTGGTAGCCTAATTCATTCATCTTGCTGGGTTTTAAATCAATTTCTGACCATGGACAGTGTGCTGTCAAATTCTGGGCAGCCTACTGTTGTTTTAATTGTTTAGAACAATTGGTGATGATATGATCATCCAAACCTCTTCTATTAGCTTAGTATTTCATGTAGGGACATGATACAAAAGCTGGTTTGAATGGAGGAGTCGAATTGATAAGGATTTAGAAGCTATTGTGACCTTCAAGGTCTGTAACAATGGCTCCAGCAATGGGTTTTGGAAACCCTGATTGTTCTTGATGATGACAGCCACTTCCACCACTTCTCACGTGTCCAAGGGCTTGTCCCACACCCCTAGGATGTTCTCCCATGACTGGCCATGGCCTCCCACAGTCGTTGGTGGCCATGGCAGCCTAGCCAAGCTCAAGCAGCCCCCTGGTAGTGACGGCTGCATAGAGTTAAGGATGAAACCCTAATTTTGAGTTAATGATGAAACCCTAATTTCATTATGGCGTTAATTAAAACCCTAATTGGAATATTAATTACCTTAATTAAGAGTTAATGATTGGTCATTAAATGACCAATCATGGTTATTAATTGTTAGGGCATAATTAATACCATTAATGATGTCTAGGGTTAGGGTTTTGATAACCCTAATTAGTGTAATTAATTAAGGGTAATAAATACCCTATTTGGCATTAATTAAACCCTAATCCCTTTTATTAAACACCGTATGAACCTAGGGTTTTAATGATTGGTTATTAAATGACCAATCATAAGGCATTTAATGATTAGGGCTTGCATTTAGGGTTTAGGGTTATGCATTTAGGGTTTAGGGTTTTACGAAACCCTAATACGCTAATTCATCATTTAATTGATTTTATTTAATTCCCATGTTAATTATTTAATTAATATTGATTAATTTTATAATGTTTTAAATGGTTTAAAATACAATTGGGGATTAAATTAAAATCTGGAAATTCTTAATTAAATGAAATTGTTTTGTTTAAATAAGGAAACCCTAATATTGGATATTAGAGTTATTTTAGGAAACTTTATATGTTTCTATTAATTTGATTAATTGAAACTAAATGTCTTAAATGTTAAGACTTTATTTAATTATGGATATTTTTGTTTAAACCTAATAAGATTAGGATGCATTAATGAGATTAATGTAAATCATTCAAGAGAATTACCATAATGCCCATATGTTTTAATGCTTACAGTTTTTCTTTACATTATGCAATGAGATTGTATGTATGTGTTTCGATGATGATTATGGACTATACCCCTTAAACCAATTGTGATTGGCCGTCTTATGAATGGGTTGTAATAATTTTTCAAGAGTTGTAATTTTATTATGATGATGTAATTTATTATTTGGGGCTTGCATGCCACCTTCCCTCTCTTTCTATCATTCTCTTATGTACCCCACATTCCCCTCATGTAGCACTTTCTATATATTATGTAAATGTTATGTAATCGAGAGTGCACTAAGGAGCATGGTGGACCCAAAGGAGTATGATGGAGCCCAACAAGCCAATGGTGCAGACCATCAAGCCAAGGGAGCAGATTGAAGGACTTGAAAGCTTAGAGAAGTTTTTCAAGAAAGCATGCATGTTACGAATGGTTTATTTTACGATCACCTACACCCACCTTAGACCTTGGATTCAATCTATTGGCTTGGATTGAATCCTCTCAAAGTCCATAATCATCATAGTGGGAGCTTTAATTTATGAGATAATTGTATTAGCTCCAATACCATAGTTTGGTATATGTTACCTATTCACTTAGGGACTAATATCAAAATATGGTACTTTATATATGTTGATATATAATAGCATGCGATGTATGATTTATAATAGCATGAGATGTATGATTATAAATAGCATAATTTATATGTTTAAATTTTGATACATAGGATGCATGTTAATTTGATGAGACCCTTTAAAACCCCTCTTATTTAATATTAAGTTGAAAATGGAGAAGTCATTGCGGAATGAATTCTTCATTGCCTTCCATCATTATAGGATCATCCAACGTCCCTTAATGTGGGTACCTGGCTGCAGACATGTAGGAGCTACCCATGTTAAAGACATTACTTGAAACTATCACATATGAGATATCATGGGGTGCCTAAACTGGTATATACCAAGAAACTAACATGTGAGGTATATATTTGGCGAAACATACCTGTGTGAATGATGGGTTTAACTAAACTAGGGAAGTATTCCAAGAAACTAACATATGAGGTGTATGTTCCCTAGAGGCAAAATGATTGGAATTTGCTTATGAAGCAATAGACAAAGAGTTGTCTTCTTATTGTGGGTTAGAAGCCAAGAAACTAACATGTGAGGCTTCTAGGTCATAGTGGGACCCCAATCCCTATTAGGAATGAGATTCCCGAATTCCATTAGAGGGTGTATGGAATTTAATAAAATAGTGGGAGGTACCATATGATTAAAGACCCAAGCATTATGGATAAAAATGAAATCTAATTCTCTGTTTATGTAGATTACCTAATTACTCACCTCAAAACCCCTATTTCCTAATATATAGGATATTGATAGTTTGACTAAACCCGATTTCTTTGATTGACTTAGGAAATTGAGAATTGTTCTCAATTTCAAAAGATTGTTTATATGCTATTAGACCTTTTATTAAAGGCCCTCCATAAAACATCCTAAGAAGAAAAAGATACTATGCGCAATTGGCATCTTGTTGCCATGCTATATGATAGTATTGATCACTAATGAGCTACAGAAGCAAAATTAGTCAATGCAAGTGCCTTTGATGTCCTACATCACAAACAAAGGTTGTATTGTGAGTAAAATAATACTATAAAGTATAGTACTTGTAAAGGACTTCTTCTGGACTAGGATGTAATAAAAGTTGTCTATTAATAATCATTCTTTTGAAAAATGATTAATCACATAGAATAGCTTGAGAAGCTAGATGTGATTTAAAATGGAAGCATAGAGGAAAGCAAGTCTTGAAAAGTCAAAGACAAAGAAATATAATAATTTTGTAGTAAACATAAGGTATTGTAACGGGAACTTGATAAAGTATCAGTCTTCCTAGAAGAACCAAACTTTTGAAGTTTTGGTTCATGCTCTAAACTAAATTGTTGGTTAGTTCTGCTTTTTGGTTTTTAGATTTTAGTGTAATCTAAACTGAAGTAGAAAGTTAAGTAGATAATAAGTTACCTTTAAAAAATTTTAGTAGAGCAAGAGTTGCTACATTAATTTTAGGAACTTATTTCTTAACTAGGTCATTTAAGACATTCTAGAAATTTGATTTCTGAATTTAAATGACTAATTAGAGCGAATGCAACGTATTCCAAGAATACAAGAGATGTAGAGACTCTCATTTAAATGTAACGATTATGATTTGGTTATGAGATGACCAAACCCATCTTTTACTTAGTGAAGTGAAAGAGTTACATTTATAATTTGACTAATACATTGTGATGTATATAGTCATGTAGAGCATGCATTCAATTACAGCAGACTCATCTTAGAATACCACAGCTCAATGGTGAATCCAAGAGAATGAATTGAACCCTATTAAGATATGGTTTGATCCATGATGAGTTTTACAATGTATCCATCTAGGATATACCTTAAAATTGCTACATATTGATAATTTAGGGTTTACTCCAGTTTTGTCCCAATTATATCAGATATGATATTGGAAGAAACCCAACTTAAAGAAGTTAAGGCTTGGGCTTGTGCTACGTATGTCTGGAAACATAATGTAGACAATCTGGAAATAAGGTCAAGTAAGTGTTGAATTGTGGTATATCCAAAAAGTGGTTGGGATAGTATTTCTATTACCCTAATGAACAAAAGTTGTCCATTAGGATATTTGCTGGATTTTCTTGAGAAAGAGTTCATTCAAGAAAGATGCAAAAGTAGATAGAATTTATAGAATTGTCTGTAAAGCCACAAACGAACAAAGATCTAACCCTTGTCTCTATTAAGACAAAACCCTTAACTACACTACAATCTTTTCATAGATCAAATTGGATATTTCTTAACATAAGAGAGATATTGTATCTCTATTAGAATGTGAAAGAATTGTTCTTTGGTGATAAAGATCACCAAGATAATCCTATTGATTATGACTAGACGATGTTTCACATCAACTCGAGAAATGACTAAGAGTCATTAAATCCAATATGGATAGGTAGAGACCTAAAAGGCTTGGCTATTTAACAATGTTTTCAACATAGGCAAAAAGTTGTCTATAAAGAAACTTGTTTGATAATAGTTATGCAGAAATCCATTTGGATCTTGTTATCTATAAACACACATTTTGAATATAAGATATGTCAAAAAAGATATAAAGATGTTATATCAAATGGTGAAAAACCATAAAAGTGTGTAAGTTATAGAAGTCTATTAATAGACTACAAGGTTCTCATAATTAGAACATCTATAAAGTTGAAGTAATCAAATTGTTTGATTTCTCTCATTGTATAGATGGACCATGAGTGTATAAAAGGTTAGTGGGAGTGCGATCGTTTTTCTTTATCTTATTAATAAGATGACATCCTAATCATTATGAATGATATATAAATGTTATCTAATGTGAAGTTTTAGTTTTTGAGAAAAACTTCTTCATGAAAGATTTGGTAGAAGCATCCAACATGATCTATAGAGATAGATCATATAGATTGCTAAGTATCTCCAAATCATTAAACATAGTTGAAATGTTGAAGGAGTTCAACATGGAGAATTCTAAGGGAGGTCTGATTTACTCCAGATAAGAATTCATTATTCAAGGGCATGTGCCCTAGGATAACACAAGTAAGGTTCTTAAAGTATTAAGAAGCCTTATTCTACACTATGTATTGAACCTGATATCTATTATGTTGTAATTGTTACAAATAGTTATCAGTCAATTCAAATTTGGAATATTGGATTGTATATGGAAATTGTAAACTCATAGTAGATGGGTATATGGATTTGGATATAATCCATATGGGGTATATTTTATATTCACTTTAGTTGGTGAAATACTTAATGGAAGAACTGTATGAAAGATACAGTGGATTCCAATATTAAGGGTGAATTAATTGTCGCATTGTCTAGGAGACTGTTTGGATCTATAAGTTCATTTAGAACTTGGAGTTGTTCCTTCCATTGAGTTGCCCATACCTTGTTTTGTGACAACAATGGGTCTATAGCTCAAGGATAGGAATCACGGTCTCATAAAAAAGGTCCAAACACATAGAGCGGCAATTCCAAGTGATTAGAGGAATCATTGGAAAAGGTAATAGATACATTACAGATCTACATAATTTTTTGTAGACCTACGAACTAAAGCTTTAAAACATAATTGGTTATGTCTAAGACCAACATCTTGAGAAGATAGGTATGCGATACATGGTCGATTGGCTTTAGTGCGAGTGGGAGATTGTTAGGATTATGCCCTAGAGCCAATCATAGATATGATTGTTTAGGGATTAAGAACAATCATTTGATTTTATTTATGTATGTCACATTTATTATTGATTTAATAAAAGGGCTTATTCTATTATGTTTATATGCATCATTTATATTTACATAATATGTCCATGGAGTTAGAGTTGAGAATATGGAATTACAAAGAGTTGTAATTTTGAGACTATAGATATATCTCTGTACTAAACTCCTAAAGCATTCCTAGTTGAAGGTTCACTATGATGGACAGTAATGAACCATAGGACTAGCACTTGTTAGGTTGACTCTATAGGAGGATAGCTAGTCTCAAGCTATTTATGTGGAGACACTACAACCAACAAGTGGGTGCCTATTACGAGAATAGGTACACTGAATGTGACCAAAGATATGAGATAAACTGAATGGAGTTTTATCCTGCCTGTCAATCAGTTTCTCATTGTTATAGTGGTACAAGTAATCCTTAGACCTGAGATACCATAGTTGTCTTATGCATGTAGCTTTAGAAGTTTGATAACACTAAGTGCAGATCCTATTCAGGGGTCTGCAAAGGTGTTCATTGGCCCTACTGCTATGTGTATGAAGGCATGTGAGTGATCAACAAGGGATCCATCACTCTCAGGAAAAAGAGAGAGAATGTCTCATATAGCATTCATAATATAACTCATTAAATCCATGGCCATGGTAGGATGAATGTGGAAAAGAGTTTCCATGAGTTCATCAATGAGTTGATATCTATGAATGAGTATAAAGTAATTGAACTAGGGACTTGACAGACTTCCATGTCCTATTAGTTCAATTGGAGACATTGTGTTGAAGGAAGGATGCAATTGTAACCTATAAACTATAACAGAAGGGTTCTTTGTAAATGACTATTCACCTCATTAAGGACCACACCATGAGCCATTGTTGGGAATCAAACTAGAGAGGAAAAATACAAAGGCGGAATTTAAAATTTTTTTCCTACGATTCCCAAACCCATGAATCTTAATTATGCTTAATACAAAACAAAAACCCTAACTTGAAGAGGGTAGAATTACTTACAGTTGATTCAAGTCTTCTCCTTTATGCTCCAAGCTTTGTCTTCTGATTGAGCAGTCCAAGTGCACTGTCTCCAACAGTATCCACACCTAGCTTGAGCAAGATGTCCTTTCCTTCTTCTTCCTTAGGGTTGCTAGAGGTGGAGAAGAGGGAGAGAGAGAGAGGGAGGGCTGTGAAATTTTCGGCGAGCACTTGGGAGCCTCCAAGAGTGCATTCAGTGATGATGTCATCACATCATAAGAGGCTTTAAATAGCCTCCAACTAGGGCCGGCCAAGGGGGGGATTCCAAACCCTAATCTAATTTGTGTAATTACTCTTAATTACACAATTAGCCCACTAGTTTGCATCAAATACAAATTAGCCCCTTAAAGAACTTTTCTTTAATCACTTATACCCTTTCTCTCATAGACAATCAAGCTCTCTTAGCATGATCAGTGTGTGACCCATTGGGTTCACATCATCAAGTAGTAGGAACAGCACAAGTTGTGCACAATGGAACACTTTCCATTAAGGGTCTAATTGAAACTCCTTTCAATTCCCTAATTGATTATAACTTATTTATATCAATTAGGGCTTCTACTAACCATGAGTAACACCTAGCATATGGCTCATGGTGTGGTCCTTAATGAGGTGAATAGTCATTTACAAAGAACCCTTCTGTTATAGTTTACAGGTTACAATTCCATCCTTCCATCAACACAATGTCTCCAATTGAACTAATAGGACATGGAAGTCTGTCAAGTCCCTAGTTCAATTACTTTATACTCATTCATTAATATCAACTCAATGATGAACTTATGGAAACTCCTTTCCATATTCATTCTACCATGGGCCCATGGATTTAATGAGTTATATTCAATGAATGCTGTATGAGACATTCACTCCCTTTTTCCTGAGAGTGATGGATTCCTTGTTGATCACTCACATGCCTTCACATATATAGCAGAAGGGCCAATGAACACCCTTACAGACCCCTGAATAGGATCTGCACTTAGTGTTATCAAACTTCTAAAGCTACATGCATAAGACAACCATGGTGTCTCAGGTCTAAGGATTACTTGTACCACTATAATAATGAGAAACTGATTGACAGGCAGGTTAAAACTCCATTCAGTTTATCTCATATCTTTGGTCACATTCAGTGTACCTATTCTGATAATAGGCACCCACTTGTTGGTTGTAGTGTCTCCACACAAATAGCTTGAGACTAGCTATCCTCCTATAGAGTCAACCTAACAAGTGCTAGTCCTATGGTTCATTACTGTCCATCATAGTGAACCTTCAACTAGGAATGATTTAGGAGTTTAGTACAGAGATATATTTACAGTCTCAAAATTACAACCCTTTGTAATTTCATATTCTCAACTCTAACTCCATGGACATATTATGTAAATATAAATGATGCATATAAACATAATAGAATAAGCCTTTTTATTAAATCAATAATAAATGTGACATATATAAATGAAATCAATTGATTGTTCCTAATCCCTAAACAATCATCTCTATGATTGGCTCTAGGGCATAATCCTAACAGCCATATGCTAGGTGTTACTCATGGTTAGTAGAAGCCCTAATTGATATAAGTGAGTTATAATCAATTAGGGAATTGGAAGGAGTTCCAATTAGACCCTAAATGGAAAGAGTTCCATTGTGCACACCTCGTGCTATTCCTACTACTTGATGATGTGAACCCAATGGGTCACACACTGATCATGCAAGATGAGCTTTTAAGTCTATGAGAGAAAGGGTATGAGTGCATAAAGAATAGTTCCTTGAGGCCATGTTTGTATTTGATATAAACAATAGGGGTTATTGTGTAATTTAGGGAAATTGCACAAAACCCTAAAAGGGTTTCCCCCTAGGGCCGGCCCCTTTAGTGTGGACTATTTAAGTCACACTATGATGTGTGACATCATCATACTTTGGAACTCCCCAAGGGCTGGCCAGAATTTCCAGCCTCCCTCTGTCTCTGTCCTCTCTTCTCCTACACTAGCAACAACAAGGAAAATGAGGAAAGGACTTGAAGCTCTAGCTAGGTGTGGATACCGTTGGAGGCAGCACACTTGGGCTGCTCATTCACCGCTGTCCGGAATCAAAGCTTGGAGCAAAAAGGAGAAGACAAAATTTCTGTAAGTGTTCTAACCCTCTTTGTAGTTAGGGTTTGATTTTGTGTTATGCATAGTTAGATTCATGGGATTGGGAATCGTAGGAAACAATTTTTATATTCCGCACTTCTATTTTTCCCTCTTGATCGATTCCCAACATTAGATTCATGGGCTGTGGAATCGTAGGAAAAATGTTTTTATCCCACACTTCTATTTTTCCCTCTTGTATGATTCCCTACACATTAATGATGTCTAGGGTTAGGGTTTTGATAACCCTAATTAGTGTAATTAATTAAGGGTAATAAATACCCTATTTGGCATTAATTAAACCCTAATCCCTTTTATTAAGTACCGTATGAACCTAGGGTTTTAAAGATTGGTCATTAAATGACCAATCATAAGGCATTTAATGATTAGGGCTTGCATTTAGGGTTTAGGGTTATGCATTTTGGGTTTAGCGTTTTAGGAAACCCTAATACACTAATTCATCATTTAATTGATTTTATTTAATTCCCATGTTAATTATTTAATTAATATTGATTAATGTTATAATGTTTTAAATGGTTTAAAATACAATTGGACATTAAATTAAAATCTGGAAATTCTTAATTGAATGAAATTGTTTTGTTTAAATAAGGAAGCCCTAATATTGGATATTAGAGTTATTTTAGGAAACTTTATATGTTTCTATTAATTTGATTAATTGAAACTAAATGTCTTAAATGTTAAGACTTTATTTAATTCTGGATATTTTTGTTTAAATCTAATAAGATTAGGATGCATTAATGAGATTAATGTAAATCATTCAAGAGAATTACCATAATGCCCATATGTTTTAATGCTTACAGTTTTTCTTTACATTATGCAATGAGATTGTATGTATGTGTTTGGATTATGATTATGGACTATACCCCTTAAACCAATTGTGATTGGCCATCTTACGAATGGGTTGTAATAATTTTTCAAGAGTCGTAATTTTATTATGGTGATGTAATTTATTATTTGGGGCTTGCATGCCACCTTCCCTCTCTCTCTATCATTCTCTTATGTACCCCACATTCCCCTTATGTATCCCTTTCTATATATTCTGTAAATGTTATGTAATCGAGAGCACACTGAGGAGCATGGTGGACCCAAAGGAGTATGATGGAGCCCAACAAGCCAACGGTGGAGACCAACAAGCCAATGGTGGAGACCATCAAGCCAAGGGAGCAGATTGAAGGACTTGAAAGCTTAGAGAAGTTTTTCAAGTAAGCATGCATGTTACGAATGGTTTATTTTACGATCACCTACACCCACCATAGACCTAGGATCAATCTATTGGCTTGGATTGAATCTTCTTAAAGTCCATAATCATCATAGTGGGAGCTTTAATTTATGAGATAATTGTTTTAGCTCCAATACCATAGTTTGGTATATGTTACCTATTCACTTAGGGACCAATATCAAAATATGGTACTTTATATACGTTGATATATAATAGCATGCGATGTATGATTTATAATAGCCTGACATGTATGATTATAAATAGCATAATTTATATGTTTAAATTTTGATACATGTGATGCATGTTAATTTGACGAGACCCTTAAAACCCTTCTCTTTTAATATTTAAGTTGAAAATGAAGAAATCATAGGGAATGAATTCTTCATTGCATTCCATCATTATAGGATCATCTAACGTCCCTTAATGTGGGTACCTGGCTACAGACATGTAAGAGCTACCCATGTTAAAGACATTACTTGAAACTATCACATATGAGATATCATGGGGTGCCTAAACTGGTTTATACCAACAAACTATAATGTGAGGTATATATTTGGCGAAACATACCTGTGTGAATGATGGGCTTAACTTAACTAGGGAAGTATTCCAAGAAACTATAATGTGAGAAGTACGTACCCTAGAGGCAAAATGGTTGGAACTTGCTTATGAAGCATTAGACAAAGAGTTGTCTTCTCATTGTGGGTTAGAAGTCAAGAAACTATAATGTGAGGCTTCTAGGTCACAGTGGGACCCCAATCCCCATTAGGAATGAGATTCCCGAATTCCATTAGAGGGTGTATGGAATTTGATAAAATAGTGGGAGGTACCATATGATTAAAGACCCAATCATTATGGATAAAAATGAAATCTAATTCTTTGTTTATGTAGATTACCTAATTACTCACCTCAAAACCTCTGTTTCCTAATATAGGATATTGATAGTTTGACTAAACCCGATTTCTTTGATTGACTTAGGGAATTGAGAATTATTCTCAATTTCAAAAGATTGTGTATATGCTATTAGGCCTTTTATTAAAGGCCCTCCATAAAACATCCTAAGAAGAAAAAGACACTATGCGCAATTGGCATCTTGTTGCCATGCTATATGATAGTATTGATGATTAATGAGCCTCAGAAGCAAAATTAGTCAATGCAAGTGCCTTTGATGTCCTACATCACATACAAAGGTTGTATTGTGAGTAAAATAATACTATAATGTATAGTACTTGTAAAGGACTTCTTTTGGACTAGGATGTAATAAAAGTTGTTTATTAATAATCATTCTTTTGAAAAATGATTAATCATATAGAATAGCTTGAGAAGCTAGATGTGATTTAAAATGGAAGCATAGAGGGAAGCAAGTCTTGAAAAGTCAAAGACAAAGAAATATAATTATTTTGTAGTAAACATAAGGTATTGTAAAGGGAACCTGATAAAGTATCAATCTTCCTAGAAGAACCAAACTTTTGAAGTTTTTGTTCATGCTCTAAACTAAATTGTTGGTTAGTTCTGCTTCTTGGTTTTTGGATTCTAGTGTAATCTAAATGGAAGCAGAAAGTTAAGTAGATAATAAGTTACCTTTAAAAATTTTAATGGAGCAAGAGTTGCTAGATTAATTTTGGGAACTTATTTCTTAACTAGGTCATTTAAGACATTCTAGAAATTTGATTTCTGAATTTAAATGACTAATTAGAGCGAATGCAACGTATTCCGAGAATACAAGAGATGTAGAGACTCTCATTTAAATGTAACGATTATGACTTGGTTATGAGATAACCAAACCCATCTTTTACTTGGTGAAGTGAAAGAGTTACATTTAAAATTTGACTAATACATTGTGATGTATATAGTCATGTAGAGCATGCATTCAATTACAGTAGACTCATCTTAGAATACCATAGCTCAATGGTGAATCTAAGAGAATGAATTGAACCCTATTAAGATATGGTTTGATCCATGATGAGTTTTGCTAATGTATCCATCTAGGATATACCTTAAAATTGCTACATATTGATAATTTAGGGTTCACTCCAGTTTTGTCCCAATTATATCAGATATGAAGCCCAACTTAAAGAAGTTAAGGTTTGGGCTTGTGCTACGTTTGTCTGGAAACATAATGTAGACAATCTAGAAATAAGGTCAAGTAAGTGTTGAATTGTGGTATATCCCAAAAGTGGTTGGGATAGTATTTCCATTACTCTAATGAACAAAAGTTGTCCATTAGGATGTTTGCTAGATTTTCTTGAGAAAGAGTTCATTCAAGAAAGATGCAAAAGTAGATAGAATTTATAGAATTGTCTGTAAAGCCAAAAACGAACAAAGATCCAACCCTTGTCTCTGTTGAGACAAAACCCTTAACTACACTAAAATCTTTTCATAGATCAAATTGGATATTTCTTAACATAAGAGAGATATTGTATCTCTATTAGAATGTGAAAGAATTGTTCTTTGGTGATAAAGATCACCAAGATAATCCTTTTGATTATGACTAGACGATGTTTCACATCAACTCGAGAAATGACTAAGAGTCATTAAATCCAATATGGACAAGTAGAGACCTAAAAGGCTTGTCTATTTAAGAATGTTTTCAACATAGGCAAAAAGTTGTCTATAAAGAAACTTGTTTGATAATAGTTATGCTGAAATCCATTTGGATTTTGTTATCTATAAACACACATTTTGAATATGAGATATGTCAAAAAGGATATAAAGATGTTATATCAAATGGTGAAAAACCATAAAAGTGTGTAAGTTATAGAAGTCTATTAATAGACTACAAGGTTCTCATAATTAGAACATCTATAAAGTTGAAGTAATCAAATTGTTTGATTTCTCTCATTGTATAGATGGACCATGAGTGTATAAAAGGTTAGTAGGAGTGCGATCGTTTCTCTTCATCCTATCAATAAGATAACATCCTAATCATTATGAATGATATATAACTGTTATCCAATGTGAAGTTTTAGTTTTTGAGAAAAACTTCTTCATGAAAGATTTGGTAGAAGCATCCAACAAGATCTATAGAGATAGATCATATAGATTGCTAAGTATCTCCAAGTCATTAAACATAGTTGAAATGTTGAAGGAGTTCAACATGGAGAATTCTAAGGGAGGTCTGATTTACTTCAGATAAGAATTCATTATTCAAGGGCATGTGCCCTAGGATAACACAAGTAAGGTTCTTAAAGTGTTAAGAAGCCTTATTCTACACTATGTATTGAAGCTGATATCTATTATGTTGTAATTGTTACAAATAGTTATCAGTTAATTCAAATTTGGAATATTGGATTGTATATGGAAATTTTAAACTCATAGTAGATGGGTATATGGATTTGGATATGATCTATATGGGGTATATTTTATATTCACTTTAGTTGATGAAATACTTAATGGAAGAACTGTATGAAATATACAGTGGATTCCACTATTGAGGGTGAATTAATTGTCGTATTGTCTAGGAGACTGTTTAGATCTAAATGTTCATTTAGAACTTGGAGTTGTTCCTTCCATTGAGTTCCCATACTTTGTTTTGTGACAACAATGGGTCTATAGCTCAAGCATAGGAACCTCAGTCTCATCAAAAGTCCAAACACATAGAGCGGCAATTCTAAGTGATTAGAGGAATCATTGGAAGAGGTAATAGGTACATTACAGAAGATATTATCTGCATAAGTTTTTGTAGACCTATTGACTAAAGCTTTAAAACTTAATTGGTTATGTCTAAGACCAACATCTTAAGAAGATAGGTATGCGATATATAGTCGATTGGCTTTAGTGCAAGTGGGAGATTGTTAGGATTATGCCCTAGAGCCAATCATGGAGATGATTGTTTAGGGATTAGGAACAATCATTTGACTTCATTTATGTATGTCACATTTATTATTGATTTAATAAAAGGGCTTATTCTATTATGTTTATACGCATCATTTATATTTACATAATATGTCCATGGAGTTAGAGTTGAGAATATGGAATTACAAAGAGTTGTAATTTTAAGACTATAGATATATCTCTGTACTAAACTCCTAAAGCATTCCTAGTTGAAGGTTTACTATGATGGACAGTAATGAACCATAGGACTAGCACTTATTAGGTTGACTCTATAGGAGGATAGCTAGTCTTAAGCTATTTGTGTGGAGACACTACAACCAATAAGTAGGTGCCTATTACTAGAATAGGTACACTGAATGTGACCAAAGATATGAGATAAAGTGAATGAAGTTTTATCTTGCCTGTCAATCGGTTTCTCATTGTTATAGTGGTAGAAGTAGTCCTTAGACCTGAGACATCATAGTTGTCTTATGCATGTAGCTTTAGAAGTTTATTAACACTAAGTGCAGATCCTATTCAGGGGTTTGTAAAGGTGTTCATTGGCCCTACTGCTATGTGTATGAAGGCATGTGAGTGATCAACAAGGGTCCTACTACTTGATGATGTGAACCCAATGGGTCACACACTAATCATGCAAGATGAGCTTTAAAGTCTATGAGAGAAAGGGTATGAGTGCATAAAGAATAGTTCTTTGAGGCGTATTTATATTTGATATAATTTATAGGGGTTATTGTGCAATTTAGAGAAATTGCATCACACCCTAATAGGGTTTCCCCCTAGGGCCGGCCCCCTTAGTGTGGACTATATAAGTCACACTTTGAAGTGATGACATCATCACAAGAAGAAACCCCAAGGGCTGGCCGAAATTTTCCAGCCCCCTTTCTCTCTCTCCTCTCTTCTCCTACACTAGCAACAACAAGGGAAAAGAAGGAAAAGACTTGAAGCTCTAGCTAGGTGTGGATACCGTTGGAGGCAGCACACTTGGGCTGCTCATTCACCGCTGTCCGGAATCAAAGCTTGGAGCAAAAAGGAGAAGACAAAAATTCTGTAAGTGTTCTAACCCTCTTCATAGCTAGGGTTTGATTTTGTATATGCATAGTTAGATTCATGGGCTGTGGAATCAAAGGGAAAATTTTTATATTCCGCACTTCTATTTTTCCCTCTTGTATGATTCCCAACAGTGGTATCAGAGCCATGGCTATGCATAATACAAAATACATATGGGCTGGAATTTATGGTGTAGTTGAATGATTCAAAAATCTGGAGAATTTTTACTGCAGAATTGTTCTTCTCTCTGGCCGAACCTAGGGTTTGGAACCCTAGGTCTATTCTTCTTCTACTCCTCTTCTAAATCATGGTTAAGGGTAACCATTGATGCAAAGGTTGTATAGGGTTTGAATTGGAAGAAGAAGAAAAAGGAAAACTGGGTTTCCTGAAGAGGGTCGAATCTGGGTTTTAGAACCCAGAGGTTCTTGCAATTAAATTCAATCAAAGCTTCTGTATTTTTGATGCAAATCCATTGTAGGATCATTATATATCATGTATATATGATTTTCTTTAAGTTTCAAAAAGGTTTTGATGGAAAAAGATTCAAAAAGTTTGAAAATTTTTCATGAACAGCATAGCAGATTTTCTCTGCAGAAAAGTCATCAATGGAGTTTTGATTAGAACTTGAGTTAGGGAACTCCAAATTGCATGAAACCAATTGCATTAGTTTCCTAAGACATGTAGGATACTGGGAAAATTCGTTTGGTAGCCTAATTCATTCATCTTGCTGGGTTTTAAATCAATTTCTGACCATGGACAGTATGCTGTCAAATTCTGGGCAGCATACTGTTGTTTTAATTGTTTAGAACAATTGGTGATGATTCGATCATCCAAACCTCTTCTAGAAGCTTAGTATTTCATGTAGGGACATGATACAAAAGCTGGTTTCAATGGAGGAGTCGAATTGATAAGGTTTTAGAAGCTATTGTGACCTTCAAGGTCTGCAACAATGGCTCCAGCAATGGGTTTTGGAAATCCTGATTGTTTTTTATGATGGCAGCCACTTCCACCACTCCTCACGTGTCCAGAGGCTTGTCCCACACTCCTAGGATGTTCTCCCATGGCTGGCCATGGCCTTCCCCAGTCGTTGGTGGCCATGGCAGCCTAGCCAAGCTCAGGCAGCCCCCTGGTTGTGACGGCTGCATAGAGTTAAGGATGAAACCCTAATTTTGAGTTAATGATGAAACCCTAATTTCATTATGGCATTAATTAAAACCCTAATTGGAATATTAATTACCTTTATTAAGAGTTAATGATTGGTCATTAAATGACCAATCATGGTTATTAATTGTTAGGGCATAATTAATACCATAAATGATGTCTAGGGTTAGGGTTTTGGAAACCCTAATTAGTATAATTAATTAAGGGTAATTAATACCCTATTTGGCATTAATTAAACCCTAATCCCTTTTATTAAATACCATATGAACCTAGGGTTTTAATGATTGGACATTAAATGACCAATCATAAGGAATTTAATGATTAGGGCTTGCATTTAGGGTTTAGGGTTATGCGTTTAGGGTTTAGGGTTTTAGGAAACCCTAATACACTAATTCATCATTTAAATGATTTTGTTTAATTCCCATGTTAATTATTTAATTAATATTGATTAATTTTATAATGTTTTAAATGGTTTAAAATACAATTGGGGATTAAATTAAAATCTGGAAATTCTTAATTAAATGAAATTGATTTGTTTAATTAAGGAAACCCTAATATTGGATATTAGAGTTATTTTAGGAAACTTTATATGTTTAAATTAATTTGATTAATTGAAACTAAAATGTCTTAAATGTTAAGACTTTATTTAATTCTGGATATTTTTGTTAATACCTAATAAGATTAGGATGCATTAATGAGATTAATGTAAATCATTCAAGAGAATTACCATTATGCAATGAGATTGTATGTATGTGTTTGGATGATAATTATGGACTATACCCTTTAAACCAATTGTGATTGGCCGTCTTATGAATGGGATGTTATTATTTACAAGAGTTGTAATTTTATTAAGGTGATGTAATTTATTTGGGGCTTGCATGCCACCTTCCCTCTCCCCCTCTCTCTATCATTCTCTTATGTACCCCACATTCCCCTTATGTATCCCTTTCTTTAAATTATGTAAATGTTATGTAATCGAGAGCGCACTAAGGAGCATGGTGGACCCAAAGGAGCATGATAGAGCCCAACAAGCCAATGGTGGAGACCATCAAGCCAAGGGAGCAGATTGAAGGACTTGAAAGCTTAGAGAAGTGTTTCAAGACAGCATGCATGTTTCGAATGTGTTATTTTACGATCACCTACACCCACCTTAGACCTTGGATTCAATCTATTGGCTTGGATTGAATTCTCTCAAAGTCCATAATCATCATAGTGGGAGCTTTTAATGAGATTAATAGTGATAGCTCCAAATCCATAGATCGTTATATGTCTCTTCTTAGGGACTAATATCGATAAGTGGATTATTATTATTTTATGCTGTTCAATTTTTTATTTATATGCATGAGATGTATGTTAATTTGATGAGACCCTTAAAAACCCCTCTATTTTAATATTAAGTTGGAAATGGAGAATACATTAGGGAATGGATTCTTCATTGCCTTCCATCATTATAGGATCATCTAACGTCCCTTAATGTGGGTACCTGGCTGCAGACATGTAGGAGCTACCCATATTAAAGACATTACTTGAAACTATCACATATGTAGATATCATGGGGTGCCTAAGCTGGTATATACCAAGAAACTAACATGTGAGGTATATATTTGGTGAAACATACCTGTGTGAATGATGGGCTTAACTTAACTAGGGAAGTATTCCAAGAAACTAACATGTGAGGAGTATGTACCCTAGAGGCAAAACGATTGGAATTTGCTTATGAAGCAATAGACAAAGAGTTGTCTTCTTACTGTGGGTTAGAAGTCAAGAAACTAACATGTGAGGCTTCTAGGTCACAGTGGGACCCCAATCTCCATTAGGAATGAGATTCCCGAATTCCATTAGATTAAAGACCCGATCATTATGGATTAAAAATGAAATCTAATTTTCTGTTTAATTTTCTGTATGTAGATCACCGTAATGGCTCACCGCAACCCGTTATCCAACATTTTGGAAACCAACCGTTTAACTGGACCTAATTATCTTGATTGGTTAAGGAATTTAAAAATCGTTTTGAATTCTGAAAATATTACCTATGTACTTCAAAGTCCACTTCCCAATGCTCCTACTGAGGCTGCAACTCGGCAAGAGAAAGACGCTTATCAGAAGCGCATGGATGATGATCTTATGACGAGATGCTATATGATGGTGTCTCTAAGTCCTGAGCTTAAGAAGCAATACGAGTCCATGGGAAGTGCACCCGAGATATTTGTCCACATACAAGAGTTGTATGGCAAAGAGTTCTTGCTTGAATGTGATGAATGGGTTGAAGTTCCTGCTTCCAATTCAATGCTCAAGCCTAAAGGCAAGGGAATAAGAAAGGGTAAGAGTACCCAAAGGAAGAGGAAAGGTAAAGGGATCTGTTTTTACTGCGGCAAAGATGGGCATTGGAAACGTAACTGCCAAGAGTATCTAGATACTCTAAAGAACCAACCTTCGGAAGGTATGGATTATGCTCTTATACTTGAGACTAACATGAGTGTTAGCTCTGCTTCCACTTGGGTACTAGATTCTGGTGCGAGTTCTCATATTTGTAATTCCATGCAGGACCTAGTGGGAAGCAGAAGGCTGAGTAAAGGAGAAGTAACCCTACGAGTGGGAAATGGAGCAAACGTTGCTGCATTAGCCGTGGGGACTTGCTGCTTGACTTTGCCTAGTGGGAGTAGTTTAGAATTATCAGGCTGTCTTTATATTCCAGAAGTTATAAGAAACATTATTTCTATTTCAGTATTATCTAAACAAGGATTTAGGTTTGTTTTTGAGGAGAATAAATGTTCTTTATTTAAAAATGAAGAGTTCATTACTTCTGGAGTTTATGTGAATGGCCTTTATTTTCTAAACTTTATTGCAAATGTTAATTGCATAGAGCATGATAGTTCTAAATTGAATGCCTCCAAACCCAAAAGAACAAGAGATGAAGAAAACTCCGCATATGACTGGCACTTGAGACTAGGTCATATCAGTGAGAATAGGATTAACAAAATGTGTAAGGATGGACAATTGGGTCCATTGGTTTCTATGCCCTTTCCAACTTGTGAATCTTGTTTACTAGGTAAAATGACCAAGTCACCTTTCACCGGTCACGGTGAGAGAGCTGCAGACATATTAGGATTGATACATAGTGATGTATGTGGTCCTATGAGCATACATGCTCGTGGAGGTTTCTCTTACTTTATAACCTTTACCGATGATTATTCTAGGTACGGGTATGTGTACTTAATGAAGTACAAATCTGAAGCATTTGAAAAGTTTAAAGAATTCAGATATGAAGTAGAGAAACAAACTGGTAAAAGTATTAAAGCTCTTCGATCGGATCGAGGAGGAGAATATTTAACTGGTGAGTTTTTAGATCATCTTGTTCAAGCGGGCATTCTATCTCAATGGACACCTCCTGGAACACCACAGCTTAATGGTGTGTCAGAAAGGAGGAATAGAACCTTATTGGATATGGTTAGGTCCATGATGAGTTACACTGATTTACCATTGTCCTTCTGGGGACATGCCCTGGAAACTGTCGCATACTTGTTGAACAGAGTCCCAACCAAATCTGTCCCTAAGACACCGTATGAGATATGGAAAAGGAGAGCACCAAGCCTTAAACATATTAAGGTATGGGGTTGCACTGCATATGTAAAGACACATGATGCAACCAAGTTAAAATCAAGATCAATTAAATGTAGGTTTGTGAGATATCCTAAAGAGAGTTTAGGATATTATTTCTATTATCCTAATGAACAAAAGGTGTTTGTTAGTAAGTTTGCAGTCTTTCTTGAAAAAGAGTTTATTCAAGAAGGAGACAATAACAGGAAAATAGAACTCAAAGAATTGTCTAATGAGACACAAACCAACAGTGATCCCACCCCTGTCGCTGATGAGACAGAACCCACTAATGTACCACAACCTCTCCGTAGATTGAGTAGGGTATCTGTTGCACCTGAGAGATATGGATTTCTCAACCATAATGCAGAGGAATTGTTCCTTGGTGATAGAGAACACCCAGATGACCCTACTACTTATGGACAGGAGATTTCGGATATTGATTCGAACAAATGGCTGGAAGCTATGAAATCTGAAATGGACTCGATGTATTCCAACAAAGTCTGGACTTTAGTTGATCCACCAGAAGGTATAGTACCTATTGGCTGCAAATGGATTTTCAAAAGGAAGATAGGCTCAGATGGAAAGGTAGAGACCTACAAGGCTAGGCTAGTGGCAAAAGGTTACCGACAAAGACATGGTATTGACTATGAGGAAACCTTCTCGCCAGTGGCTATGCTTAAGTCCATTAGGATCTTGTTAGCTATATCTGCGCACTACGATTATGAGATATGGCAAATGGATGTAAAGACCGCTTTCCTTAATGGAAACATTGAGGAAGACCTTTATATGCAGCAACCTGAGGGTTTTACATCCAGTGGTGAGGACCACAAAGTGTGCAAGCTACAGCGGTCCATTTATGGACTTAAACAAGCTTCTAGAAGCTGGAACATCCGATTCGATGAGGCAATCAAATCGTTTGGTTTCCTACAGAATATGGATGAACCATGTGTGTACAAGAAAGTTAGTGGGAGTGCGATTACCTTCCTAGTCCTATATGTTGATGACATTCTACTTATCGGGAATAAAGTAGAAACGTTATCAAAAGTGAAAGAGTGGCTTTCACAGAATTTCTCCATGAAAGATTTGGGAGAAACATCCTATATTCTGGGAATAAAGGTCTATAGAGATAGATCTAAAAGGATTCTAGGTCTCTCCCAATCATTGTACATAGACAAAATATTGAAAAGGTTCAATTTAGAAGATTCCAAAAGAGGTCTAATTCCTGTTAGGCATGGAATCAAGTTGTCTAAAAAACATGGCACCTAAAACTCCAGAGGAGATTGCGTACATGAGGACGATTCCCTATGCTTCTGCAGTAGGGAGTCTAATGTATGCCATGTTGTGTACAAGACCAGATATCGCTTTTGGTGTAAGTGTTACAAGCAGATATCAGGCAGACCCAGGTGTGAAACACTGGGAAGCAGTCAAGGCTGTCCTTAAGTACTTAAGAAGAACTAAGGAACTATTCCTTGTCTATGGAGGAAGAAATTTAGAAATGGTTGGTTATACGGATTCAGATTTTCAATCTGACGATGATGATAGGAAATCAACATCGGGGTATGTTTTCACCTTGAATGGTGGAGCTGTAAGTTGGAGGAGCTGTAAACAGGATGTTACAGCGGACTCCACTATAGAGGCTGAGTACATTGCTGCATCAGAGGCTGCAAAGGAAGCTGTTTGGATAAAGAAGTTCATTACTGAACTGGGAGTAGTTCCTGCCATTGAGAAGCCCTTGCCATTGTTTTGTGACAACAACGGGGCTATTGCTCAAGCTAAGGAACCACGGTCTCATCAAAAGTCCAAACACATTGAGCGTCGATTCCATGTGATTAGAGAGATCATTGGAAGAGGTGATATTAGCATACAGAAGATTCACACAACAGAGAATGTAGCAGATCCCTTCACTAAAGCTATGACCCAAGAGTAGTTGGATCACCACAGACAGGAAATGGGTATTAGATACATTGTGGATTGGCTATAGTGCAAGTGGGAGATTGTTAGAGTTATGCCCTAGAGCCAATCATAGAGATGATTGTTTAGGGATAAAGGAACAATCATTTGATTTCATTTATGTATGTCACATTTATTATTGATTTAATAAAAGGGCTTATTCTATTATGTTTGTATGCATCATTTATATTTACATAATATGTCCAAGGAGTTAGAGTTGAGAATATTGAATTACAAAGAGTTGTAATTATGAGACTGTAAATATATCTCTGTACTAAACTCCTAAATCATTCCTAGTTGAAGGTTCACTATGATGGACAGTAATGAACCATAGGACTAGCACTTGTTAGGTTGACTCTATAGGAGGATAGCTGGTCTCAAGCTATTTGTGTGGAGACACTACAACCAACAAGTGGGTGCCTGTTAATAGAATAGGTACACTGAATGTGACCAAAGATTTGAGATAAACTGAATGGAGTTTTAACCTGCCTGTCAATCAGTTTCTCAATGTTATAGTGGTACAAGTAATCCTTAGATCTGAGACACCATAGTTACCTTATGCATGTAGCTTTAGAAGTTTGATAACACTAAGTGCAGATTCTATTCATGGGTCTGTAAAGGTGTTCATTGGCCCTATTGCTATGTGTATGAAGGCATGTGAGTGATCAACAAGGAATCCATTACTCTCAGGAAAAAGAGAGAGAATGTCTCATATAGCATTCATAATATAACTCATTCAGTCCATGGCCATGGCAGTGTGAATATGGAAAGGAGTTTCCATAAGTTCATCATTGAGTTGATATTTATGAATGAGTATAAAGTAATTGAACTAGGGACTTGACAGACTTCCATGTCCTATTAGTTCAATTGGAGACATTGTGTAAATGGAAGGATGCAATTGTAACCTATAAACTATAACAGAAGGGTTCTTTGATAGATACATATTCACTTCATTAAGGACGACACCATGAACCATATGCTAGGTGTTATTCATGGTTAGTAGAAGCCCTAATTGATATAAGTGAGTTATAATCAATTAGGGAATTGGAAGGAGTTCCAATTAGACCCTAAATGGAAAGAGTTCCATTGTGCACACCTCGTGCTATTCCTACTACTTGATGATGTGAACCCAATGGGTCACACACTAATCATGCAAGATGAGCTTTAAAGTCTATGAGAGAAAGGGTATGAGTGCATAAAGAATAGTTCTTTGAGGCCTATTTATATTTGATATAATTTATAGGGGTTATTGTGCAATTTAGAGAAATTGCATCACACCCTAATAGGGTTTCCCCCTAGGGCCGGCCCCCTTAGTGTGGACTATATAAGTCACACTTTGAAGTGATGACATCATCACAAGAAGAAACCCCAAGGGCTGGCCGAAATTTTCCAGCCCCCTCTCTCTCTCTCCTCTCTTCTCCTACACTAGCAACAACAAGGGAAAAGAAGGAAAAGACTTGAAGCTCTAGCTAGGTGTGGATACCGTTGGAGGCAGCACACTTGGGCTGCTCATTCACCGCTGTCCGGAATCAAAGCTTGGAGCAAAAAGGAGAAGACAAAAATTCTGTAAGTGTTCTAACCCTCTTCATAGCTAGGGTTTGATTTTGTATATGCATAGTTAGATTCATGGGCTGTGGAATCAAAGGGAAAATTTTTATATTCCGCACTTCTATTTTTCCCTCTTGTATGATTCACCCTATTAGGGTTTCTTCCCCATGGCCAGCCCCCTTTAGTGGGCTGCCTATATAAGTCACACTTATGTGTGACATGGCATAATAGGCTTGCACAATAAACCCTAGCCGTCCAGCCCTTTGGAGGCTGTCTTCTCTCTCTCTCTCTTCTCCACCTCTAGCAACAACAAGGAAGAAGAAAGAAAAGGCTTGAAGCTCTAGCTAGGTGTGGATACCGTTGGAGGCAGCACACTTGGGCTGCTCATTCACCGCTGTCCGGAGTAGAAGCTTGGAGCAAAACGGAGAAGACAAAAATCCTGTAAGTGTTCTAACCCTCTTCGTAGTTAGGGTTTGATTTTGTGTTATGCATAGTTAGATTCATGGGATTGGGAATCGTAGGAAAAATTTTTTATATTCCGCACTTCTATTTTTCCCTCTTGTTCGATTCCCAACAGTGGTATCAGAGCCATGATTATGTATAATACAAAATACATATGGGCTGGTAATTATGGTGTAGTTGAATGATTCAAAAATCTGGAAAATTTTTTCTGCATAATTGGTTTTCCTCCATGGCTGAACCTAGGGTTTGGAACCCTAGGTCAATTCTCTTCTACTCCTCTTCTAATTGATGGTTAAGTGTATCCATGGATGCAATAGGTTGCATAGGGTTTGAGTTTGGAGAAGAAGAATAAGGAAACTAGGGTTTTATAAAACTGTTATGAACAGTTTTCATGGTTGCCATGAAAAACCGTCATCTTGTTTTGCCTGCCGAATTCAGAGTTCTTCTGCAAAATTTTTGAGCCATATATGGTTAGAAAGCTCTTTGAATAAGCTTTCCAACCCAACAAACGGTGCGTCAATCCGAGTTCTGTAGTGAAAGTTATGAATTTTTTACTACAGGCTGTCTGGAAAGACAGTTTTGCTCGGGAATGATGCAATAGCCACAACTTTGAGTTATTGATGGAGATCAAAGGCATGGCAATGGTTGCCACCACTTGGGTTATGTTCTAGACATGGTAGGGAAAGGTTCCCAAGCATTTAGATGCATCATAATTGGATTAAGATGCTAGAACAGAAGGAAGAAGGAGAAGAACACCATGGAGGCTGAATCTGGGTTTTAGAACCCTAAGGTTCTTGCAATTAATTCTAATTAAAGCTGCTGTATTTATGATGGAAGATCATTGTAGGATCATTATATATCATGTGTATATGATTTTCTTTAAGTTTCAAAAAGGTTTTGATGGAAAAAGATTCAAAAAGTTTGAAAATTTTTCATGAACAGCATAGCAGATTTTCTCTGCAGAAACGTCATCAATGGAGTTTTGATTAGAACTTGAGTTAGGGAACTCCAAATTGCATGAAACCAATTGCATTAGTTTCCTAAGACATGTAGGATACTGGGAAAATTCGTTTGGTAGCCTAATTCATTCATCTTGCTGGGTTTTAAATCAATTTCTGACCATGGACAGTATGCTGTCAAATTCTGGGCAGCCTACTGTTGTTTTAATTGTTTAGAACAATTGGTGATGATTTGATCATCCAAACCTCTTCTATGAGCTTAGTATTTCATGTAGGGACATGATACAAAAGCTGGTTTCAATGGAGGAGTCGAATTGATAAGGTTTTAGAAGCTATTGTGACCTTCAAGGTCTGCAACAATGGCTCCAGCAATGGGTTTTGGAAACCCTGATTGTTCTTGATGATGGCAGCCACTTCTACTACTTCTCACGTGTCCAGAGGCTTGTCCCACACCCCTAGGATGTTCTCCCATGACTGGCCATGGCCTCCCACAGTCATTGGTGGCCATGGCAGCCTAGCCAAGCTCAGGCAGCCCCCTGGTAGTGACGGCTGCATAGAGTTAAGGATGAAACCCTAATTTTGAGTTAATGATGTAACCCTAATTTCATTATGGCATTAATTAAAACCCTAATTGGAATATTAATTACCTTAATTAAGAGTTAATGATTGGTCATTAAATGACCAATCATGGTTATTAATTGTTAGGGCATAATTAATACCATTAATGATGTCTAGGGTTAGGGTTTTTGATAACCCTAATTAGTGTAATTAATTAAGGGTAATAAATACCCTATTTGGCATTAATTAAACCCTAATCCCTTTTATTAAATACCGTATGAACCTAGGGTTTTAATGATTGGTTATTAAATGACCAATCATAAGGCATTTAATGATTAGGGCTTGCATTTAGGGTTTAGGGTTATGCATTTAGGGTTTAGGGTTTTAGGAAACCCTAATACACTAATTCATCATTTTAATGATTTCATTTAATTCCTATATTAATTATTTAATTAATATTGATTATTTTTATAATGTTTTAAATGGTTTAAAACACAATTAGGGATTAAATTAAAATCTGGAAATTCTTAATTAAATGAAATTGTTTTGTTTAATTAAGGAAACCCTAATATTGGATATTAGAGTTATTTTAGGAAACCTTACATGTTTTAAATTAATTTGATGAATTGAAACTGTAATGTCTTAAATGTTAAGACTTTATTTAATTCTGGATATTTTTGTTTAAACCTAAAAAGATTAGGATGCATTAATGAGATTAATGTAAATCATTCAAGAGAATTACCATAATGCCCATATGTTTTAATGCTTATAGTTTTTCTTTACATTATGCAATGAGATTGTATGTATGTGTTTGGATGATGATTATGGATTATACCCCTTAAACCAATTGTGATTGGCCGTCTTATGAATGGGTTGTAATAATTTTTCAAGAGTTGTAATTTTATTATGGTGATGTAATTTATTATTTGGGGCTTGCATGCCACCTTCCCTCTCTCTCTATCATTCTCTTATGTACCCCACATTCCCCTTATGTATCCCTTTCTATATATTATGTAAATGTTATGTAATCAAGAGCGCACTAAGGAGCATGGTGGACCCAAAGGAGTATGATGGAGCCCAACAAGCCAATGGTGGAGACCAACAAGCCAATAGTGGAGACCATCAAGCCAAGGGAGCAGATTGAAGGACTTGAAAGCTTAGAGAAGTTTTTCAAGAAAGCATGCATGTTACGAATGGTTTATTTTACGATCACCTACACCCACCTTAGACCTTGGATTCAATCTATTGGCTTGGATTGAATCCTCTCAAAGTCCATAATCATCATAGTGGGAGCTTTAATTTATGAGATAATTGTATTAGCTCCAATACTGTAGTTTGGTATATGTTACCTATTCACTTAGGGACTAATATCAAAATATGGTACTTTATATATGTTGATATATATAATAGCATGCGATGTATGATTTATAATAGCATGAGATGTACGATTATAAATAGCATAATTTATATATTTAAATTTTGATACATAGGATGCATGTTAATTTGATGAGACCCTTTAAAACCCCTCTTATTTAATATTAAGTTGAAAATGGAGAAGTCATTGGGGAATGAATTCTTCATTGCCTTCCATCATTATAGGATCATCTAACGTCCCTTAATGTGGGTACCTGGCTGCAGACATGTAGGAGCTACCCATGTTAAAGACATTACTTGAAACTATCACATATGAGATATCATGGGGTGCCTAAACTGGTATATACCAAGAAACTAACATGTGAGGTATATATTTGGCGAAACATACCTGTGTGAATGATGGGTTTAACTTAACTAGGGAAGTATTCCAAGAAACTAACATGTGAGGTGTATGTTCCCTAGAGGCAAAACGATTGGAACTTGCTTATGAAGCAATAGACAAAGAGTTGTCTTCTTATTGTGGGTTAGAAGTCAAGAAACTAACATGTGAGGCTTCTAAGTCACAGTGGGACCCCAATCCCCATTAGGAATGAGATTCCCGAATTCCATTAGAGGGTGTATGGAATTTGATAAAATAGTGGGAGGTACCATATGATTAAAGACCCAATCATTATGGATAAAAATGAAATCTAATTCTCTGTTTATGTAGATTACCTAATTACTCACCTCAAAACCCCTATTTCCTAATATATAGGATATTGATAGTTTGACTAAACCCGATTTCTTTGATTGACTTAGGAAATTGAGAATTGTTCTCAACTTCAAAAGATTGTTTATATGCTATTAGGCCTTTTATTAAAGGCCCTCCATAAAACATCCTAAGAAGAAAAAGACACTATGCGCAATTGGCATCTTGTTGCCATGCTATATGATAGTATTGATGACTAATGAGCTTCAGAAGCAAAATTAGTAAATGCAAGTGCCTTTGATGTCCTACATCACATACAAAGGTTGTATTGTGAGTAAAATAATACTATAAAGTATAGTACTTGTAAAGGACTTCTTCTGGACTAGGATGTAATAAAATTTGTTTATTAATAATCATTCTTTTGAAAAATGATTAATCACATAGAATAGCTTGAGAAGCTAGATGTGATTTAAAATGGAAGCATAGAGGAAAGCAAGTCTTGAAAAGTCAAAGACAAAGAAATATAATTTTTTTGTAGTAAACATAAGGTATTGTAAAGGGAACTTGATAAAGTATCAGTCTTCCTAGAAGAACCAAACTTTTGAAGTTTTGGTTCATGCTCTAAACTAAATTGTTGGTTAGTTCTGCTTCTTGGTTTTTGGATTCTAGTATAATCTAAATCGAAGCAGAAAGTTAAGTAGATAATAAGTTACCTTTAAAAATTTTAATAGAGCAAGAGTTGCTAGATTAATTTTGGAAACTTATTTCTTAACTAGGTCATTTAAGACATTCTAGAAATTTGATTTCCGAATTTAAATGACTAATTAGAGCGAATGCAACGTATTCCGAGAATACAAGAGATGTAGAGACTCTCATTTAAATGTAACGATTATGACTTGGTTATGAGATGACCAAACCCATCTTTTACTTGGTGAAGTGAATGAGTTACATTTATAATTTGACTATACATTGTGATGTATACAGTCATGTAGAGCATGCATTCAATTATAGCAGACTCATCTTAGAATACCATAGCTCAATGGTGAATCTAAGAGAACAAATTGAACCCTATTAAGATATGGTTTGATCCATGATGAGTTTTACTAATGTATCCATCTAGGATATACCTTAAAATTGCTACATATTGATAATTTAGGGTTCACTCCAGTTTTGTCCCAATTATATCAGATATGATATGGGAAGAAACCCAACTTAAAGATGTTAAGGCTTGGGATTGTGCTACGTTTGTCTGGAAACATAATGTAGACAATCTGGAAATAAGGTCAAGTAAGTGTTGAATTGTGGTATATCTCAAAAGTGGTTGGGATAGTATTTCTATTACCCTAATGAACAAAAGTTGTCCATTAGGATGTTTGCTGGATTTTCTTGAGAAAGAGTTCATTCAAGAAAGATGCAAAGGTAGATAGAATTTACAGAATTGTTTGTAAAGCCACAAACCAACAAAGATCCAACCCTTGCCCCTATTGAGGCAAAACCTTTAATTACACCACATTCTTTTCATAGATCAAATTGGATATTTCTTTAACATAAGAGAGATATTGAATCTCTATTAGAATGTGAAAGAATTGTTTTTTGGTGATAAAGATCACCAAGATAATCCTATTGATTACGACTAGACGATGTTTCACATCAACTCGAGAAATGACTAAGAGTCATTAAATCCAATATGGATAGGTAGAGACCTAAAAGGCTTGGCTATTTAAGAATGTTTTCAACATAGGCAAAAAGTTGTCTATAAAGAAACTTGTTTGATAATAGTTATGCTGAAATCCATTTGGATCTTGTTATCTATAAACACACATTTTGAATATGAGATATGTCAAAAAGGATATAAAGATGTTATATCAAATGGTGAAAAACCATAAAAGTGTGTAAGTTATAGAAGTCTATTAATAGACTACAAGGTTCTCACAATTAGAACATCTATAAAGTTGAAGTAATCAAATTGTTTGATTTCTCTCATTGTATAGATGGACCATGAGTGTATAAAAGGTTAGTGGGAGTGCGATCGTTTTTCTTTATCCTATCAATAAGATGACATCCTAATCATTATGAATGATATATAAATGTTATCTAATGTGAAGTTTTAGTTTTTGAGAAAAACTTCTTCATGAAAGATTTGGTAGAAGCATCCAACAAGATCTATAGAGATAGATCATATAGATTGCTAAGTATCTCCAAGTCATTAAACATAGTTGAAATGTTGAAGGAGTTCAACATGGAGAATTCTAAGGGAGGTCTGATTTACTTCAGATAAGAATTCATTATTCAAGGGCATATGCCCTAGGGTAACACAAGTAAGATTCTTAAAGTGTTAAGAAGCTTTATTTTACACTATGTATTGAACTTGATATCTATTATGTTGTAATTGTTACAAATAGTTATCAATCAATTCAAATTTGGAATATTGGATTGTATATGGAAATTGTAAACTCATAGTAGATGGGTATATGGATTTGGATATAATCCATATGGGGTATATTTTATATTCACTTTAGTTGGTGAAATACTTAATGGAAGAACTGTATGAAAGATACAGTGGATTCCATTATTAAGGGTGAATTAATTGTCGCATTGTCTAGGAGACTGTTTGGATCTATAAGTTCATTTAGAACTTAGAGTTGTTCCTTCCATTGAGTTGCCCACACCTTGTTTTGTGACAACAATGGGTCTATAGCTCAAGTATAGGAATCACGGTCTCATCAAAAGTCCAAACTCATAGAGTGACAATTCCAAGTGATTAGAGGAATCATTGGAAGAGGTAATAGACACATTACAGAAGATATTATCTACATAAGTTTTTGTAGACCTACTGACTAAAGCTTTAAAACATAATTGGTTATGTCTAAGACCAACATCTTGAGAAGATAGGTATGTGATACATGGTCGATTGGCTTTAGTGCAAGTGGGAGATTGTTAGGATTATGCCCTAGAGCCAATCATAGAGATGATTGTTTAGGGATTAGGAACAATCATTTGATTTCATTTATGTATGTCACATTTATTATTGATTTAATAAAAGGGCTTATTCTATTATGTTTATATGCATCATTTATATTTACATAATATGTCCATGGAGTTAGAGTTGAGAATATGGAATTACAAAGAGTTGTAATTTTGAGACTATAGATATATCTCTGTACTAAACTCCTTAAGCATTCTTAGTTGAAGGTTCACTATGATGGACAGTAATGAACCATAGGACTAGCACTTGTTAGGTTGACTCTATAGGAGGATAGCTAGTCTCAAGCTATTTGTGTGGAGACACTACAACCAACAAGTGGGTGCCTATTATAAGAATAGGTACACTGAATGTGACCAAAGATATGAGATAAACTGAATGGAGTTTTATCCTGCCTGTCAATCAGTTTCTCATTGTTATAGTGGTACAAGTAATCCTTAGACCTGAGACACCATAGTTGCCTTATGCATGTAGCTTTAGAAGTTTGATAACACTAAGTGCAGATCCTATTTAGGGGTCTGCAAAGGTGTTCATTGGCCCTACTGCTATGTGTATGAAGGCATGTGAGTGATCAACAAGGGATCCATCACTCTTAGGAAAAAGAGAGAGAATGTCTCATATAGCATTCATAATATAACTCATTAAATCCATGGCCATGGTAGGATGAATATGAAAAGAGTTTCATGAGTTCATCAATGAGTTGATATCTATGAATGAGTATAAAGTAATTGAACTAGGGACTTGACAGACTTCCATATCCTATTAGTTCAATTGGAGACATTGTGTTGAAGGAAGGACGCAATTGTAACCTATAAACTATAACAGAAGGGTTCTTTGTAAATGACTATTCACCTCATTAAGGACCACACCATGAGCCATATGTTAGGTGTTACTCATGGTTAGTAGAAGCCCTAATTGATATAAGTGAGTTATAATCAATTAGGGAATTGGAAGGAGTTCCAATTAGACCCTAAATGGAAAGAGTTCCATTGTGCACACCTTGTGCTATTCCTACTACTTAATGATGTGAACCCAATGGGTCACACACTGATCATGCAAGAAGGGCTTTAAAGTCTATGAGAGAAAGGGTTTTAGTGAATAAAGAATAGTTCTTTATAGGCCTATTTGTATTTGATACAAATAATGGGGGTTAATGTGCAATTAAATGTAATTACATATAACCCTATTAGGGTTTCTTCCCCATGGCCAGCCCCCTTTAGTGGGCTGCCTATATAAGTCACACTTATGTGTGACATGGCATAATAGGCTTGCACAATAAACCCTAGCCGTCCAGCCCTTTGGAGGCTGTCTTCTCTCTCTCTCTCTTCTCCACCTCTAGCAACAACAAGGAAGAAGAAAGAAAAGGCTTGAAGCTCTAGCTAGGTGTGGATACCGTTGGAGGCAGCACACTTGGGCTGCTCATTCACCGCTGTCCGGAGTAGAAGCTTGGAGCAAAACGGAGAAGACAAAAATCCTGTAAGTGTTCTAACCCTCTTCGTAGTTAGGGTTTGATTTTGTGTTATGCATAGTTAGATTCATGGGATTGGGAATCGTAGGAAAAATTTTTTATATTCCGCACTTCTATTTTTCCCTCTTGTTCGATTCCCAACATCCATCACTGTTAGGAAAAAGAGAGAGAATGTCTCATATAACATTCATAATATAACTCATTAAATCCATAGCCACGGTAGGATGAATGTGGAAAAGAGTTTCCGTGGGATCATCAATGAGTTGATATCTATGAATGAGTATAAAGTAATTGAACTAGGGACTTGATAGACTTCCATGTCCTATTACTTCAATTGGAGACATTATGTTGAAGGAAGGATGCAATTGTAACCTATAAACTATAACAGAAGGGTTCTTTGTAAATGACTATTCACCTCATTAAGGACCACACCATGAGCCATATGCTAGGTGTTACTCATGGTTAGTAGAAGCCCTAATTGATATAAGTGAGTTATAATCAATTAGGGAATTGGAAAGAGTTCCAATTAGACCCTAAATGGAAAGAGTTCCATTGTGCACACCTCGTGCTATTCCTACTACTTGATGATGTGAACCCAATGGGTCACACATTGATCATGCAAGATGAGCTTTAAAGTCTATGAGAGAAAGGGTATGAGTGCATAAAGAATAGTTCTTTAAGGCCAAATTTATATATGATATAATTAAGAGGGGTTATTGTGTAATTAATAGTAATTACACAAAACCCTAAATGGGTTCTCCCTCATGGCCAGCCCCCCCTTGGTGGGCTATATATATGTAGTGTGATGTAATAACTGTTGGGAATCGAACAAGAGGGAAAAATACAAAGTGCGGAATATAAAAAATTTTTCCTACGATTCCACAGCCCATGAATCTAACTATGCATAACACAAAATCAAACCCTAACTACAAAGAGGGTTAGAACACTTACAGAATTTTTGTCTTCTCCTTTTTGCTCCAAGCTTTGATTCCAGACAGCGGTGAATGAGCAGCCCAAGTGTGCTGCCTCCAACGGTATCCACACCTAGCTAGAGCTTCAAGTCCTTTCTTTCTTCTTCCTTGTTGTTGCTAGAGGTGGAGAAGAGAGAGAGAGAGAAGAGAGCCTCCAAGGGGCTGGACGGCTAGGGTTTATTGTGCAAGCCTTATTATGCCATGTCACACATAAGTGTGACTTATATAGGTAGCCCACTAAAGGGGGCTGGCCATGGGGAAGAAACCCTAATAGGGTTCTGTGTAATTACACTTAATTGCACATTAACCCCTATTATTTGTATCAAATACAAATAGGCCTATAAAGAACTATTCTTTATTCACTAAAACCCTTTCTCTCATAGACTTTAAAGCCCTTCTTGCATGATCAGTGTGTGACCCATTGGGTTCACATCATTAAGTAGTAGGAATAGCACGAGGTGTGCACAATGGAACTCTTTCCATTTAGGGTCTAATTGGAACTCCTTCCAATTCCTTAATTGATTATAACTCACTTATATCAATTAGGGCTTCTACTAACCATGAGTAACACCTAGCATATGGCTCATGGTGTGGTCCTTAATGAGGTGAATAGTCATTTACAAAGAACCCTTCTGTTATAGTTTATAGGTTACAATTGCATCCTTCCTTCAACACAATGTCTCCAATTGAACTAATAGGACATGGAAGTCTGTCAAGTCCCTAGTTCAATTACTTTATACTCATTCATAGATATCAACTCATAGATGAACTCATGAAACTCTTTTCATATTCATCCTACCATGGCCATGGATTTAATGAGTTATATTAAGAATGCTATATGAGACATTCTCTCTCTTTTTCCTGAGAGTGATGGATCCCTTGTTGATCACTCACATGCCTTCATACACAGAGCAGTAGGGCCAATGAACACCTTTGCAGACCCCTGAATAGGATCTGCACTTAGTGTTATCAAACTTCTAAAGCTACATGCATAAGGCAACTATGGTGTCTCAGGTCTAAGGATTACTTGTACCACTATAACAATGAGAAACTGATTGACAGGCAGGATAAAACTCCATTCAGTTTATCTCATATCTTTGGTCACATTCAGTGTACCTATTCTTATAATAGGCACCCACTTGTTGGTTGTAGTGTCTCCACACAAATAGCTTGAGACTAGCTATCCTCCTATAGAGTCAACCTAGCAAGTGCTAGTCCTATGGTTCATTACTGTCCATCATAGTGAACCTTCAACTAGGAATGCTTAAGGAGTTTAGTACAGAGATATATCTATAGTCTCAAAATTACAACTCTTTGTAATTCCATATTCTCAACTCTAACTTCATGGACATATTATGTAAATATAAATGATGCATATAAACATAATAGAATAAGCCCTTTTATTAAATCAATAATAAATGTGACATACATAAATGAAATCAAATGATTCACTACAACAAAGTGAGTATTTACGACTTGAAATTAACGACTTGCAAGGTTGCAAGCCATTAATAAGGGTCTTTTACGACGTGTTTATTTAGCACGTCGTTAAAAGACCCCAAATAGACACAATTCACGGCATACAAGGAAAGTGCGTCGTCATTGGTATCTATTACGACGTGTTTTGCGTGTCGTAAATGCTAATAGCGAAAAATACCTATTTACGACGTGCTTTACACGTCGTTAAAAAAGAGAGCAATCCCGCACGTTCATAAAAAGAGAATTCGACTTATTTTTTACGACGTGATTTGCACGTCGTAAATTTTCTAATGAGATTAGCCCATCTACGACGCATTGTACACGTCGTTAAAAAAACATCAAAACTCCCCGAAATTTTTAGCGGGCATTTTGCCTCACTTTTCTGAATTTTCCAGTTTTTTTTAGGGGGTGCTTTACTCTTCCATCTCCCACACTTCTTCCTCCAAAGTCTATTCTAAACTAGGTTTTTGGCGTTCCATTCCTCTCAACGAAGGCTAGGCTCTCTTCCTCCAAGGTCCATTTGGAAGAAACCACCGGCGTCTCCGTCAGTGCCAACACCTCGACCCCTCTCTCCTCCTCCAAGGTCCATTCGGATGAATCCTTCTTTCTTCCTCTCTCTCCTTCTTTCATTGTTGGTTGGGGTCTCCTAGAAAGCTCACGCGTCAATTACTACAGATGCACGCCGCCATCGCCACCGTCGCTCCTAGCCGTCGTCCTCGCCCTCATTCCTAGCTGTCGTCCTCGCCCCTAGCTGTCATCGCTTTGCTGTCATTTTCAATTGCTACAGTCTCCTATCAATGCCATCATGGTCTCCAGAGCCGGTGAGTTCATTGATTTTTTAATTTTCCCCTTAATTTCTCTTCCTATTCATCTCAAGATGTGCAAAGTTTTACCCCCTGTTTGGTTCAGGATTTTACAAGGGAAAGGAAAAAAATTTTGATGGAATCTGGTTTCTTGTGTTTGGTTGCTAAAGATGGAATCTGGTTTCTACTGATATAAATAATTTCGTCAATAAGGTTATTTAATATCTTTATATTCTGTAGATGTATTGACAATAGAGTTAACACGTTAAAATTATCAATGATATATTGGTAAAATATCCCAATATGTCAATAGACATTTTGATATTTTAAAAAATAAGTAGAAATATTGATTCCTCCATATTTTGGTTGTATTAATTGAACGATCCCAATTTGGATGGACATTTAAATCAAAAGGTTTAGTTAATATATGGACATTTAAATCACAAGTTTTAGTTAATATGTAGACGTTAAATAGGATGAGTACCAAAACTAGGTTGGAGAAAGTTAGACATGGTTGTATAAAGGGGAAAAAAAATTGAGGAGTAAGTAGAGTAAGTGATAAAGCAAATATGAGTTGAAAAGATGATCTGATCATGTGTGATAAATATGTATTGCAGAACCAGTGACAAGGATCATCATAATAATGTTAAAGGTTGTTAAACAATAAATTGGGCTACCCCGGGTGGGAGTTTCATCATTTTATTGTTGTGGGAGTTTCATCCATTTTAAGGTTGTTAAACAATAAAATGGATGAAACTCCCACCCTGGTAGCCTAGTTGGTAGGGCGAAATTGTGATTGTGTGGTTAGACGCACGGTCACGGTTTCGATTCCCCGCTAGGACAACCCAAGAATTAAGTGAGGGGCCATAGTGGTGGGTTGCTACACTAGCCTCCCTGGGGTTTAGGTTCCACGGGTGGGTCCAAAGGGCTCTACTGTGGGATGGTTCCCCCGTAATTAAAATAAATTTTAAAAAAACAATAAAATGGATGAAACTCTAATAGTTGCTTGAAAAGAATCTCAGGCATTCAAAGATAGGCTATGATTGAGTCATTGGTGGAACAGATTTTTGAATTATCCCTAATTTGGGAAAACTATTTGAACCTGTGCTTCGATTATGAATGTGTATGTTATGTCCTGGGCTTTTAAATGCTGTGGTGTGTAAGTGTATTTCTATTGGAGTGGAGATGTGCCTTTGGCCTGCAGTCTTGTGTAATTGTGTCATAGCTACAGCCTATAGAGTACAGACCATCATGAAGTCATCTGATGTTTCTTTTTAATTTGTAATGCAATCTTAAATTGGATCACAAGATTGAATTCAAAAAAATTGATGTTGCTTTTAATTGTTTAGGATTAGCTTTCATTCATGAGTGATTTAAGTTATTCTTTGAGGATTACTCAAGGCAGGAAGTTTTTGGTTAGATAGGTTTGGACTTTTGGTACAAACTTGCACATAGAGAGTGAGGCCACCTTACATAAAGAGTGTGCTAGAGTCAAGTGGCTTTTTTATGTAAGAACTCCTTATTAGGGTAAGATGTGCATGCTGGAGGAGACTAGTTGTATGTTATACTCGTTTGGTAATATTTTTTTTTTTAATTTATGAAATCATACCATGTATGTTGATGATTATTTTCTATCTGATGTTGCTGACATCTAATTCTTATCTTTGCAGGGTTGAATGAAGGAGTCAATCCAATGCCACTGAAAGGATGGCCTTTAACTGTAAGTGGTATATCAAGCATTTGTCTCTGATTATGTTCAAGCAGTAATTGTAGTTTCTGTTCAATTCTAGCTTGTAATGTCCTGTCTGGCATCAATGCAAGTGCTTTGTTTAATCTGCTTAATTTCTTAATAGGGAGTTGACCAAATTCCCCTGGTTTGGGGCATCAGGTACTAAACTCACTCTTACAGGTACCAAACCAGCAGCAACAGCTCCAGATGTCAACAGCACAACTTCAACAGGAGCTTTTAGCTCAAATACTGTCATGTACACCAGGAAAGCCATTATCCTCTTTTCCTGGAAGCTCCACCGATTTGAATACTCATAATAATCTTATGCTTCCTGGGAGTGACTTAAATGGAAAGGATGGACAGGTCAGTAAAAACAATGAATTTCAAGTTTTAACTGGCTAGTTTTTCTACAGTCTTTTTCTATATCCAAAAAAAAAAGTGCATCAAAATTTTGGAATATTTTTCGATGTCGTATCTAAACATATTTAAATGCTGATCAAGTGGGATGACCTGTACTTCATGAGAGATCTTGTTTTGCGTAATTTTATTCTTTAATTTTGGCTGTCATTGAAGTGTGCGTTGTGACATGAATATTTCATACATAGCTCTTTGTATCAGCTTATGTACATGTAAGAGTTATACAACAATGTTAACATTTCTCTATCATGGTAACATGTGTGCGTGTTGGATTTTTTGAGGTGATGATGTAATGTTCCTCACAGCTGCAATGCCAATTTTCATGTTATTGTTATCAGAAAAAGTTTACAAGTCCTGGCTTCATCTAGAATTTGAATACATACCAAAAGTTGGACATGATATGACCGTGTTCGTTATGTACTGGTGATGTTAGAAGTTAATCTGAGTGTGTTACTTCTTGCTCAGCCTAGATACGGTGTCATGATAAAGGAAAATATACTATGGTTCTAAGTTCTAACACCTTTCCTTCTAGGTTCTATCACTTACTTTCTTATAATCAAAATTGTTTTATATCTATTTTGATTTTATGTTAATTTAATAATTTAATAGGGCCACGTTCTCATACTGAGATTTCGACATTGAGCAAAATCATTTTTTGGGTAGGGTGCTCTATCGGTTTTTTTTTTTTTTCCTTTTTATTGGAATAAGGAAATGTCGGTTGGGGTGCTTTTAGTCCAATAAGTGTTGTATTTTAGAATACTTGTGAAAACTAACCTCACTTAAGACCTGGTAGTGCATTGATAATTTGACATATGAAGGATTCTTTTGTGATTTGACCAAGGATGATAAGGTAGTTAACGCCTTTAAACTATTATAGTTAACAACTTTTAAAAATTCCTAAATCCACCCTCATGTTACATTTTTCTTAAATTGGATGGAATTAAAAGAGGTAACAATTCTTGTCCAAAATATTCTTCTAAATTTAAAATATGAAAGAAGGTTTCTGACATACTCCACGATCCATCACTTAAAGTACACACACACACACACATCTTTCTATTCGGAAAGAAAGCTTAAAGGTTATCTCCCTTTCCATATTGAGGTAGTGAGAAACTACATGCTCATATGTATTGTTAGTCAAGCTATTGCCTTAAATAGAGTAAATTGACAAAAATGAAATTCTTGTGGTGAACCAATATGAGATAAGTCTTTGTTGAGTTCGGGATAGTTGAATATCTATCAAAATGAACACCTCTTGGGCAATGGTAGGACAGGTTCTTTATCCAAGAAAGCTGTTCATAAAGGTTCTTGGAATAAAGATTTAAATGTTATGGGTGTTTTGTTCTGAGTCTTCCCTCTTTTTATCTTGTAATATAGTCATCACTGTTATGACTTACAAATAGAGAATGAATTAAATTTTCTGCCATTCCGATATCACATGTACATACTGATTGTCAAATTTCCTTTCATTAATTTTCGTAACACTTCCTTCATTCTTATTTTTTTCATTATCCTTTCCAATTAAAAATTTATTGGTGATGACCCCAGATGATTGTCCAAATGAAACAAGCTGTGGAGCATCAACAAAACCATGATCAGCAACCGCAGCAACAGATACAAGAGGTTGGTTGGGGCATAGGCCTGAAAAGCCATTCGCTTTGGTGGAACTTTCCTCACTTGGTGGAAGGTGCAGGTTATATTATATATATAAAAAAAAAAAAAAATTTCTAGCATATGTTCTTCTAATATAATCTGTTTTGGATCAGAATGACAGAAAGAAGAAAATCTCGTCATATTCAGGAACTGGAGACAGTACTTTGGTAGGTATACGTCACTGTAGAAAATGTGGATGCCTTTTACTTTATCATATGGCTATCATACTTACAGAAAGTTTTATTTTTTTTAAAAAGGTTTAATTCAGATATTGTTGTCACTAATATGCACTGTTTCAGCATGGGTTTATACGTTTTATATCTTCTAATTGTTACTTTCTTCATGGGAACTTCAATGTAGGATTGTAAGGATGCTGAAGAGGAAAAGCATGTCGATGAAAATATCGAATCTTTTTTGTCACATGATGAGAATGCCGATAACACAAGCATTCCTAGCATTTTGAAACAACAGTCTACAGCTTGCAATGAAAATCCATATGAAGGTAAACATTTTAATCCTTTCAGAAGAAAAGAATACTCTGTACGATTTAGATGGTACTTATATAGTGAACATAGTAGATGATTCACATCAGTCATCAGTACTTAACACAAATGAATGTTTTAAAAGGACATGGTGCAAGGAGGCTTTATAACCCCCAAATTTGTGAGCCTTTCTTTTGTGTTGATTACTCACCAAAAAGATTTAGAATATTACCAGAAGAACATATCAGTGGTCAGTGCCTAACTCTTTTTGTATAGGGTCAACAACAGAATCCTGTTTCACCATTGCGGTCCATTGAAGCTTGAGATATAAATCCAGTTTTAGCTGCACTGTCCTTTTCTGCTTCTTCAAATTTTGGTGCTTTGTTATTGCCTCATATGTGGGTTAATTTTATCTTTACTATACAAGGATTGAGCCCCTTAATTTAAGAAATTTCAGATCATAATATATCTATATATATATATATATATATATATATATATATATAAAGCTTCGATCATGTGTGGGATATCCCGTTCAATCATGGCCGTCCGGGTGCGTGAATGCGCGTGTGTCATCCACAGACGGCCATGATCAAACGGGATACTCTAGGATATCCCGCACATGATCAGCCCTCATATATATATATATCCTTGTTCCACAATGACGGGTGATAGCATGAATACACAAATAACCATCAGTATTAAAAATATATGTACATATATTTAAAACAAGGATTGGTATAATGACAGTGGGTGTACAAATACTTATGATTATTGACCATACCATCATATGGATAAGTTTCTCTGTATTCATTTATTTTTCTTCAAAAAACACATGATTTTTTCTCATTTTGTTCAGAAAAGTTTTGCATGAAAACTTGTTGTAATACTATCTTTAATCCCCTCTAAACATTTGAGGAACTTTTAATATGTAGTAGAGCCACAAAAAGTTTCAAAACCATAAATAAATTATGCATTTCCATGAGGAAATGTTTGTTTGAATGAATAATATAGAAAAAGAAACTATTTCTTACTTCTTGATATCACTGTAGAATGTGTGGCATTTCATGAAACATTAGGGCAATCTCATAAACCCCTCGCACTTAAAGGATTGAGACTCCAAGGTTCCCATCTAAATTATGAAGACACTAACACAACTACAAACAGTTTAGTGTTTACTTTGGAAGTGCTATAGCTGTGCACTCTCTGCTTAACATGTCTTCATGATTTAGAGGCTCTTCATTTTCTATCTACTCAATATTCGTCATCTGAATATATCTCATGAAAGTAGGCTGCCTTACCTCACTATTTAGTAGAGCTCCATGCATCAGCAGTAGAGTATAAACACTTGCTTATCTTTCATTTATACTCTTATCTTTCATTTGCTTCAAGTTTCATTTGCTTGCATCAGCAGAGTATACCAATATTTCTTACCACTAATAATAAATTATATTGTTTTCTATTTCAGGGACATTAGGTTGAGGAGGCATCTTAGCAACTCTTCTAGTTTTTGAGATTCATGAAGAGGCTAGCTAGGTATTTTAGGCTAAGGAGACAGCAGCATTGAAAACTCATTCTCTCTTTTTGATCTTTATTTTGACATTCCTATAAATTTTGTTAGTCCAGTTTAGAAACAATATATGTACTTTAACTTGATGGATGGATGAATGTTTTTTGAATTGGGTTCAATGTAATTATTCAAATTATAGATGATGTTAATTGTATATTATTAATGCAAATAGGAAAAAATGATTTTAATGAATGATTTTTTTATGTGTTGGGCAATGATAGACATGGCATTTGAAAAGTAAAGCAGGAAATAGGATATCCAAAGTAGGCTATAAAAAACAAAATGATTAAAATCCACGACATGCAATGCATGTCGTAAATACATTATACATGACGTGCAAAGCATGTCGTGGAAAGTTTTTTAGCTCAAATGCCATTCTATTCACGACGTGCAATGTACGTCGTGAATGCATATACTTATTACGACGTGCAGGTTGTACGTCGTGAATGCATCTATTACGACGTGCCTTGCATGTCGTTAATGTATCTATTACGACATACAACTTGCATGTCGTGAATGTGTACACTTATTACAACGTGCAATGTACGTCGTGAATGTATCTATTACGACGTGCAAGGCACGTCGTTAATGTATCTATTACGACGCGCAACGCATGTCGTTAAAAAGTCTCTACTTTCCATGGCATGGCCCTACACGACATGCGGATGTGCGTCGTGAAAACTCATTCACGACGTGTTTCGCACGTCATGAAAAGTGGTTTTTCTTGTAGTGATTGTTCCTAATCCCTAAACAATCATCTCTATGATTGGCTCTAGGGCATAATCCTAACAATAACATCACAACAATAAGTTCAACTCCCCATAGGGCTAGCTGAAAATTCCAGCCTCCCTCTTTCTCTCTCTTCTCTTCTCCTACACTAGCAACAACAAGGAAAAGGAGGAAAGGACTTGAAGCTCTAGCTAGGTGTGGATATCGTTGAAGGCAGCACACTTGGGCTGCTCATTCACCGCTGTCTGGAATCAAAGCTTGGAGCAAAAAGGAGAAGACAAAAATTCTGTAAGTGTTTTAACCCTCTTTGTAGTTAGGGTTTGCTTTTGTGTTATGCATAGTTAGATTCATGGGCTGTGGAATTGTAGGAAAAATTTTTATATTCCGCACTTCTATTTTTCCCCCTTGTTCAATTCCCAACAGAAGACAGCCCTATTGGCCACTCCACACGTGTCCAATGGGCTTGGCCCGCACCCTAGCTCGAGTCCCCTTTGCTGGCCATGGCCTCCCACGGCCTGGCCAAGCCATGGCAGCCCACTAAGTGTGGCGGCAGCCTTAGGGTTTATGATGAAACCCTAATTTCTATTAATGACAAAACCCTAATTCATTAATTGCATTAATTGAAACCCTAATTAGGCTATTAATTACCTTAATTAAATTGTTTAATGATTGGTCATCAAATGACCAATCATGGTTATTAATTATTAGGGTATAATTAAGTGCATTTATGATGTCTAGGGTTTAGGGTTTAGGAAACCCTAATTCGTATTAATTAAACCCTAATTCTATTAATGCATTAATTAATAACTAAACCTAGTAATTAATGTGTCTAACCTAGGGTTAAATGATTGGTCATTAATGACCAATCATGATCATTAATGGTTTAGTAATTGATCATTGGCATTTAATAGGTTTAAGGTTTAGGGTTTTAGAAACCCTAATTGGTGCATATTAATTAGGTGTAATTAATATCCTAGTTGGCATTAATTAAACCCTAATCCTAATCATTAATACCGTATAAACCTAGGGTTTAAATGATTGGTCATTAATTGACTAATCATAAGGCATTTAATGCATTAGGGTTATGTTTAGGGTTTAGAGGTAATGCACTTAGGGTTTAGGGTTTTAGGAAACCCAAATGCACTAATTAATTAATATATTGATTTTATTTAATTCCGAAATTGATTATTTAATTAATGGTGATTAATTTTATAGTGTTTTAAATGGTTTAAAACACAATTTAGGATTAAATTAAAATATGGAAATTTTTAATTAAATGAAATTGTTTTGTTTAATTAAAGAGACCCTAATATTTGATATTAGAGTTTAATTAGGGGACTTTAATGGTTTCAATTGATTTGATTGATTGAAACTAAAAGCCTTAAATGTTAAGACTTAATTAATTCTGGAAATTATGCATATCCTAATGAGATTAGGACACATTAATGAGATTAATGAATACCAATCAATAGAGTTACCATAATGCCCATATGTTTATTGCTTACAGTTATTTCCTTTATTATGCAATATGATTGTATGGTTATGGATGGATGATGATTATGGACTATACCCCTTAAACCAATTGTGATTGGCCGTCTTATGAATGGGTTGTATTATTTTTCATGAGTTGTAATTTAATTATGGTGATGTAATTATTTATTTTGGGGCTTGCATGCCACCTTCTTCTCTCTCTCTATCATTCTCTTATGTACCCCACATTCCCCTTATGTATTACTTTCTTTAAATTATGTAAATGTTATGTAATCGAGAGCACACTAAGGAGCATGGTGGACCCAAAGGAGCATGGTGGAGCCCTATAAGCCAATGGTGGAGACCATCAAGCCTATGGAGGAGATTGAAGGACTTGAAAGCTTGGAGAAGACTTTCAAGAGAGCATGCTATGTTTTGAATGAATGTTTTACGATCACCTACACTCACCTTAGACCTTGGATTCAATCCATTGGCTTGGATTGAATCTTCTTAAAGTCCATAATCATCATAGTGGGAGCTTTTAATGAGATTAGTAGTGATAGCTCCAAATCCAAAGATCGTTATATGTCACCTTAGAGGGACTAATATCGATAAGTGGATTTTAGATATAATGTTGTTATATTTTATTTATATGCATGAGATGTATGTTAAATTAGTTAATTTGATGAGACCCTTAAAACCCCTCTCTTTTAATATTAAGTTGAAAATGAAGAAATCATAAGGAATGAATTCTTTATTGCCTTCCATCATTATAGGATCATCTAACGTCCCTTAATGTGGGTACCTGGCTGCAGACATGTAGGAGCTACCCATGTTAAAGATATTACTTGAAACTATCACATATAAGATATCATGGGGTGCCTAAACTGGTATATACCAAGAAACTATAATGTGAGGTATATATTTGGCGAAACATACCTGTGTGAATGATGGGTTTAACTTAACTAGGGAAGTATTCCAAGAAACTATAATGTGAGGATTATGTACCCTAGAGGCAAAACGATTGGAATTTGCTTATGAAGCAATAGACAAAGAGTTGTCTTCTTATTGTGGGTTAGAAGTCAAGAAACTATAATGTGAGGCTTCTAGGTCATAGTGGGACCCCAATCCCCATTAGGAATGAGATTCCCGAATTCCATCAGAGGGTGTATGGAATTTGATAAAATAGTGGGAGGTACCATATGATTAAAGACTCGATCATTATGGATTTAAAATGAAATCTAATTCTCTATTTAATTTTTATATGTAGTATATAGAAATGGCTCACCTCAACCCACTATCCAAAATTTTGGACACCAACCATTTGACTGGACCTAATATCTTGATTGGCTAAGGAATTTGAAAATCGTTTACAATTCCGAAAAGATTACCTACACACTTGATGGCCCACTTCCTAAGGCTCTTGCTGAGACTGTAACTCAGCAGGAGAAAGACGCTTATCAGAAGTGCATGGATGATGACCTAAAGGCAAGATGCTATATGATGGCATCCATAAGCCCTGAGCTTCAGAAGCAACATGAGTCCATGAGTAGCGCTCCCGACATCTTTCTTCACTTACAAGAGTTTTATGGGGAGCAAAGTAGGATCGCTAAATATAATACTGTCAAGGATCTATTCAAGGCAAGGATGAATGAGGGTTCATCCGTAACTGATCACACCTTGAAGATGATCAACCATATCGAGCAGCTTAAGAAGCTTGATGTGATCATTGAAGCTGATATGTGTTTAGACATTATTCTGCAGTCCCTTCCTAATTTATTTGGGCCATTCATTATGAATTTTCATATGAACAAGCTTGAGCCCACTCTCCCGGAGCTACACAATTTACTCAAGATGACTGAGGAGATGATGAAGAAAAGGAAAAGTTTTTTGCTTGCAATTGATGGAGCTTCTACTTCCAAAGCCAAACCTAAGCCCAAGGGCAAGGGAAAAGGCAAGGGTAAGAGTACCCAAGGGAAGAAGAAGAAGAACTTAAAGCTGAAGGGAGGCATCAAGAAAGGTAATACCGACAAGGCCAAAGGAACCTGTTTTCACTATGGCAAGGATGGGCACTGGAAACGTAACTGCCGGGAGTATCTGGATACTCTAAAGAACCGACCTTCGGAAGGTATAGATCATGCTCTAAACTAAATGTTAGTTGCATAGAGCATGATAGTTCTAAATTGAAGCTAATAATCTTAATAGAATAAAATAAACATAGTGATGTATGAAGAGGTTTCTCTTACTTTACAACCTTTACCGATGATTCATTCTAGGTTTGGGTGTGTATACTTAAAGAAGTACAAATCTGAATCATTTGAAAAGTTCAAAGAATTCAGATATGAAGTAGAGAAACAAACTAGTAAAAGTATCAAGCTCTTTGATTGGATCGAGGAGGCGAATATTTAACTGGTGATCTTTCATATCAACTTGTTCAAACAGGCATTCTATTCTAATGGACACCTCTGAGAACACTATAACTAAATGGTGTGTCAGAAAGGAGGAAGAGGACCTTATTGGATATGGTCCGATCCATGATAAGTTACAACGACCTAATATTACCCTTGTTAGGATATGCCCTAGAAATTGCCACGTACCTGTGAAACAGAGTTCAAACCAAGGCTGTCCCTTAAGACCTATATGAGATATGGAAAGGGAAGCACCAAACCTTAAGCATATTAAGGTATGGTGTTGCACTGCATATGTAAAGACACATGATGTAACCAAATTGGAAATCAAGATAACTTAAATGTAGGTTTGTGGTTTATCCTAAAAGGAGTTTAGGATATCATATCTATCATCTTGATGAACAAAAGTGTTTGTTAGTAAGTTTGCAATCTTTCTTGAAAAAGAGTTTATTCAAGAAGGAGGCAATAACAGGAAAATAGAACTCAAAGAGTTGTCTAATGAGACACAAACCAATATTGATGCAACCCCTGTCCCTGTTGAGGCAGAACCCATCATTGTACCATGATTGTACAAAGGGTTAGTGGGAGTGCGATCACATTTATGGTCGTATAAGTGAATGACGTTCTACTTATTAGGGAATAATGTAGAGACGTTGTCAAAAGTGAAAAATTGGTTTTTCACAAAGTTTCTCCATAAAAGATTTGGAAGAAGCATCCTATATTCTAGGAATAGAAGTCTATAGAGATAGATCTTAAAGGATGCTAAGTCTCTCCCAATCAATGTACATAGACAAGATTTTGAATGGGTTCAAAATGCATGATTTCAAGAGAAGTCTAATTCCTGTCAGACATGAAATCAAGTTGTCTAACCTAGGTATGGTACACTGGGAGCAGTCAAGGCTATTTTTAAGTTCTTAAGAAGAACTAAGGACCTATGCCTTGTCTATGGAGAAAGAAACTTAGAAATGGTTGGTATAACGGATTCAAATTTTCTATCTGATGATGATGATAGGAGATCAACATCATGGTATGTTCTCACCATAAATGGTGGAGCTGTAAATTTGAGCGCATTGCTGCATGTTTGGATGGGTAAGTTCATTGCAGACCTAGAAGTGGTTCCTGACATTGAGAAGCCCTACTATTGTTTTTGTGACAACAATGGGGTATTTCTCAAGACTAGGATCCACGGTCTCATCAAAAGTCCAAACTTTAAGCGGCGATTCGAAGTGATTAGAGAGGTCATTGGAAGAGATGACATATACATATAAAAGTTTAATACAACAGAGAATAAAGAAGACCCCTTTACTAAAGCTATGACCCAAGTGTGTTGAATCACCACCGACAGGATATGGGTATGAGATACATGGTAGATTGGCTATAATGCAAGTGGGAGATTGTTAGGATTATGCCCTAGAGCCAATCATAGAGATGATTGTTTAGGGATTAGGAACAATCATTGATTTTATTTATATATGTCACATTCATTATTGATTTAATAGAAGGGCTTATTCTATTATGTTTATATGCATCATTTATATTTACATAATATGTCCATGGAGTTAGAGTTAAGAATATGAAATTACAAAAGGTTGTAATTTTGAGATTGTAAATATATCTCTGTACTAAACTCCTAAAACATTCCTAGTTGAAGGTTCACTATGATGGACAATAATGAACCATAGGACTAGCACTTGTTAGGTTGACTCTATAGGAGGATAGCTAGTCTCATGCTATTTGTGTGGAGACACTACAACCATCAAATGGGTGCCTATTATAAGAATAGGTACACTGAATGTGACCAAAGATATGAGATAAACTGAATGGAGTTTTAACCTGCCTGTCAATCAGTTTCTCATTGTTATAGTGGTATAAGTAATCCTTAGACCTGAGACATCATGGTTGTCTTATGCATGTAGCTTTAGAAGTTTGATAACACTAAGTGCAGATCCTATTCAGGGGTCTGTAAGGGTGTTCATTGGCCCTACTGCTATGTGTGTGAAGGCATGTGAGTGATCAACAAGGAATCCATCACTCTCAGGAAAAATGGAGTGAATATCTCATATAGCATTCATTGAATATAACTCATTAAATCCATGGGCCCATGGTAGAATGAATATGGAAAGGAGTTTCCATAAGTTCATCATTGAGTTGATATTAATGAATGAGTATAAAGTAATCACTACAAGAAAAATGAGTATTAACGGCGTCAAATTAACGGCGTGCGCATATGGCATGCCGTTAATAAGGTTATTTACGGCGTGCCAAAATTGAATGCCGTGAATGTAGGGAGATAGGACCATATTAATGGCGTACATGAATAACACGCCATGGATAATATTTTTTACGGCATTCCTTTGCACGCCATTAATGTTGTAAATTTTCACAGCTTACTTAAATCGTTTTCACGGCTTCTCAACACAAGCGCGTGTGACTGGAAACTTAAGCGCTCGTGAGGGGGAAAGTTACGCGGGGGATTTTTTTTTCCCACATTTTCGCCCTTTTGTTTCCTAGGTATTTACCCCTTTTCACTTTTATGTCTCAACTCCATTGTTACTGTAGAAAGAAGGAAAGAACTAGGGCTCGCCACCAGAGAAGGGAAAGAACTAGGGCTTGTCACTGTAGAAAGAAGGGAAAGAATTAGGGTTCTTGCTCAGCTGAAGATTTGGGGCGATTTTGGTGTTGAATCTTTGGGGCGATTCGGTGTGATTCGGTATGATTTGGTGCTGAAGCTTTGGGGTAGTTTGGGACGATTTGGAGCGGAAGCTTTGGGGTGATTTCTCATGGTACTCTCTTTCTCTTTCTCTCTCTGTCTGGTTTATGTTTTCTTGTTTATAGAAATGGCTAGGTTGTGTAAATCGATGAGAGGGTGTGAATGTTGGGCTATCATCTCTCTTCTCAAAGTCGGGGCTACTATTGGTGTCTTTTTTCCTCTGTTTCTGTGGGCTATTGGTTCCCTTTGGGTGGATTTGTAGGTTTTTCTTTGTATATAGTCTGCTTTACTATCCCAATTGCTCATTATGTTTATGATTTAGATGATGATATATGCAAGCTAGTTTGGTGGTCCAATTTAGCTGACATATTTCTTCATCACCGTTCGGGGATTAGGTGTTCTGTGTTGGGTGTTTGGCTGTCATGGGTGCGGTGCTTTTGTTCATTGTTTACTTTTATTTGTTGGGCTCTCATCTCTACTCATCAGGTGCTTTTCTATGCTTTGGTGCTGTGCTGTGCTGTGCTTCCGTGCTCAGGTGTTGGTGTTTTGGGCGTTTTACTTTGTTTTATCTTTGTTATGAGTTTGGGTATAGTTGTGGGTTTGGGTGTTTTTCCTTTTTGGTCCTGCGCTTCTGTTAGGTGTATCTTGCCTTCTTTATTCTTAATATATAGTTTGCTTTACTATCCCAAGTGGGCATGTGTGCTCTGTTTCTTTCTCTATAAATATATATGCACATGTATATGTATTTATTCACGCACTTTGTCTCTGTGAATCTATTTTACTGTCATCTTCTTCATTTGGGTTTTAATTAAATATGTTGTGAAATATTATTGAGCAGGTTGTGTTCCTTGAAGTCTGGTTTCATTCTGGAGTTCAACCCTTTGTTGGGAATCAAACTAGAGAGGAAAAATACAAAGGCGGAATTAAAAATTTTTTTTTCTACGATTCCCAAACCCATGAATCTTAATTATGCTTAATACAAAACAAAAACCCTAACTTGAAGAGGGTAGAATTACTTACAGTTGATTCAAGTCTTCTCCTTTATGCTCCAAGCTTTGTCTTCTGATTGAGCAGTCCAAGTGCACTGCCTCCAACAGTATCCACACCTAGCTTGAGCAAGATGTCCTTTCCTTCTTCTTCCTTAGGGTTGCTAGAGGTGGAGAAGAGGGAGAGAGAGAGAGGGAGGGCTGTGAAATTTTCGGCCAGCACTTGGGAGCCTCCAAGAGTGCATTCAGTGATGATGTCATCACATCATAAGAGGCTTTAAATAGCTTCCAACTAGGGCCGGCCAAGGGGGGATTCCAAACCCTAATCTAATTTGTGTAATTACTCTTAATTACACAATTAGCCCACTAGTTTGCATCAAATACAAATTAGCCCCTTAAAGAACTTTTCTTTAATCACTTATACCCTTTCTCTCATAGACAATCAAGCTCTCTTAGCATGATCAGTGTGTGACCCATTGGGTTCACATCATCAAGTAGTAGGAACAGCACAAGTTGTGCACAATGGAACACTTTCCATTAAGGGTCTAATTGAAACTCCTTTCAATTCCCTAATTGATTATAACTCATTTATATCAATTAGGGCTTCTACTAACCATGAGTAACACCTAGCATATGGCTCATGGTGTGGTCCTTAATGAGGTGAATAGTCATTTACAAAGAACCCTTCTGTTATAGTTTACAGGTTACAATTCCATCCTTCCATCAACACAATGTCTCCAATTGAACTAATAGGACATGGAAGTCTGTCAAGTCCCTAGTTCAATTACTTTATACTCATTCATTAATATCAACTCAATGATGAACTTATGGAAACTCCTTTCCATATTCATTCTACCATGGGCCCATGGATTTAATGAGTTATATTCAATGAATGCTGTATGAGACATTCACTCCCTTTTTCCTGAGAGTGATGGATTCCTTGTTGATCACTCACATGCCTTCACACATATAGCAGAAGGGCCAATGAACACCCTTACAGACCCCTGAATAGGATCTGCACTTAGTGTTATCAAACTTCTAAAGCTACATGCATAAGACAACCATGGTGTCTCAGGTCTAAGGATTACTTGTACCACTATAACAATGAGAAACTGATTGACAGGCAGGTTAAAACTCCATTCAGTTTATCTCATATCTTTGGTCACATTCAGTGTACCTATTCTGATAATAGGCACCCACTTGTTGGTTGTAGTGTCTCCACACAAATAGCTTGAGACTAGCTATCCTCCTATAGAGTCAACCTAACAAGTGCTAGTCCTATGGTTCATTACTGTCCATCATAGTGAACCTTCAACTAGGAATGATTTAGGAGTTTAGTACAGAGATATATTTACAGTCTCAAAATTACAACCCTTTGTAATTTCATATTCTCAACTCTAACTCCATGGACATATTATGTAAATATAAATGATGCATATAAACATAATAGAATAAGCCCTTTTATTAAATCAATAATAAATGTGACATATATAAATGAAATCAATTGATTGTTCCTAATCCCTAAACAATCATCTCTATGATTGGCTCTAGGGCATAATCCTAACACCCTTTAATGTGTAAATTTTGATATAATGTGAATTGATTGCTTTGGATATGGCTTTATTTATTTAATTATTGATTTGTTTTGTTTTGGGTTCTGTAGTTCATAGAGAAAACTTGTTCATGGATTGCTGATAAATTTGTTAAAACTAATTTGACGAAGCAATATGGGTCCGTTTGGTTGTCGAGAAAATGTATGAAAAGAAAAGGAATCAAATTTATTATTATTATTATTTTAAAAATCCAGTGAACTGATTTGGTAAATGGTTTTTATTTTTATTTTTATTTTAATTCATGCATTGTAATTGTGTTACTAATGCAAAAACCTTATTAGGAAATTGATCAAGTTGATTGCTCTCAACTACATATACATTTATATATTTGTTTGTGGTCTCTTCTTTCATTCAATATTCATGTTTGTTTCGATCATATACTATATTATATACAACTTTGTATATATGTATATATATATCTATCAACTTGCGAATGTCATACCATGTAGATGTATTTTTTTTTGCTATGCCTTTCATTAGTGCCATATTCTAAAGTCTAGGTGATATCGTGGTAATGCTAACGTTTATATAGGGACTGGATGGTCCTACTGTACTAGATATAACAATCTATGCTATAATTATGAAAAAAGTCATAGAAATCTCCAAAAATTAGAAAACCCCTAGATTTAGAGATTAATTACAAATAGAGATGAAGTTGGTAATTATTATTACATGAAAATTTAGTTATAAAAGCTATTAATTTTCAAAGAGACATTTGGGTAGATTGAGCATACACATTAAGCCATAAATTATATGATATAAACTAGAGAACTAGACTAATTTTTTCATTGCAAGGTAGCTTTAGACATGCGGCTCAGTCTGCACCTTGAAGTATTGCCCACTTTGGCTAAGCGCAACAGCCGGCCTCATGGGTTTGTCCCTCTAGTCTTAGAGCCCAAAAGGCACCTCTTTAAGGAGTATCCAGCTGTCTTATTAGCCCATCCTAGGTGCCATCCCTTAGTCCTTTGTGGGATTTTAACATCCCCACCTCGGTGCAAACAGGACCATAGTTTTAATACCAATGTTAGACACATGACCCAGTCCCCACCTATACAAGTATTGTCCACTTTGTCCCAGCACAACAGCTGGCCTCACAAGTTTATCCTTTGGGCTCAGAGCCCAAAAGGTGCCTCTCAGAGTCTCAGGATGGAGTCTCCAGCACTATTTTATAAGCCCATCATAGGTGTCATCCGAATACGATGTGGGATGTCAATGTCGAGGATGATTCTCCATGCAATGTTTTGAACTTCTGGAAACAAAGGAGTGGTACGATTTTTGAGGATGTAGAGGCGACCATTGTAGTGCTTAAATCTCCTCTAATTAGGATTTTTGTATGCAAAATTTATCTTTTGCAAACTGAACTTCCATACTTTATAATTTTATATTTTTTGGGTCCAAATCAAGCAAGATGTTGACTGGTTAGGCTCATTCACCCTGTCGCCGCGCCGCGTGGGGGAGGGAGGGATGTTAATGTGAAGCTCATTTTGACTAGAATATGCTATACATCAAAAGGTGGCTGACCCATCTCAAAACAACCCATTACAAGCTCTAGATGGATTGATAATGCTCCACCACAAAGCCTTTACTTTTCCTAGATCTGATATAAAGTTATCATATACACCTTTCTAAACGACAAACAAAAAGTTCTTCAAATCTATGTTCAAACCATCATTAATATGTAATGTTCTATTTTGAATCCTAATGTTAATGTTCTTGAGTTTTTAATTTTTATATAGAAAATTGTTCATCTCAACATACTCATTTCAGTTATGCTGATTTTATAGGCATGTTGTTGCTCGACTTTCCAACATTCTGCACCATAATTCATTGCTAGTCTTACAATTTTTTTTTTTAAATAAATTAATTTAGCATACATTATAGTAGTTACTAGAATTAATGAAATCCTTATGGACTGTTGGGCCCTCTTCCTAGTGAAGTACTGTTACTTGGAAACTTAGTCCAAGATGAAGATGCTGACTCCATTATTTATAAAAATGATTTTCTGTTGTGATTTTTAGTTGTTGCTTTGGGCTTGCATTTGGGTCTTGTTTTCATGTGTTGAAGCTCTGAAGGAAACATAGTGCACTTCTGGGTTTTGTTCACTTCAATTTCTGCTCAAATCTCGGTGAGTTTTGACTTTGATTATGTGTTTATCGTTTAATAACATTCTGATTTTTCTTATTAATCTCAATTTATGAGCTATTTGGGTGTGAATGATGTGTGATTACTAGCTGAGCTATTGCCATTTTCATCTTTATATAGTTGTTATATGCATGAAACATACAATATTCTTTATATTATAACAGAACTTGAAGTTCAAGGAACTTAACATCTATTATTTATTTAAGCTAAATTCAATTATTTATTTTGCTTGACCAACTTATTCATATTAATTTGACATGGACTTAATTTGTGAGGACTCTAGCTTTGCTTTGTTTTTCCTTTTCAAAAGAGATCTCTGCTTTTAGAGGGTTGTTTTAGAAGTTATTATTACTTATGGGAAAATCTATATATTACACATTCAAGAAATTAGAAGACCAATTTCTGGCATGTTTGGAATCAACATTCTGTTCAATGTTGTCATTTGTATCATTGTTTTGTCTTTAAAGATGATAACTCTAGTTGAGTTGTATATAGTAAAGGTATCTTGGCTATCATTCCTATTTTGTTATTATGTCTTTATCATGCAAATGTATTTTAATCCAAAAAATCTAACATCTCAGTAAGTGTAGGTACTTATTGGCTGGTGCTAGCAATCAGGCCAATCCCGATGGATAAAGAATGGATTAAATTTCCAAGGTCTTTTTTTTTTCCCCCTTTTTAATGTGCATCATAAATAGTAGTTTAGATATTACATACTTACATAATCGACATAATGAATTTGTGAGTCATAATTTGTAGAAATTCAGAGGAGTACAAAGATAGAGTAGGGAAATTTGCCAAAATGGCTCATGAGAAGGCAGGCAGCCCAGAGAAGATCATATGCCTTTGTTTAGTTTGTCGAAACTTACGTCACCAGCATTATAAGAAAGTGCATGAGCACTTAGTAACAAAAGGAATGGATCCTACATACACTACTTGGGTCTTTCATAGGGAATCTCCTATTGTGTCTACACGGCATGAAGATGTTGAAATGCCAGATACTTATAGAATGTATAGAGATGTGTTTATGCAAGAGGATGATGTTACACAACCTACAAATGAAAGAAGAGAGTCAGAGTTCACACCTTTGTTGGATGATACTGAAACTCTTTTGTATCCGGGTTGTTCAAAGTACACAAAGTTGTCAGCAACTGTAGTTTTATACAAGCATAAAGCTATGAATGGTCTATCTGACAAGAGTTTCAATGACCTTCTTGAGATCCTTCGTGACATGCTATCTCAAGAAAACATGCTTCCTAATTCTATTTATTCAACAAAAAAGTTACTAAAGGCATTTGATCTAGGTTATGAGAAGATCCATGCTTGTGTAAACGATTGTTGTTTATTTAGAAATGAGAGAGAGCTTATAGAGACATGTCCGAAATGTAATTCTTCAAGATGGAAAGTAGACCCATGAACTAATAAGATTCAAAAAGGAGTTCCTGCAAAGGTCTTGCGTTATTTTCCCATAATACCAAGACTTAGGAAGATGTTTATGTCACTTGAAAAGGCAGAACAATTAACATGGCATTCAACTCACAAAAGTCAAGATGGCAAGATGCGACATCCGGTTGATTCGTTGGCATGGGATATAGTTAGTAAAAAGTGGCCTTCTTTCGCTTCAGATTCGCGAAATCTTAGACTTGGTCTTGCAACTGATGGGTTTAATCCCTTTGCAGATCTTAGTTCTAGATATAGTTGTTGGCCAGTGATAATGGTTACTTATAACCTCCCTCTGTGGATATGCATGGGGAAAGAAAATTTGATGTTGACATTACTTATCCCAGGGCCAAAGCAACCAGGGAATGATATAGATGTATATTTGGAGCCACTTGTAGATGATTTGAAAGAATTGTGGAATAATGGCATGAAGGTCTATGATGCTTTTAGTAAATCTATGTTCAATTTAAAGGCGATTTTGATGTGGACAATAAATGATTTTCCAGCTTATGGAAACTTAGTTGGATGTCCCACAATAGGAAAATTAGCTTGTCCCATATGCAGTGTTGACACATGTTCAGAATGGTTGAAATGGAGTCATAAGTTTGCATACATGTGCCATAGGCGGTATTTAGCACCTAATCATCCATTTCGAAAGAAAAAAAGTTGGTTTAATGGAAAGCATGAAAATCGGGGAAAGCCTAAAGTATTGACTGGTTTAGAAGTTTTAAATGTAGTCAAAGATATTGACAATGATTGGGGAAAGAAAAGAAAACAGGTGGCTCCATATGACTTGGGAAAGAACAAAAAGAAGAGAAGCAGGAGAAGGGTGGTGAAGATAAAACCGACTACTGGGCAAAAGCCATGGAAAAAGAAATCTATATTTTTTAACTTGCCATATTGGGATGTAAGTTAATTCATTCAAAGTAAATCTATTTTTTCCTCATCAATTTCTAATATATATAGTTCATTATTTTTATATTTAAATGCAATATATCTTATGTTATTGATTTTTTAGGCGTTACTTTTGCGTCATAACTTGGACGTAATGCACATTGAGAAGAATGTTTGTGATAGCATTATTGGCACACTTCTGCATCTCAAGAACAAGTCAAAGGATGGGCTTAATTCTCGTAGAGATTTGAAAGAAATGTTCGTTAGGCAAGAATTGTATGCCGAGGATAAAGGAAATGATAGGCATCTCTTGCCGGCAGCACCACACACACTATCAAAGAAAGAGAAATATGTTTTTTGTAAAAGGTTGCGGGACTTAAAGTTACCAGATGGTTATAGTTCCAATATTGGTAATTGTATTTCATTAGAAGAATACAAGATATTAGGTCTCAAGTCTCATGATTTTCACGTCTTAATGCAACAATTGTTGCAAGTAGCATTAAGAGGACTTTTGCTAAAGGGACCAAGGATTGCAATATTTCGACTATGTGCATTTTTCAATGAAATATGTCAAAGGGTTATTGATAGAAATAGATTGGAAACCCTCGAAGATGATGTTGCTGAGACTTTATGCATGTTGGAAAGGTTCTTCCCTCCATCTTTCTTCGACATTATGGTTCACTTAACAGTTCACATAGGACGAGAAGCTCATTTATGTGGATCAGTTCAATTTCGTTGGATGTATCCATTTGAGAGGTAATATAATACACTAATATATTACTTTCTTTATACTAGTGTATTATTCAACAATTGTTAATGCAATTAACATTGAAAATTATCATTTATTTTGTATTATTATTTAGATTTATGAAGGTACTCAAAGGATATGTTCAAAACCGTGCACAGCCTGAAGGATGCATAGCAGAATGCTATTTAGCTGAAGAGTGCATACGGTTTTGTAGTGGGTACATGAAACAAGCAGCTGAAATAGGCACCCGTCATAACCGTAATGAAGATTTTGAACATGAAACAATAGTAGAAGGGCATCCAATTTTTAAGGGGCATGAACTGACCATGACTGATGATGTGCTACGAAGTGCTCATCTTTATGTGTTAAGAAATAGCGCAGAAGTCGAACCATATATAGAGTATGCATGATGATAATAATATTTTTGTAATTTACTTACCCAAAAAATATATATTTTAGTAGTTTTTAGTTACTAACATCATACACTTGGCTAACTGTTTTACTTTCTTATTAGAATGCATGTGGAGGAGCTTAAGCGTTTGAATTGACGTCTTGCAAAGGATGAAACTCTTGCACGAAAGAGACATACCGAGACTTTCTGTGAATGGCTGGCAGAAAAGGTCCAAATGAGTGCTAATAATGTGTCAAGCACATTACCGTGGCTTGCACGTGGGCCTAGAAAGCATGCAATGTCATATTCAGGCTATGTCATCAATAGACATCGATTTCACACATTGGATGTCCAAAGGTCCACACAAAATAGTGGTGTTTCCATTGAAGCAGAAACTATTTGTCGATCAAGTGCAAGAGACACTACACAAATTGTTGAAAAGATTGCGTACTATGGGCGTATAAGAGACATTATTTTGTTAGATTACAATAAGTTTCAAGTCCCTCTATTTAAATGTGATTGGGCAAATATTGGAAATGATGTCAAAGTTGAAGATGGATTTCCATTGGTTAACTTCCGCCAAGGGCATAACCAATTTGAAAAGGATCCATTCATTCTAGCATCACAAGCAAAACAAGTGTTTTATTCTAAAGATAGTGATACATCAACTTGGCATGTTGTACTATGAGCACCGCCTAGAGGTTTTAATGAGTTGGAGATGTATGACGAGACAGCTTATATGCCATCCACACCACTTGATGTATCTAGACTTGACTTGAACATTATTAATGAAGATGAACCTTATGTAAGGCAGGATTGTGAGAGCATAGAGGTGTTTGATGTGTAATAATTAAGTTGTTTTTGAACATTACTCAAGGGATAAGTTTTTTATGATATTAGTATGATATAAATATTGTCTTTTTATGGTTTTGTTTAAGAGATTAACATGTTGTTAGAATAAAATTGCATTATATATATATTTTGTAACAAGCCAAAATTGTATTATCTATCTCCTTCTTTCTTCTCTTTCTTTCTCTCTCTCTATCTATATATATGTTTATTTGTGTATTATTTTCAACTCCTAGTGCTAGTACTCCATCAAATGCATCTCCTAATTCTCCATCAAATGCAGCTCCTAACATGGAAGGAGAATCCAATGACTCCCAAAAGCCAAAGAAGAAAGGTAGAGGCATAAATAAATTGAGACAAAAAGACAAAGGAAAAGCAGTTGAAGTTGAGTTTAATCAACGGTCTCAACCAATAGGTGAAGGATCTATAAAAATGTCTACTTTTCTTGGGGCATTGGTAAGGGAAAATGTAAAAGTTACACTAGAACGTTGGTCAAGCCTCCCAGATTCCATTGAGCAAGCTTTATGGGCTTGTCTTCAGGTATGTGTGTATATTATTTTGTTTATGCATGCAATCATAAGTTTTATTTTATTTTATTTTTTAATGCATGAGGAGGATTTCTTAGAGGAAGAAAACAAAGAATATTATATATGGTAGGTTTTGGGGTTTTGGGCTGCTATATTGTTTTAAACAAGAAATGCCTCTTTTCTCCTAGGCATTAGGCAAAAAAAAATTTGTGGGTTTCTTCCTTACTAGACTTGTGTGTTCCACATCTAGCTCTTCTCTGATATGTTTAATAGTTTTTGTGGAGATGGCATTATTGTTTTGTTTATGCATGCAATCATAGTTTTTGTGGACTTGTGTGTATATTATTTTTTTTACATTATGTTTTCGTTTTCACAGTTTAACTTTCAATGTTATGCAACTTATGTGTATACAGCAAAAATTTTGTGTAGAGGAATACCGTAGGAAAACACTTGTTCAAAAGATGGGCAAATACTTAAGGGACTACAAATCCCTATTAAAAAAAATGATTAGAAATCTTGTCCAATGTGAGGATGGGACAAGGCAACTTGCACTTGCCAAACCCAATAACTTAACATCGGATGAGTGGGCACCTTTCATAAAGCAAAGATTATCAAAAGACTTTGAGGTAAGAAAAATATGATATCAAGTACATTCATAGTACGATTGCTAGTTACTATCCCTATGGATTTCATCGCTTGGATATTACATCCTTGTAGTTTCTTATTTAATTTACTAGTGTTTTCACTTGGTAGTTTCTGTCACACCCCATTTTTGCACCACCTTACTAGGGCTCATCATTTCATGCATGTTTTTGTTTTGTTTTTGAGTCTAGTCACTTGCATTAGTTTTCTAGAGTCACAAGGACAATGGATATGAATTTTGGTTCAAATTGGAGTTGATCTTGAGGGATAATAAGAGCTTTTGTGACTTGAGGGGCATAATCGTCTTTTAAGTCCCAAACTTTTCATTTGACCTTGGAATGATCTCCAAATTGTCAATTGGAGTTCATATGGATGCATAAGAGGTATTTTTAGTGTCAATTTGGTAAGTCAATGGCTCGGGATTAAAATGGCTCGATGTGGTTCAAGTTGGTTAATTGACCCTTCCTTGGGTTAGCTCTAATTGACTCACAATTACCAACCAAATCTTTTCAAATTGACTTTCATTAGTCATCATTTTACCCTCAAAAGTGTTTCATGAAGTTCAATTTTGATATGGCCTGATGATGAGTTTAGTGTGGTTATTTACGGATTATCCTTGAAGAATTAGTGCGAATCACAGCATGAGATTTTTGGTTAAAATGAAAAGAAAATTATTTTATTAAATTAGCCATTTTTATCATGACACTAACTACGTGTACGTATGTGATGAGTGTGTGTACGCACATACGATACATGTGCATGCGTGTTAGCGATCAGTCTCCCAATTTTTATAAAAGACAATTTCCTTTTCCTATTCAGATTAGAAGTCTTTTATCATTATAAAATACCTTTTGATTATTCTCCAAAGAAACCTAGTCCAGGAAGGAAAGGGAAACTCCAGATTTCAGCTATAAATACTCTCTTAATGTCTTTAAACAAGGGAGAGGAGAAGAGGGTTTGGAGGGAGTGAAATTCGTCATAATTCAGCAGCAGATTTTCTGAAAACCAGCAGTCGTATTTTAATCATAACGTTTTCATCCGAAGTCAGAATTTGATGAAATTGGTCTTGTTAGAAAGATAATTCAATTCTCTACAACTTTGTATTTCACAAGCTTTGTCCAAATCCAACGTTTTCATACCCAAAAACGCGATTGAAGTTGCTGCTGCTGCAAAGTGACGAGAATCACTTTTTCTTTTCTCTTGTTCTCTTTTTGTTTTCTATTTCTTTTCAAAGTTGAGTGAGTTTTGATCTCTTTGCTGTGATACCACTTTGACAAAGAGGAGGATTCGTGTTGGTTTGATTCACTCTAAAGACCTGAGGAGCCACGAACAATTACAAACACAAGGAAGGCCCTTCCTAAGGTATTCTCCTTCTCTATTCAAGCTTAAACTAGGTTTTCATATGGGTTAGGCCTATTGCATATTAAAGGTGACTTTTTTATCATGTATTAACACTCTAGCTAGTTAATATACATGGAATATCTATTTTTTATCTACTGTTTAGCATGCTTTAGGGCTGTCCTTTAGGTTTTTAATGCATAGTTATGATTCTTGTGCTCCTGTTTGTCCTTGTGCTAGGATTAGTGTCATTGCATGTTAGAGTTAGGATTTTCATCATGTTATATTGCTTTAGTTAGTTAATATGCATGATTTAATTTCTGTTTAGTTTGGTTTTAGCATGATTAAAGTATGTCTTGTGAGTTTTTAAGCATATTTGTGAGTTTAGGGTTTTAGAGTCATTGTTTTGTGTTTGTTTTCATATAGCATGATAAAGTAGACTTTTTTATTTGGTTTTTCTTCGTGTTTGCTGTATATGTTTTTCATATGGAGTAAACATGATAGTTTTGCATGCATGTTAGTATGTTTTAGGGTTTTTATGCATGATATGGTTCTAGGAATATGTTAGGACTTATTATTGTTCGCTGTTTTTGCTATTGGCATGCTTAGTGGATGATTTTAGGTCATAATACTATTCTGTCCAGATTTGCATGTTAGTGTTTTTGCATGGTTTTGAGCACTTGTAAGGGTGCAAATAGGTGTGGTATTTGTCCCATGGCAAATAGGGCTGCTTATGTCTAAAATGGCTAAATGCTTGGAGCTAATTGCGCTAAGGTAAGTGGGTGTGAAGGTGCCCCAATTCACCTTTCTTCTTAACTCATTCTCTTCTCCCTATTTAGGGTTAATTTTTAATATGATCCTATGGTTTAATTAGAGGTTTCCTTAACCAACAAAATTCTGGTTTTTATTAAAGTTTCCATTTTGTGGATTTCTTTCCTAAAATCAAACTTTCTATCATATTCAACTCTTTTGATCAAATAAGGAAACCTAGGGTTTTAACCATAGGTTTGTATTAGGATTTAACCTTAGTTCTAATCGAACTACGTGGACTTTGATCCATGTATTTCGTTGCATGGTATGTAGGCGCTCTTCGTGAGGCTCAAGTCCGTTCTAGGATCCAAGCATCCTAGGTTTATTTTTGTTTTCTTTTCTTCTTTTTCTTTTTCTGTTTTTATGTGCTTATTATGCATGGATGGATGAATGAAATATATGATATGCATGCAATTCTTGTGATGATATACTTGCTGATTTTTGTATGGAAAGATCTTGATTTAGCCCAAATGAACTGAGAGACCGAAAGGGTGACATGGGTGCCTATAGGCTTTGCCTAGAACCTTCCCATGTCATAACTTAGCCTCCGAATCCCCGATTTCTTTGGTTTTCAAAAGATTGGTTTTTGCCTTTCCTTTTTTATGGAGTCATTCAAATTGTTTTCCTAAAACAAACTATTTTTAGGGTTTTCCTTGTTTCCTTTAAAAAATAAGGTGGCGACTCCTTTCCTTTTTCTTTTTCAAACCCACTTTCTTTTCAATCCCTTGTGGGCCCAATTTCCGGGGTTCACAGTTTGGCGACTCCACTGGGGATTTGTGGGCTAGACTCTATAAAGTTTAATTGGGCTAGGTTAATTTCTTATGTTTAATTAAAATCAATCACATTGCATCCGCTTGATTGTGTGCTTTCATTTATTGCATTGTGTGCGCAAACTCTTGCATGCTAGGATCGATGTCCCTCGATGTATCCTTGCCAACGATCGGCCTAGTCTCAACCTTGGTTTTCCTGATTCCATGTGTTAGGGCGAAAGCTATCAACCTCTCTTGCCTAGTACCCTTAGGCTTGCCCTTGGGTATATTAAATGAGTTAATCACGTACTGCTGGACCCACGCGGCGTTCCTGATGCCACATGTGGTTAGGTATAAGGATTGCTCAAGCAAGTGAAGGACCCTAGCCTACCCTTATCATTAGTCCATATAGATAGACTTGTAGGACACTACGGTCTCACCTTTATGCACCCACAATTGTTTGTAATGATGCTATGCTGTGTTTGTGGTGTGAGGCTTCATATCTTATGCCCTTAATATAGACCTTTAAACCCTAGCCTTCGTTAAGGCCATGGGTTAGGAGGAATAAATTAAGGAAATAGGATGTAAAGCTATGTTTGTGATGTGCTAGTCCTAGGGGATTAATTAAACCTAATTGAAGGACTCTATGCCCTATTCTTTAAAACATACCCTTAATCCATGACCCCTGTAAAGGTAATTGGATAAAAGGAATGAATTAATTGAACATGGTGTAGAGACCGAGTTCATTAAGGAAAATATGGAGGTTTAGGACAGATCCTTAGGCTAAAGGTTAAAACTTTTCTATCCATAGACGTGCTGGCTTGGATCCGCAATCCACAAGGGCATCTAGTAAGTGTTGAGTCTACCCATCAGACAGACATGGCCGACGAAAGAACTAGTGAGGGGCACTTTGACCTTGAGGCTTGCCTGAAAGCCATCATGACCAAGCTTGACCATACCACCGAGACATCCGATACCGCATTGAAAATGGCTCAAGAGAACCAACAGAAGATGGCGGATCTTGAACAAAATGGCTCTAAGGCCCATTCCTCGGGTATACCTCATGGGGCTGGCACCGAAGAGGGACCTCAATCCAATGAGAACACCAAGACAAGGGGGGAAAGTAGCTCGAAACCTGAGGTCACCAACCTAGAAGGGGAAGCCAAGGGGAAAGGTTCTAGCAGTGATTCCGTGTTAGCTAGCAAGGTAGAAGCATTGGAGAGAACTATAAAAATGATTCGCAGGGCTGATGACATGGTCGATGTGCGGACTCTATCCCTGTTTCCAACGGCTCGTATTCCACTACAATTCAAGATGCCGGAGTTAGAAAAGTTCGATGGGACGGGTTGCCCTAAGACTCATTTGAAGATGTACGTGCGAGCTATGCACCCTCGAGGGGCTACTGACGAGCTTTTAGCTCAAATGTTCCATGAAACCTTGGCCACTTCTGCTTTGAAATGGTTCTTATCCTTGGATGAGAATAGAACCCGTGTTGGGAATCGAACAAGAGGGAAAAAAAAGAAGTGCGGAATATAAAAATTTTTTCCTACGATTCCCAATCCATGAATCTAACTATGCATAACACAAAATCAAACCCTAACTACGAAGAGGGTTAGAACACTTACAGGATTTTTGTCTTCTCCGTTTTGCTCCAAGCTTCTACTCCGAACAGCGGTGAATGAGCAGCCCAAGTGTGCTGCCTCCAACGGTATCCACACCTAGCTAGAGCTTCAAGCCTTTTCTTTCTTCTTCCTTGTTGTTACTAGAGGTGGAGAAGAGAGAGAGAGAGAAGAGAGCCTCCAAAGGGCTGGACGGCTAGGGTTTATTGTGCAAGCCTCTTATGCCATGTCACACATAAGTGTGACTTATATAGGCAGCCCACTAAAGGGGGCTGGCCATGGGGAAGAAACCCTAATAGGGTTATGTGTAATTACACTTAATTGCACATTAACCCCTATTATTTGTATTAAATACAAATAGGCCTATAAAGAACTATTCTTTATTCACTAAAACCCTTTCTCTCATAGACTTTAAAGCCCTTCTTGCATGATCAGTGTGTGACCCATTGGGTTCACATCATTAAGTAGTAGGAATAGCACGAGGTGTGCACAATGGAACTCTTTCCATTTAGGGTCTAATTGGAACTCCTTCCAATTCCCTAATTGATTATAACTCACTTATATCAATTAGGGCTTCTACTAACCATGAGTAACACCTAGCATATGGCTCATGGTGTGGTCCTTAATGAGGTGAATAGTCATTTACAAAGAACCCTTCTGTTGTAGTTTATAGGTTACAATTGCATCCTTCCTTCAACACAATGTCTCTAATTGAACTAATAGGACATGGAAGTCTGTCAAGTCCCTAGTTCAATTACTTTATACTCATTCATAGATATCAACTCATTGATGAACTCATGAAACTCTTTTCATATTCATCCTACCATGGCCATGGATTTAATGAGTTATATTATGAATGCTATATGAGACATTCTCTCTCTTTTCCTGAGAGTGATGGATCCCTTGTTGATCACTCACATGCCTTCGCACACATAGCAGTAGGGCCAATGAACACCTTTGCAGACCCCTGAATAGGATCTGCACTTAGTGTTATCAAACTTCTAAAGCTACATGCATAAGGCAACTATGGTGTCTCAAGTCTAAGGATTACTTGTACCACTATAACAATGAGAAACTGATTGACAGGCAGGATAAAACTCCATTCAGTTTATCTCATATCTTTGGTCACATTTAGTGTACCTATTCTCGTAATAGGCACCCACTTGTTGGTTGTAGTGTCTCCACACAAATAGCTTAAGACTAGCTATCCTCCTATAGAGTCAACCTAACAAGTGCTAGTCCTATGGTTCATTACTGTCCATCATAGTGAACCTTCAACTAGGAATGCTTTAGGAGTTTAGTACAGAGATATATCTATAGTCTCAAAATTACAACTCTTTGTAATTCCATATTCTCAACTCTAACTCCATGGACATATTATGTAAATATAAATGATGCATATAAACATAATAGAATAAGCCCTTTTATTAAATCAATAATAAATGTGACATATATAAATGAAATCAAATGATTGTTCCTAATCCCTAAACAATCATCTCTATGATTGGCTCTAGGGCATAATCCTAACAACCTGGACTTGGGAAGACATATGCAATGAGTTTTCAGAGCACTACAAGTATAACACAGAGGTGGACGTTACTCGAAGGGACCTAGAAACTACCAAGCAAGGGGCTCATGAAACTTTCTCCGCTTACATTACAAGGTGGAGACAAAAGGCGTCGAGAATGACGGATAGGCCAAATGAGGAGGACCAAATTCAGCTGGTGGTTAAGAACTTGCTGCCCGTGTACCACAAACACTTATTTGCCCACTATTTCCCCAATTTCAAAGCTCTCATAGGGGCTGGCACGCAGGTTGAAGATGCTATCAATAATGGGACAATCAAAACTGAGGAAGTGAGGAGTCGCAAGACAAACTTTACTGGGAAGAACAATGCCGAGGTCAACACCATAACTCAACCCATCCAACCCTTTTCTCTCAATGATGTCAACCCACCTCGCCAATTCACTGACCTATTCATGCCACTCGAAAGAGTCCTTGAAAAGCTCATAAGTCGTGACCTATTGAAGCCACTCGACCCAAGACCTCCACCAAATCCCTTACCCAAGAGCTACAATGAGAATGAGTACTGCAAGTACCACCAATCCAAAGGCCATGCCACCAATCGCTGTATTCGCCTTCGCCACCAAGTCCAAGACCTCATTGACAAGCAAGTCATTTCACTACCAACCCGTCCAAATGTCACCCGTAATCCTCTCCCATCACACAACAACACACCCCCACCTAACACTATAAATGCCATTGGGGCTGAATCCTCTCGCCCTCGCCATCCCATAAGACAATACACTCCGCTCCCCATGACCTTAACCCGTCTTTTCACCATTTGCCGCAATAACAGCCTTATCATGCCACTTCCACCAAAGCCAAGGCCATCAACCCCTCACCAATATTGCCAATACCATCGTGCACCCAGCCATGACACCGAGGCTTGTTCTATACTAAAGAAGATCATTCAAGACCTCATTGACCAAAAAGTTTTGTTGTTGCCAAAGAAATCTATCCAACAAGAGCTGAAAGAAAGATATGAAGCAGGGGATCCTCAGGTTGGCCTATTAGGTCAATCATCGGGGAAATTTGATTACTATGTGCTGTACTCAAGCCCAAGTCCGATATCAGATGAGCCGATAGTCCCTTCAGGTTGGGATGACTTGCCGACAGAGATGGAGAGCATTGACATGATAGAATGGGATGACTTAATGAATGACTCCGAGGAAGTCCATGACATATGGGCTAGCGATGATGAGTTGGACCATATAACCAGAGGGGGTCGTCATTTCAAGCCTCCCCACCTAGAGTCTGAAAATCCATTGGAAGATTTGGAAGGGCAGAGGCGCCCTAGCTTGCAAGAAGAAGAGGATGAAGTGCTTAGGCAACTGAAGAAGACCAATGCCAACATCACTATTTGGGGCTTGCTCATGGCCTCGCATAAGCACAGACAGACCGTGTTGAAATTGTTGAATCAGATACAAGTGCCTGTTGACACATCCCCCGAGGGATTGGTACATTTGGTGAATCCAACTCCCAAGAACTCAACCATCGTGTTCACCGATGTAGACCTACCTAAAAGCGGGCCGAGCCATTCTCAAGCTCTCTATGTGACCGTTGACACTATGGGGAAGAGGGTTCCCACCGTTCTTATCGACAATGGGTCCGCACTGAATGTATGTCCTCTCCGAACTGCCACTGTTTTGGGTTTGGGACCCACTGATTTCACGCCATCTGGGCAGACCGTAAGAGCTTATGACAACACCCGCCGAGAAGTAATAGGGGTGGTTACTTTGCCTCTTATCATGGGACCCACTGAATTTAGGGTGGAATTCCAAGTGTTAGATGTGCCGTCATGTTTCAACTTGTTGTTGGGCCGACCTTGTATCCATCCCACTGGGGCTGTGCCATCTTCACTCCATCAAAAGGTGAAGTTTCCATATGAAGGAGCCATAGTAACGCTTCAAGGGGACTATGAATTGAAACTCGCAGGTGTGCCTGTATGTGAAATACAACCCGAATCAGCAGCGATACCGCTATCTGGGTTTGACTATGTCCAATGCATTGAGAAAGAGCTCGAAAAGGGTGAATTAATACCCTTGGACTTTTGCCCCCATGGCAACTTGCATGTTGGTGAAATCATGAGAAGGATGAGTTTCTTCCCAGGCATGGGGCTAGGGCGTCGCCAACAAGGGATCCCTACGTCTATTCAAAGCCGTGTCACCTCATATACTTTTGGGTTAGGATATGAGCCCTCCAAAAATGATTATGCGGAAATGCTGAAGAAGAACAAAGAGAAAGTAAGAGCCAAAGCCGAGGGAAGGGTGCCAGACCTGAAGATCTCGCCATATCGACCTACTTTGAATGGTTACTTCGTCAAAGAAGGGGATGATTTTCTATATTGCGGGTTTCCAGAGCCCACCTTTGACCAAGCTACCAAGATCCGAGTTCCGGGTTTTGAAATCTTCTTCACCGAATGGTATCCAATCACAGCTGAAATGGTGGATAATGATGCCATCAATGATGAGTTCTGGGAAAAGAAAGAGGAGGACTGGGCAGAGAACCTTGATGCGGGGGCTATGACTGAAATGTTCCAAGACATGATCCTCACCGTGGAAGACTCGACCATTGAAGAACTCCAGGGTTCATCCATTAGCCATGCTACCGTGCCATTCCTGAATTGGTACCTTGAATGTGGTGTCATTGCGGAGATCCATGAAGAAGAAGACCTTGGCCTACCTGATAGCAGCTTGTAGGTGTCTTAGTTTAGTAATATTTCCCTAATTCTATAAGATGTATCTACTTTACTCACTTTGTGGAGTCATAGTATTGATACAGATTTGTTTGTTTTCCTTCTTTCTTTTGTGTGTCATTCCCATTATTCCTAGTCAATAAAGTGTGCTTTCTTTCTCTATATATGCAGTGTCTCTTTTCTCTCCTCTATGGATATTTATGGCATGGATATAGATCCTAGGAACGATGTCCCCCCGGAGCTCGTTGAGCAAAGGAAAAGGGGCGTCACCGAACCTAATATGGATGAATTGGAATCAATCAACTTAGGGACGAATGAATTGCCAAGAATAGTTAAAATTGGGAAAACCCTCTCCCCCGTTGAAAAAGAAAAGATGATCTCTCTCTTGAAAGCCAACATTATGGCTTTTGCATGGTCTTATGAAGACATGCCTGGCATCGACCCCGATATTGTGCAACACTATATCCCCACTAATTCCCTAAAGAAGCCGGTAAAGCAGAAACTCAGAAGATTAAAACCAGAATGGGCTCTAAAAGTAAAAGAAGAGGTAACTAAACAACTAGACGCGGGTTTCCTCCAAGTTGTGGAGTACCCCGAGTGGTTGTCGAATATAGTGCCTGTCCCTAAAAAAGATGGGAAAGTGAGGATGTGTGTCGACTTCCGAGATCTCAACGCCGCGAGCCCTAAGGATGACTTTCCTTTACCCCATATCGACGTGTTGGTAGATAGCACGGTGGGACATGCACTCCTCTCCTTCATGGACGGATTCTCCGGGTATAACCAGATAAAGATGGCGCCTCAAGACATGGAGAAAACAGCCTTTATCACGCAATGGGGAACGTACTGTTACAAAGTAATGCCTTTTGGCTTAAGAAACACTGGGGCTACTTACCAAAGAGCAGCTACGACCCTATTGCATGATATGATCCATAAGGAAGTCGAGGTTTATGTCGATGATATGATCGTAAAGTTCGTGGATAGAGAAGGGCATTTCAAGGCACTAGAGAAATTCTTAGAGCGAGCAAAAAAGTACAATCTCCGTCTCAACCCACAGAAGTGTGCTTTCGGCGTCACTGTAGGCAAGCTATTGGGGTTTATGATCACTCAGAGAGGTATCGAAGTGGACCCAGGGAAGATAAAAGCTATTGTGGAGATGGAGCCGCCTAGCACTGAGAAGCAGATCCGAGGTTTTCTGGGAAGAGTTCAATACATAAGCCGATTCATTGCCAACTTGACCATGGTTTGCGAACCAATCTTCAAATTGCTTAAGAAAGGTGTGCCAAAAGTGTGGAACGAAGAATGCCAAGAGGCCTTTGAGACCATTAAGAGATACTTGAGCAATCCTCCAATCTTAGTTCCCCCACGGCAAGGTGCGCCACTTTTGTTATACTTAACAGTCACCGAAACCGTGACGGGAGCTATGTTAGCTCAATATCTTGAAGGGTCTACAAAGGAAAATGCCATTTATTACTTAAGCAAGAAAATGACAGACTATGAAGTGAAGTACAATGCAATTGAAAAGGCTTGTGTGGCACTAGTATGGGCGACGCAGAAACTCCGACACTACATGATGTCCTTCGAAGTGTTCTTGATAAGTCGCATGGACCCGTTGAAGTACCTGGTAGAAAGGCCAGTATTGTCATCCAGAACTGCTCGATGGTCAATTCTCCTCAATGAATTCGACATCAAGTACGTGAATCAGAAGTCTATCAAGGGAAGCGTCATCGTAGACTACCTAGCCAGCTGTCCGGTGTCATCATCCGCTCCGTTCAACGATCAATTCCCAGATGAAGACGTGCTAGAGATTGGCAGAAAAATTTGGAGAGTATACTTCGATGGGGCAGCCAATAAGAAAGGTTATGGGATAGGAGTCCTGCTGGTCTCACCTGAAGAGGCATTTACACCGTTGGCGGTCAAGTTGGGGTTCGAAGCTACCAACAACATTGCTGAGTATGAGGCCTGTATCCTAGCATTGGAAGCGGCACTTGAATTGGGGATCAAAGAATTAGAAGTGTTCGGGGACTCGGCGCTAATCATTTGTCAGATAAAAGGGGAATGGAAAACTCGAGATGAGAAGCTGCTACCCTACCATGCCTACCTGGAAGCTCTAACCAAGGAGTTCTCAGAGATAGAATTTAACTACCTTTCAAGGAACAAGAACCAGTTCGCCGATGCCTTGGCGACCCTAGCATCCATGGTGGAGATACCTGAAGGGGGAAATGTGAAGCCGTTGGTGATAGAATGCCGAGACAAGCCTGTGTACTGTTGTGCAATCCGAGGAGGGGAAGTGAATGATGGCCGTCCGTGGTTCCATGACATAAAGAAGTTCATTGAAGAAAGGGAGTACCCAGAAGGAGCATCTCGCATTGATAGAAAAACCCTAAGGCAGTTGGCAAGTCACTATGTACTTTGTGGAGGAAAGCTATATCGGAGATCATACGACGGGATCCACCTGCTGTGTGTCACCGAGGAAGAAGCCGAGCATCTGATTAAAGAAATCCATGAAGGGACAGGGGCTCCGCATATGAATGGCTATATGTTAGCTAAGAAAATCATGAGGTTAGGCTATTATTGGTCTACCATGGAAAGAGACTGCCACGCACATGTCAAGAAGTGCCACAAATGCCAACTGTTCGCCAGTGGACAACATTTGCCTTCTATGCCTTTAACAAGTATGTCGTCACCATGGCCATTCGCGGTATGGGGGATAGATATCATCGGACAGATCAAGCCAAAGGCGTCAAATGGGCATGAATACATCCTGGTTGCCATCGACTACTTCACTAAGTGGGTGGAAGCAGTGTCTTTCAAGACCTTGAATTCCAAGAAGGTAGCACAGTTCATACAGCACAGCATCATCTATCGATATGGGGTACCGCATGAAGTTATCTCAGACAATGGCCAGCACTTTCAGAAAGAAACCCATGAGCTCTTGCAAAAGTACGGCATAGCCTACCATCTGTCGTCACCATACCGTCCTCAGACTAATGGAGCGGTGGAAGCAGCTAACAAGAACATCAAGAAGATACTACAGAAGACTGCGGACTCACACACAGACTGGCATGAGAAGTTGCCATTGGCTCTATGGGGTTACAGAACATCAATAAGATCGTCAACAGGGGCTACCCCTTATTCTCTAGTTTATGGAATGGAGGCCGTGTTGCCAGTTGAATTGGAAGTTCCTTCACTAAGAGTTGCCGTGGAGAGCCAGATAACAGAAGTGGACTGGGTTAAGAGCCGCTATGATGAGTTAGCTTTGCTGGATGAAAGGCGTTTAAGGGCGCTGTATCATGTTCAGGGGTATCAACGGAGAGTTGCCAGAGCATTCAACAAGCATGTCAAAGATCGAGGTCTAAAGAAAGGGGATGTAGTGCTGAAAGAAATCAGAGCTCCAGTGTTCGATCCGCGGGGAAAATTCAAGCCAAGTTGGGGTGGGCCATACATTATCAAAGAGATATTGCTAGCAGGGGCTGTTCGCCTCATGGATTTAGATGGAATTGAGTTCGCTCGTCCAACTAATTTGGATCAATTGAAGAAATATCATGTTTGAAGCCTGCTAGGTTGAAAACCCGTAAGGGCGGCCTAGGCAAAAGTTAAGGCATAAGAACTACGTAAGACCTGATTCTCCATTCAAAAACAAAAACAAAAACAAAAAAAACAAAACAAAAAAAAACAAAACAAAAAAAAACAAAAACAAAAAAAAACAAAAACAAAAACAAAAAAAGAAGAAAAAACCATGGAGATACGTAGGCAACCCATAAAGTTACCTTGGGTGCGGTCTAAATCAAACAAGAAAATCCCAAATTTGATTTATTATTGGCAATTTATTCAAAACTAAAATTGATTGACATAGCAATTCATTGGTATTAAGTAAAAGAACTATAAATATGCCATAAATATCCTATTCTATTTTCTTGAGCCTCTTTGCAGCTCGCTCCTCAGCTTTCTTCTTCTCTCTTTCATGTCTTCTTTTCTTCCTCAAGTCATGTTCATAAGCTGCTGTCACTGCTTCCATAATATCTTCTCTGCAAGATCCAAGTTCGTTGTTCTTGATAAGTCCAAAAATCCTTTCTCTTCGAGTAGTCTCTCTCTCACCTAAATTGCTTTTCAACCATTCCTTATACTCGGGGCTCATCATATATGGACCATCAGTATTCGTAACTTGGGTTAGTATCAACTTGCTAGGCCATCGGTCCTTCGCCCAAGTCACTACAGAAAGACCCGCGGGCACCACAGGATAGTCACCTTTCAAGGAAGTGGGTATGGTTTGCATGGCGCCCATCTGACAAAGAACCCTTGAAGGCCAATAGAAGGAAGTAGACCTCAGTCCTATGAGTCTCACCATGGCGCATCCAGAAGTTCGCAGAAGCACCTGTTCACTACAGCCCCATATAAAGACAAACCACTTGATGTTCCTCCATGAAAGGGTTTGGAAGTAACCTAGCCAATCTCTCAATGAAAATTGCCCAGGCAGTTCAATGCGGCGAAGGCAGTAATGCTGGGGCTTGTACGGTGTAATGGCAACTGGTGACAAGAAATTCAGTCTTTCAAGCAACCACATTTGCAGTAGAATGGGGCTACCTCCTAAAGGAACCTTTGGGTCCTCATGAGTTTTATCCAAACCATTCAGGGTTTCAGCTAGCACCATGGGAATCAAGTTATGGCCCTTGGCAAGGAGAGGAACCAAGTCACAGATTTGAACGGGAACATGTGGAGTACCAGTGGAAATAAGAAAACGACCAATAAGGCAAAAGGCAAGTGCATGCTTAATAGGAAAGGTAAAATTCAGAATACCTTTACTATCACAAGCTAAAAAAGAGGTTGCCAATTTCATCAAGTCTACCATATGGTCCTTTACAAACGTAGAGGCATATTGTGAGTGAATCCCAAGTAGATTGGAGAAAGAAGTAAGAAAGCTTGGGTGAGGAGTAGGGAGAATGAAAGGACCTACCGTTGAAACTCCATACAATGCACAGAATTCCTCCATGGTTGGGCACAGTTCTTCATAGTTGAAGCGGAACACATGAACTTGAGGATCCCAAAAATATGTAGCAGCAGTCAAGAGGTTCGTTTCAAGCCTCACATGCCTCAAGGAGAGCAATGGATCCAAGCCAAAGCACTTGAACTCAGATTTTGCTTCAGCACTCATAACTCTCAAAAACCCTCCTAAAAATTTGTCTAGAGCCTCCATAACTTCTAATGAATGAATACAAGTAGGTTTAGGAACCTCTTGGATGTGTTTTTATAGGGAAAAGGTCACAAATCCAAGTTCAAATAGGAAAAAACCCATCAGAATAGGAAGTTTCCTATTCAAAGTGGGATTTCCGCTTCGGGCTTGGGTAACCACCCAGGCCTGGGCGGCTAGCCTCCCGAGGCCTGGTGGTCACCCAAGCCACTTTGTTTTGGTTTTGCTTCTCGCTTTGTCTCGCCTTGATGCGTGATCAAACCTCCTTCCAAATGAGATATTCAACACTTTTTGAGCTTAAAATCAATCAAATTCCATCTTGAAATCAATTCCTTGAATTGATTTTATGTTCAAAAGGGTTGAATATATTTCCCCTGTGCCATGCCAACTCAAGTGACAATGTGTTAAGACACTTTCCTCTTGCACCATGCCTGTTCAATCTTGATAAATTGATCATATATCCTCATGTCAAATCTTGATTTTTCATCTCACTTGGTTGAATGTATTCATCACTTGAATATATTCTTCCATTTCAAAAGTGTATTCATGTTAGGATTATGCCCTAGAGCCAATCATAGAGATGATTGTTTAGGGATTAGGAACAATCATTTGATTTCATTTATGTATGTCACATTTATTATTGATTTAATAAAAGGGCTTATTCTATTATGTTTATATGCATCATTTATATTTACATAATATGTCCATGGAGTTAGAGTTGAGAATATGGAATTACAAAGAGTTGTAATTTTGAGACTATAGATATATCTCTGTACTAAACTCCTAAAGCATTCCTAGTTGAAGGTTTACTATGATGGACAGTAATGAACCATAGGACTAGCACTTGTTAGGCTGACTCTATAGGAGGATAGCTAGTCTCAAGCTATTTGTGTGGAGACACTACAACCAACAAGTGGGTGCCTATTGCGAGAATAGGTACACTGAATGTGACCAAAGATATGAGATAAACTGAATGGAGTTTTATCCTGCCTGTCAATCAGTTTCTCATTGTTATAGTGGTACAAGTAATCCTTAGACCTGAGACACCATAGTTGCCTTATGCATGTAGCTTTAGAAGTTTGATAACACTAAGTGCAGATCCTATTCAGGGGTCTGCAAAGGTGTTCATTGGCCCTACTGCTATGTGTGTGAAGGCATGTGAGTGATCAACAAGGGATCCATCACTCTTAGGAAAAGAGAGAGAATGTCTCATATAGCATTCATAATATAACTCATTAAATCCATGGCCATGGTACGATGAATATGAAAAGAGTTTCATGAGTTCATCAATGAGTTGATATCTATGAATGAGTATAAAGTAATTGAACTAGGGACTTGACAGACTTCCATGTCCTATTAGTTCAATTGGAGACATTGTGTTGAAGGAAGGATGCAATTGTAACCTATAAACTATAACAGAAGGGTTCTTTGTAAATGACTATTCACCTTATTAAGGACCACACCATGAGCCATATGCTAGGTGTTACTCATGGTTAGTAGAAGCCCTAATTGATATAAGTGAGTTATAATCAATTAGGGAATTGGAAGGAGTTCCAATTAGACCCTAAATGGAAAGAGTTCCATTGTGCACACCTCGTGCTATTCCTACTACTTAATGATGTGAACCCAATGGGTCACACACTGATCATGCAAGAAGGGCTTTAAAGTCTATGAGAGAAAGGGTTTTAGTGAATAAAGAATAGTTCTTTATAGGCCTATTTGTATTTGATACAAATAATAGGGGTTAATGTGCAATTAAGTGTAATTACACATAACCCTATTAGGGTTTCTTCCCCATGGCCAGCCCCCTTTAGTGGGCTGCCTATATAAGTCACACTTATGTGTGACATGGCATAATATGCTTGCACAAAAAACCCTAGCCGTCCAGCCCTTTGGAGGCTCTCTTCTCTCTCTCTCTCTTCTCCACCTCTAGCAACAACAAGGAAGAAGAAAGAAAAGGCTTGAAGCTCTAGCTAGGTGTGGATACCGTTGGAGGCAGCACACTTGGGCTGCTCATTCACCGCTGTCCGGAGTCGAAGCTTGGAGCAAAATGGAGAAGACAAAAATTCTGTAAGTGTTCTAACCCTCTTCGTAGTTAGGGTTTGATTTTGTGTTATGCATAGTTAGATTCATGGGATTGGGAATCGTAGGAAAAATTTTTTATTCCGCACTTTGTATTTTTCCCTCTTATTCGATTCCCAACAATTCACCCTTTGAATATACTCCTCAGTTTCAAATTCTTGATTTTCCATCCCACTTGGTTGAATATACTCATCACTTGAATATATTCTTCCATTTCAAAAGTGTATTCACTCTTTGAATATGCTTCTCAGCTTCAAATTCTCATTCTCTATCATACTTGGTTGAATATATTCATCACTTGAATATATTCTTCCATTTCAAAAGCATGTTCACCCATTGAATATGCTTCCTAGTTTCAGATCCTCATTATCACTTACTTGGTTAAATATATTCATCACTTGAATATATTTCTCCATTTCATTGGTATACTCATCACTCGAGTATACTTCTCAGATATTTCGTCACTTACTTGGTTAAGTATATCCATCGCTTGGGTATATTTCTCCATTTCAATGGTATGTTCATCACTTGAACATACTTCTCAGATCATTTGTCACTTACTTGGTTAAGTATATCCACCACTTGGGTATATTTTTTCCATTTCAATGGTATGTTCATCACTTGAACATACTTCTCAGATCATTTGTCACTTGGTTAAATATATTCATCACTTGAATATATTCTTCCATTTCAAAAGCATGTTCACCCATTGAATATGCTTCCTAGTTTCAGATCCTCATTATCACTTACTTGGTTAAATATATTCATCACTTGAATATATTTCTCCATTTCAATGGTATACTCATCACTCGAGTATACTTCTCAGATATTTCGTCACTTACTTGGTTAAATATATTCATCACTTGAATATATTTCTCCATTTCAATGTATACTCATCACTCGAGTATACTTCTCAGATATTTCGTCACTTACTTGGTTAAGTATATCCATCGCTTGGGTATATTTCTCCATTTCAATGGTATGTTCATCACTTGAACATACTTCTCAGATCATTTGTCACTTACTTGGTTAAGTATATCCACCACTTGGGTATATTTTTTCCATTTCAATGGTATGTTCATCACTTGAACATACTTCTCAGATCATTTGTCACTTACTTGGTTAAGTATATCCACCATTTGGGTATATTTTTTCCATTTCAATGGTATACTCATCACTTGAGTATACTTCTCAGATATTTTGCCACTTACTTGGTTAAGTATATCCATCGCTTGGATATATTTCTCCATTTCAATAGTATGTTCATCACTTGAACATACTTCTCAGAATATTTGTCACTTATTTGGTTAAATATATTCATGACTAGAATATATTTCTCCATTTCAATGGTGTACTCATCACTTGAGTACACTTCTCAGATTATTCTCTATCTTACTTGCTTAAGTATATCCATCGCTTGGATATATTTCTCTATTTCAATGGTATGTTTATCACTTAAACATACTTGTCACTTACTTGGTTAAGTATATCCATCACTTGGATATATTTCTCTATTTCAATGGTATGTTTATCACTCAAACATACTTGTCACTTACTTGGTTAAGTATATTCGTGACTAGAATATATTTCTCCATTTCAATGATGTACTCATCACTTGAGTACACTTCTCAGATTATTCTTATCTTACTTAGTTAAATATATCCGTCGTTTGGATATATTTCTCCATTTCAATGGTATGCTCATCACTTGAGTGTACTTCTCAGCTTACTTGGTTAAATATATCCATCACTTGGATACATTTCTCCATTTCAAAAGTGTGTTCATCACTTGAACGTACTTCTCAGTCTTTTTCAATCATTAAGTATACTCATCACTTGAGTATATTTCTCAGCATCTTTTTCATCACTTGGTTAAATATGTTCGTGACCTGAATATATTTCTCCATTTCAATGGTATACTCATCACTTGAGTATACTTCTCAGATATTTTGTCACTTACTTGGTTAAGTATATCCATCGCTTGGATATATTTCTCCATTTCAAAGGTATGTTCATCACTTGAACGTACTTTTCAGATCTCATTCTCATCACTTGGTTAAATATATTCATGACTAGAATATATTTCTCCGTTTCAAAAGTATGTTCATTCGTAGTGGCTTGAATATGCTTCTCTTGACAATCATCGATCCCCAGTGGTTTAAGTATACTCATGACTTGAGTACACTTCCTTATTTCAGTCTCAGGTTTTCAACCTCCCATCATTGTTGGTATCAGTGTGTGATTTCTCCGGGCTTTTTGGCCAAAAATGGGTTGTTCTTTATCATTGGTTCACAAGTGTAACTTGTTCGCCAATGAGGGGCTTCTGTCACACCCCATTTTTGCACCACCTTACTAGGGCTCATCATTTCATGCATGTTTTTGTTTTGTTTTTGAGTCTAGTCACTTGCATTAGTTTTCTAGAGTCACAAGGACAATGGATATGAATTTTGGTTCAAATTGGAGTTGATCTTGAGGGATAATAAGAGCTTTTGTGACTTGAGGGGCATAATCGTCTTTTAAGTCCCAAACTTTTCATTTGACCTTGGAATGATCTCCAAATTGTCAATTGGAGTTCATATGGATGCATAAGAGGTATTTTTAGTGTCAATTTGGTAAGTCAATGGCTCGGGATTAAAATGGCTCGATGTGGTTCAAGTTGGTTAATTGACCCTTCCTTGGGTTAGCTCTAATTGACTCACAATTACCAACCAAATCTTTTCAAATTGACTTTCATTAGTCATCATTTTACCCTCAAAAGTGTTTCATGAAGTTTAATTTTGATATGGCCTGATGATGAGTTTAGTGTGGTTATTTACGGATTATCCTTGAAGAATTAGTGCGAATCACAGCATGAGATTTTTGGTTAAAATGAAAAGAAAATTATTTTATTAAATTAGCCATTTTTATCATGACACTAACACGTGTACGTATGTGATGAGTGTGTGTACGCACATACGATACATGTGCATGCGTGCTAGCGATCAGTCTCCCAATTTTTATAAAAGACAATTTCCTTTTCCTATTCAGATTATAAGTCTTTTATCATTATAAAATACCTTTTGATTATTCTCCAAAGAAACCTAGTCCAGGAAGGAAAGGGAAACTCCAGATTTCAGCTATAAATACTCTCTTAATGTCTTTAAACAAGGGAGAGGAGAAGAGGGTTTGGAGGGAGTGAAATTCGTCATAATTCAGCAGCAGATTTTCTGAAAACCAGCAATCGTATTTTAATCATAACTTTTTCATCCGAAGTCAGAATTTGATGAAATTGGTCTTGTTAGAAAGATAATTCAATTCTCTACAACTTTGTATTTCACAAGCTTTGTCCAAATCCAACGTTTTCATACCCAAAAACGCGATTGAAGTTGCTGCTGCTGCAAAGTGACGAGAATCACTTTTTCTTTTCTCTTGTTCTCTTTTTGTTTTCTATTTCTTTTCAAAGTTGAGTGAGTTTTGATCTCTTTGCTGTGATACCACTTTGACAAAGAGGAGGATTCGTGTTGGTTTGATTCACTCTAAAGACCTGAGGAGCCACGAACAATTACAAACACAAGGAAGGCCCTTCCTAAGGTATTCTCCTTCTCTATTCAAGCTTAAACTAGGTTTTCATATGGGTTAGGCCTATTGCATGTTAAAGGTAACTTTTTTATCATGTATTAACACTCTAGCTAGTTAATATACATGGAATATCTATTTTTTATCTACTGTTTAGCATGCTTTAGGGCTGTCCTTTAGGTTTTTAATGCATAGTTATGATTCTTGTGCTTCTGTTTGTCCTTGTGCTAGGATTAGTGTCATTGCATGTTAGAGTTAGGATTTTCATCATGTTATATTGCTTTAGTTAGTTAATATGTATGATTTAATTTCTGTTTAGTTTGGTTTTAGCATGATTAAAGTACGTCTTGTGAGTTTTTAAGCATATTTGTGAGTTTAGGGTTTTAGAGTCATTGTTTTGTGTTTGTTTTCATATAGCATGATAAAGTAGACTTTTTTATTTGGTTTTTCTTCGTGTTTGCTGTATATGTTTTTCATATGGAGTAAACATGATAGTTTTGCATGCATGTTAGTACGTTTTAGGGTTTTTATGCATGATATGGTTCTAGGAATATGTTAGGACTTATTATTGTTCGCTGTTTTTGCTATTGGCATGCTTAGTGGATGATTTTAGGTCATAATACTATTCTGTCCAGATTTGCATGTTAGTGTTTTTGCATGGTTTTGAGCACTTGTAAGGGTGCAAATAGGTGTGGTATTTGTCCCATGGCGAATAGGGCTGCTTATGTCTGAAATGGCTAAATGCTTGGAGCTAATTGCGCTAAGGTAAGTGGGTGTGAAGGTGCCCCAATTCACCTTTCTTCTTAACTCATTCTCTTCTCCCTATTTAGGGTTAATTTTTAATATGATCCTATGGTTTAATTAGAGGTTTCCTTAACCAACAAAATTCTGGTTTTTATTAAAGTTTCCATTTTGTGGATTTCTTTCCTAAAATCAAACTTTCTATCATATTCAACTCTTTTGATCAAATAAGGAAACCTAGGGTTTTAACCATAGGTTTGTATTAGGATTTAACCTTAGTTCTAATCGAACTACGTGGACTTTGATCCATGTATTTCGTTGCATGGTACGTAGGCGCTCTTCGTGAGGCTCAAGTCCGTTCTAGGATCCAAGCATCCTAGGTTTATTTTTGTTTTCTTTTCTTCTTTTTCTTTTTATGTTTTTATGTGCTTATTATGCATGGATGGATGAATGAAATATATGATATGCATGCAATTCTTGTGATGATATACTTGCTGATTTTTGTATGGAAAGATCTTGATTTAGCCTAAATGAACTGAGAGACCGAAAGGGTGACATGGGTGCCTATAGGCTTTGCCTAGAACCTTCCCATGTCATAACTTAGCCTCCGAATCCCCGATTTCTTTGGTTTTCAAAAGATTGGTTTTTGCCTTTCCTTTTTTATGGAGTCATTCAAATTGTTTTCCTAAAACAAACTATTTTTAGGGTTTTCCTTGTTTCCTTTAAAAAATAAGGTGGCGACTCCTTTCCTTTTTCTTTTTCAAACCCACTTTCTTTTCAATCCCTTGTGGGCCCAATTTCCGGGGTTCATAGTTTGGTTTTTCATTTATCAGAATTTGATGTATTACTTGCTATTGAACCAATATAGATTAAAATTCTCAATTTTTGATGCCAGTAGTGTGAGTTCAAAATATGATTGGCACTGAACCAGAATTTACTTTGTAAAAGTCATACAATCAAGATTACTTTGTAGAATGGCCTTGTCCCCCTGTATCCATGTGGAGTACTGACATTGATGTTGATGTCCTTGTTGCATAGATGGACACATAATTATACCTATATGCTTGTGTTTTCAAGGGCAGAGGTTTGATACCAGGTGTTTGGACATCCAAATGTGAGAAATGAGGCTCATCAATCTTTTGCTTTAATTAAATAGAAGAAAATTTGTATGAAGATTTATAATTCTGATGAAAGGTTCATGTTGCTGAAGTGTTTATCTATGTGTGTGTATAAACAATTCACAAATAATCTACATCATAATAATAAAAAAAATAAGACAGGTGATACTCCATTGACATATGCTAATAATCATTTTAAAATATGCCTCAACAATTGTTGGGAATCAAACTAGAGAGGAAAAATACAAAGGCGGAATTTAAAATTTTTCCTATGATTCCCAAACCCATGAATCTTAATTATGCTTAATACAAAAACCATAAACCTAACTACCAAGAGAGTTAGGGTACTTATGTTGGGAATCTAACTAGGGAGGAAAACTACAAAGGGCGGAATTAAAATTTTCCTACGATTCCCAAACCCATGAATCCGATTATGCATAATACAAAAACATAAACCCTAACTACCAAGAGAGTTGGGATTACTTACAATTGATTAATGTCTTCTCCTTTATGCTCTAAGCTTTGTCTTCTCCTTTTTGCTCCAAGCTTTGTCTCCGGACAGCGGTGAATGAGCAGCCCAAGTGTGCTGCCTCCAACGGTATCCACACCTAGCTTGAGCTTGAAGTCCTTTCCTTCTTCTTTCTTGTTGTTGCTAGAGGTGGGGAAGAAAGAGAGAGAGAAAGGGAGAGCTGTAATTTTCAGCCAGCCCTTGGGGAGGAGTGATTGTGATGATGTCATCACCTTATAGTGGGCATTATATAGCCCACTAATAGGGCCGGCCAAGGGGGGATTCCAAACCCTAATCTAATTTGTGTAATTACTCTTAATTACACAATTAGCCTACTAGTTTGCATTAAATACAAATTAGCCCCTTAAAGAACTTTTCTTTAATCACTTATACCCTTTCTCTCATAGACAATCAAGCTCTCTTAGCATGATCAGTGTGTGACCCATTGGGTTCACATCATCAAGTAGTAGGAACAGCACAAGTTGTGCACAATGGAACACTTTCCATTAAAGGTCTAATTGAAACTCCTTTCAATTCCCTAATTGATTATAACTCATTTATATCAATTAGGGCTTCTACTAACCATGAGTAACACCTAGCATATGGCTCATGGTGTGGTCCTTAATGAGGTGAATAGTCATTTACAAAGAACCCTTCTGTTATAGTTTACAGGTTACAATTCCATCCTTCCATCAACACAATGTCTCCAATTGAACTAATAGGACATGGAAGTCTGTCAAGTCCCTAGTTCAATTACTTTATACTCATTCATTAATATCAACTCAATGATGAACTTATGGAAACTCCTTTCCATATTCATTCTACCATGGGCCCATGGATTTAATGAGTTATATTCAATGAATGCTGTATGAAACATTCACTCTCTTTTTCCTGAGAGTGATGGATTCCTTGTTGATTACTCACATGCCTTCACACACATAGCAGTAGGGCCAATGAACACCCTTACAGACCCCTGAATAGGATCTGCACTTAGTGTTATCAAACTTCTAAAGCTACATGTATAAGACAACCATGGTGTCTCAGGTCTAAAGATTACTTGTACCACTATAACAATGAGAAACTGATTGACAGGCAGGTTAAAACTGCATTCAGTTTATCTCATATCTTTGGTCACATTCAGTGTACCTATTCTTATAATAGGCACCCACTTGTTGGTTGTAGTATCTCCACACAAATAGCTTGAGACTAGCTATCCTCCTATAGAGTCAACCTAACAAGTGCTAGTCCTATGGTTCATTACTGTCCATCATAGTGAACCTTCAACTAGGAATGATTTAGGAGTTTAGTACAGAGATATATTTACAGTCTCAAAATTACAACCCTTTGTAATTTCATATTCTCAACTCTAACTCCATGGACATATTATGTAAATATAAATGATGCATATAAACATAATAGAATAAGCCCTTTTATTAAATCAATAATAAATGTGACATATATAAATGAAATCAATTGATTGTTCCTAATCCCTAAACAATCATCTCCATGATTGGCTCTAGGGCATAATCCTAACAATCTCCCATTTGCACTATAGCCAATCCACCATGTATCTCATACTCATATCCTGTCGGTGGTGATCCAACACACTTAGGTCATAGCTTTAGTAAAGGGGTCTTCTTTAATCTCTGTTCTTTTAAACTTTTATATGTATATGTCATCTCTTCCAATGATCTCTCTAATCACTTGGAATTGCCGCTTAAAGTTTGGACTTTTGATGAGACCATGGATCCTTGTCTTGAGCACTAGCCTTATTGTTGTCACAAAAACAATAGTAAAGGCTTCTCAATGTCAGGAACCACTCCTAGTTCTGCAATGAACTTACTCATCCAAACATACAGAAATGCGCTCAAATTTACAGCTCCACCATTTAAAGTGAGAACATACCTCGATGTTGATCTCCTATCATCATTGTCAGATTAAAATCTGAATCCGTTATACCAACCATTTCTAAGTTTCTTTCTCCATAGACAAAGCATGGGTCCTTAGTTCTTCTCAAGTACTTAAGGATAGCTTTGACTTCTTCCCAGTATACCTTATCTGGGTCTACCCGATATCTGCTCGTAACATTTACAGCAAAACTGATATCTGGTAATGTACACAGCATGGCATGTGCTTTTAGACAACTTGATTTCATGTCTGACAGGAATTAGACTTCTCTTGAAATCAAGCATTTTGAACCCATTCAAAATCTTGCCTACGTACATCGATTGGGAAAGACTTAGCATCCTTTAAGATCTATCTCTATAGACTTCTATTCCCAGAATATAGGATGCTTCTTCCAAATCTTTTATGGAGAAACTCTTGTGAAAAACCAATTTTTCACTTTTAACAATGCCTCTACATTATTCCCTAATAAGTAGAACGTCATTCACTTATAGGATCATAAATGTGATCGCACTCCCACTAACCCTTTGTACAATCATGGTATAATGATGGGTTCTGTCTCAACAGGGACAGGGGTTGCATCAATGTTGGTTTGTGTCTCATTAGACAACTCTTTGAGTTCTATTTTCCTGTTGTTATCTCCTTCTTGAATAAACTCTTTTTCAAGAATGATTGAAAACTTACTAACAAACACTTTTGTTCATCAGGATGATAGATATGATATCCTAAACTCCTTTTAGGATAATACACAAACCTACATTTAAGTTATCTTGATTTCCAATTTGGTTGCATTATATGTCTCTACATATGTAGTGCAACCCCATACCTTAACATGCTTAAGGTTTGGTGCTTCCCTTTCCATATCTCATATAGGTCTTAAGGGACAGCCTTGGTTTGAACTCTGTTTCACAGGTACGTGGCAATTTCTAGGGCATATCCTAACAAGGATAATATTAGGTCGTTGTAACTTATCATGGATCTAACCATATCCAATAAGGTTCTATTCCTCTTTTCTGACACACCATTAAGTTATGGTGTTCCAAGAGGTGTCCATTGTGATTGAATGCTCGTTTGAACAAGTTGATTTGAAAATTGACCGGTTAAATATTTGCCTCCTTGATCCAATTGAAGAGCTTTAATACTTTTACCGGTTTGTTTCTCTACTTCATATCTGAATTCTTTGAACCTTTCAAATATTTCAGACTTGTACTTCATTAAGTATACACACCCAAACCTAGAATGAATCATTGGTAAAGGTTGTAAAGTAAGAGAAACTTCTACATACATCATTATGTATATCTTGTTCTCTTAGGTTTATTAGCATTCAATTTAGAACTATCATGCTCCATTGCAATTCATATTTGCAATAAAGTTTAGAAAATAAAGGCCATCCATATAAACTCCAGAAGTAATGAACTCTTCATTTAATAGAAAACATTTATTAAATCAAACTAAAACCTCGTTTAGATAAAACTGAAATAAAATTAATGTTTCTAATAACTTCTGGAATGTAAAGATAGCTAACTATTATTTCTAAACTACTCCATTAGGTAGAGTCAAGCAACAAGCCCCACAGCTAATGCAGCAACGTTTGCTCCATTCCCCACTTGTAGGGTTGATCCGCCTTTACTCTGCCTTCTGCTTCCCACTAGATTCTGTATGGAATTCAAAATTCACATCAGAATTAAGTACCCAAGTGGAAGCAGAACTAACATTTAGTTTAGAGCATGATCCATACCTTCCAAAGGTTGGTTCTTTAGAGTATCCAGATACTCCCGGCAGTTACGTTTCCAGTGCCCATCTTTGCCGCAGTGAAAACAGGTTCCTTTGGCTTTTTTGTTACCTTTCTTCTTCCTTTGGGTACTCTTGCCCTTGCCTATGCCCTTGCCCTTGGGCTTGAGCTTAGACTTGGAAGTAGCAGCTTCATTAAATTCAAGCAAGAACTCTTTCCCATACAATTCTTGTATGTTGATAAAAATCTCGTAAGCACTTCCCATGGACTCATGTTGCTTCTTAAGTTCGAGACTCATAAATACCATCATATAGCACCTTGCCATGAGATCATCGTCCATGCGCTTCTGGTAAGCGTCTTTCTCTTGCTGAGTTGTAGCCTCAGCAGGAGCAATGGGAAGTGGATTAAGAAGTGCATAGGTAAGATTCTTGGAATCCAAAACAATTTTTAGATTCCTAAGCCAATCAAGACAATTTGGTCCAGTCAAACGGTTGATGTCCAATATTTTGGATAACGGGTTGAGGTGAGCCATTTCTATGAACTACATATAAAAATTAAATAGAGAATTAGATTTCATTTTTAATCCATAATGATCGGGTCTTCAATCATATGGTACCTCCCACTATTTTATCAAATTCCACACACCCTCTAATGGAATTCGGGAATCTTATTCCTAATGGGGATTGGGGTCCCACTATGACCTAGAAGCCTCACATGTTAGTTTCTTGACTTCTAACCCACAGTAAGAAGACAACTCTTTGTCTATTGCTTCATAAGCAAGTTCCAATCATTTTGCCTCTAGGGTACATACTCCTCACATGTTAGTTTCTTGGAATACTTCCTTAGTTAAGTTAAGCCCATCATTCACACAAGTATGTTTCACCAAATATATACCTCACATGTTAGTTTCTTGGTATATACCAGCTTAGGCACCCCATGATATCTATATATGTGATAGTTTCAAGTAATGTCTTTAATATGGGTAGCTCCTACATGTCTGCAGCCAAGTACCCACATTAAGGGACATTAGATGATCCTATAATGATGGTGTTAGGATTATGCCCTAGAGCCAATCATAGAGATGATTGTTTAGGGATTAGGAACAATCATTTGATTTCATTTATGTATGTCACATTTATTATTGATTTAATAAAAGGGCTTATTCTATTATGTTTATATGCATCATTTATATTTACATAATATGTCCATGGAGTTAGAGTTGAGAATATGGAATTACAAAGAGTTGTAATTTTGAGACTATAGATATATCTCTGTACTAAACTCCTTAAGCATTCCTAGTTGAAGGTTCACTATGATGGACAGTAATGAACCATAGGACTAGCACTTGCTAGGTTGACTCTATAGGAGGATAGCTAGTCTCAAGCTATTTGTGTGGAGACACTACAACCAACAAGTGGGTGCCTATTATAAGAATAGGTACACTGAATGTGACCAAAGATATGAGATAAACTGAATGGAGTTTTTCCTGCCTGTCAATCAGTTTCTCATTGTTATAGTGGTACAAGTAATCCTTAGACCTGAGACACCATAGTTGCCTTATGCATGTAGCTTTAGAAGTTTGATAACACTAAGTGCAGATCCTATTCAGGGGTTTGCAAAGGTGTTCATTGGCCCTACTGCTATGTGTATGAAGGCATGTGAGTGATCAACAAGGGATCCATCACTCTCAGGAAAAAGAGAGAGAATGTCTCATATAGCATTCATAATATAACTCATTAAATCCATGGCCATGGTAGGATGAATATGAAAAGAGTTTCATGAGTTCATCAATGAGTTGATATCTATGAATGAGTATAAAGTAATTGAACTAGGGACTTGACAGACTTCCATGTCCTATTAGTTCAATTGGAGACATTGTGTTGAAGGAAGGATGCAATTGTAACCTATAAACTATAACAGAAGGGTTCTTTGTAAATGACTATTCACCTCATTAAGGACCACACCATGAGCCATATGCTAGGTGTTACTCATGGTTAGTAGAAGCCCTAATTGATATAAGTGAGTTATAATCAATTAGGGAATTGGAAGGAGTTCCAATTAGACCCTAAATGGAAAGAGTTCCATTGTGCACACCTCGTGCTATTCCTACTACTTAATGATGTGAACCCAATGGGTCACACACTGATCATGCAAGAAGGGCTTTAAAGTCTATGAGAGAAAGGGTTTTAGTGAATAAAGAATAGTTCTTTATAGGCCTATTTGTATTTGATACAAATAATAGGGGTTAATGTGCAATTAAGTGTAATTACACATAACCCTATTAGGGTTTCTTCCCCATGGCCAGCCCCCTTTAGTGGGCTGCCTATATAAGTCACACTTATGTGTGACATGGCACAAAAGGCTTGCACAATAAACCCTAGCCGTCCAGCCCCTTGGAGGCTCTCTTCTCTCTCTCTCTCTTCTCCACCTCTAGCAACAACAAGGAAGAAGAAAGAAAGGACTTGAAGCTCTAGCTAGGTGTGGATACCGTTGGAGGCAGCACACTTGGGCTGCTCATTCACCGCTGTCCGGAATCAAAGCTTGGAGCAAAAAGGAGAAGACAAAAATTCTGTAAGTGTTCTAACCCTCTTTGTAGTTAGGGTTTGATTTTGTGTTATGCATAGTTAGATTCATGGGATTGGGAATCGTAGGAAAAATTTTTATATTCCGCACTTCTATTTTTCCCTCTTGTTCGATTCCCAACAGATGGAAGGCAATGAAGAATCCATTCCCTAATGTATTCTCCATTTCCAACTTAATATTAAAAGAAAGGGGTTTTAAGGGTCTCATCAAATAAACTAATCTAACATACATCTCATGCATTTAAATAAGAAATATATAACAGCATTATATATATGTAATCCACTTATCGATATTAGTCCCTATAAGGTGACATATAACGATCTATGGATTTGGAGCTATCTCTATTAATCTCATTAAAAGCTCCCACTATGATGATTATGGACTTTAAGAGGATTCAATCCAAGCCAATGAATTGAATCCTTGGTCTAAGGTGGGTGTAGGTGATCGTAAAACATTCATTTGAAACATAGCATGCACTCTTGAAAATCTTCTCCAAGCTTTCAAGTCCTTCAATCTCCTCCATTGGCTTCATGGTCTCCACCATAGGCTTGTTGGGCTCCACCATGCTCCTTTAGGTCCACCATGCTCCTTAGTGCACTCTCGATTACAGAACATTTACATAATTTTAAAGAAAGGGATACATAAGGGGAATGTGGGGTACATAAGAGAATGATGGAAAGAGAGAAGAAGGTGGCATGCAAGCCCCAAATAAATAATACATCACCATAATAAAATTACAACTCTTGAAAATAATACAACCCATTCATAAGACGGCCAATCACAATTGGTTTAAGGGGTATAGTCCATAATCATCATCCATCCATAACCATACAATCACATTGCATAATAAAGGAAATAACTGTAAGCAATAAACATATGGGCATTCATGGTAACTTTATTGATTGGTTTTCATTAATCTCATTAATGTGTCCTAATCTTATTAGGATATGCATAAGTTCTTGAATTAATTAAGTCTTAACATTTAAGACATTTAATTTCAATTAATCAAATCAATTGAAACATTTAAAGGCCCCTAATAAAACTCTAATATCAAATATTAGGGTCTCTTTAATTAAACAAAACAATTTCATTTAATTAAAAAATTCCAGATTTTAATTTAATCCTAAATTGTGTTTTAAACCATTTAAAACATTATAAAATTAATCACCATTAATTAAATAATCAATTTTGGAATTAAATAAAATCATTTTATTAATTAATTAGTGCATTAGGGTTTCCTAAAACCCTAAACCCTAAATGCATTAACTCTAAACCCTAAGTGTAACCCTAATGCATTAAATGCCTTATGATTGGTCAATTAATGACCAATCATTTAAACCCTAGGTTTATACGGTATTAATGATTAGGATTAGGGTTTAATTAATGCCACCTAGGATATTAATTACACCTAATTAATATGCACTAATTAGGGTTTCTAAAACCCTAAACCTTAAACCTATTAAATGCCAATGATTAATTACTAAACCATTAATGATCATGATTGGTCATTAATGACCAATCATTTAACCCTAGGTTAGACACATTAATTACTAGGTTTTGGTTATTAATTAATGCATTAATAGAATTAGGGTTTAACTAATATGGATTAGGGTTTCCTAAACCCTAAACCCTAGACATCATAAATGCAATTAATTATACCCTAATGATTAATAACCATGATTGGTCAATTAATGACCAATCATTAAACATTTTAATTAAGGTAATTAATAGTCAATTAGGGTTTTTAATTAATGCAATTAATGAATTAGGGTTTCATCATTAATGGGAATTAGGGTTTCATCATAAACCCTAAGGCTGCCGCCACATTAGTGGGCTGCCATGGCTTAGCAAGGCTGCCATGGATTGGCCAGGCCATGGGAGGCCATGGCCAGCAAAGGGGGACTCAAGCTAGGGTGTGGGCCAAGCCCACGGACACGTGTGGAGTGGCCAAGAGGGCTGTCTTCTTCAAAGAACATTAGGGTTTCAAGAACCCTTGCTGGCACCACCATGGGAGGACCTCCAAGGTCACAAACGTTTCTAAAACTTAATCAATTCGACTCCACCAACAAAACCAGCTTTTGTATCATGTTCCTACATGAATTACTAAGCTAATTGAAGTGGTTTAGATGATCAAATCATCCCCAATTGTTCTAAACAATTCAAGAACAGTAGGCTGTCTAGAATTTGACAGCATACTGTCCCTTGTCACAAATTGATTTAAAACCCAGCAAGATGATTCATTCAGGTTACCAAATTATTTTTCCTAGCATCCTACATGTCTTAGGAAACTAATAAAATTGGTTTCATGCAATTTGGAGTTCCCTAGCTCAAGATATGAAAAAAACTCCATTGATGACTTTCTGCAGAAAAACAGCCTGCTGTGTTCTTCCAAGAAATCAAACTTTTTGATTCTTTATGCATCAAGACTCCTTTGATTATTAAAGAATATGATCTATACATCATATATCATCATCCTATAATGATTATTCATCAATTTTACAGAGGTTTCTGTTCAAAACAGTAGCAAGAACCACAGGGTTTCTAAAACCCAGATTCAAACATGGTGGTCTTCTCCTTCTTCCTTCTGTTCTAGACTCATAATCCAATTATGATGCATCCGAATGCTTGGGAACCTTTTCCTACCATGTCTAGAACATAACCCAGGTGGTGGCAACCATTGCTATGCTTTTGATCTCCATCAAAAACTCACAATTGTGGCTGTTACATCATTCCCGAGCAAAACCGTCTTCCCTGACATCCTGTAGTAAAAAATTCATAACTTTCACTACAAAATTCGGATCGATGAACCGTTTGTTGGGTTGTAAAGCTGATTCGAAGAGCTTTCTAACCATATATGGCTCGAAAATTTTGGAGAAGAACTCTGATTTCGGCATGCAAAACAAGATGACGATTTTTCATGACTATCATAAAAACTGTTCATCATCTTCTCCAAACTCAATCCCCATTCAACTTTTGAATAACCAGCAGCCCTAAAACTATTTTAGAAGAGGAGTAGAAGGAGAATTAACCTAGGGTTCAATAACCCTAGGTTTTTCCAGAGGGAAACCATTCCAATGCATGAACATAAATTCCAGATTTATTAACCAATCAATTTACCATGAATTACAGCCCATATGCAGTTTGTATTAGGCATAACCATGGCTCTGATACCACTATTGGGAATCTAACTAGGGAGGAAAACTACAAAGGGCGGAATTAAAATTTTCCTACGATTCCCAAACCCATGAATCCGATTATGCATAATACAAAAACATAAACCCTAACTACCAAGAGAGTTGGGATTACTTACAGTTGATTAATGTCTTCTCCTTTATGCTCCAAGCTTTGTCTTCTCCTTTTTGCTCCAAGCTTTGTCTCCGGACAGCGGTGAATGAGCAGCCCAAGTGTGCTGCCTCCAACGGTATCCACACCTAGCTTGAGCTTGAAGTCCTTTCCTTCTTCTTCCTTGTTGTTGCTAGAGGTGGAGAAGAAAGAGAGAGAGAGAGGGAGAGCTGTAATTTTCAGCCAGCCCTTGGGGAGGAGTGATTGTGATGATGTCATCACCTTATAGTGGGCATTATATAGCCCACTAATAGGACCGGCCAAGGGGGGATTCCAAACCCTAATCTAATTTGTGTAATTACTCTTAATTACACAATTAACCCACTAGTTTGCATCAAATACAAATTAGCCCCTTAAAGAACTTTTCTTTAATCACTTATACCCTTTCTCTCATAGACAATCAAGCTTTCTTAGCATGATCAGTGTGTGACCCATTAGGTTCACATCATCAAGTAGTAGGAACAGCACAAGTTGTGCACAATGGAACACTTTCCATTAAGGGTCTAATTGAAACTCCTTTCAATTCCCTAATTGATTATAACTCATTTATATCAATTAGGGCTTCTACTAACCATGAGTAACACCTAGCATATGGCTCATGGTGTGGTCCTTAATGAGGTGAATAGTCATTTACAAAGAACCCTTCTGTTATAGTTTACAGGTTACAATTCCATCCTTCCATCAACACAATGTCTCCAATTGAACTAATAGGACATGGAAGTCTGTCAAGTCTCTAGTTCAATTACTTTATACTCATTCATTAATATCAACTCATTGATGAACTTATGGAAACTCCTTTCCATATTCATTCTACCATGGGCCCATGGATTTAATGAGTTATATTCAATGAATGCTGTATGAGACATTCGCTCTCTTTTTCCTGAGAGTGATGGATTCCTTGTTGATCCCTCACATGCCTTCACACACATAGCAGTAGGGCCAATGAACACCCTTACAGACCCCTGAATAGGATCTGCACTTAGTGTTATCAAACTTCTAAAGCTACATGTATAAGACAACCATGGTGTCTCAGGTCTAAGGATTACTTGTACCACTATAACAATGAGAAACCGATTGACAGGCAGGTTAAAACTGCATTCAGTTTATCTCATATCTTTGGTCACATTCAGTGTACCTATTCTTATAATAGTCACCCACTTGTTGGTTGTAGTGTCTCCACACAAATAGCTTGAGACTAGCTATCCTCCTATAGAGTCAACCTAACAAGTGCTAGTCCTATGGTTCATTACTGTCCATCATAGTGAACCTTCAACTAGAAATGATTTAGGAGTTTAGTACAGAGATATATTTACAGTCTCAAAATTACAACCCTTTGTAATTTCATATTCTTAACTCTAACTCCATGGACATATTATGTAAATATAAACGATGCATATAAACATAATAGAATAAGCCCTTTTATTAAATCAATAATAAATGTGACATATATAAATGAAATCAATTGATTGTTCCTAATCCTTAAACAATCATCTCCATGATTGGCTCTAGGGCATAATCCTAACAACAATAAGTTGGGCTTCTGGGCATTAGTTTGCACTTTAGTGTAGACCTCCTACTTTGAGGCCTCAATCCTCTTAGGGTTAGGCCTTAAGGTAGTAAGGTGTTCTTTCCTGATCCTTGCCTTAAGCTGAGCCTGTAGGCTTAATGTCTTACACCTCTAAAAAAATCTATACTTTGTATAAGGATGCTTGCATAGTAAAAACTTATTAAGAGTACATCCATTGGATTGAGGCATGAACTTGTAGAATTTAGTTTGTCTCTGATTATTTGGACATTCCTTTGTGATAAATACTGAGATTTTTAATCTCTCCATGTTTACAGGGCCTGCAGACTTGCTTAGTAGCTTTGTTATCATGGTACGTACATACTTCCTTTGTTTATATACATGGCCATTCAATTGATTTGGCTTTGAAAGATTTTTTTTTTTTAATTTAAATTTTGAGGTTTTGATTGAACTTAAAGAGTGCTATAATTCTTGGGGCACACAAGTTATTTGTTACATAAGGTCTCCAATGCTTACCTATTAGAGCTCTTGGCACTTAGAGCTCTTGGCTCTTGGCACTATTAGAGCTCAAAGCCAAATCAATTGAATATTTGAACACAAACATACAATGAAGTGTCAAGTAAACTTACTTTTGATGGACCCTAAACTAATCCGGTGAATAATACACCAAGGCTCTATTTGGTTTGTGGATTTTATCAAGGAAAAAAAATAAAATATAAGGAAATCTACTTTTCTTTATTTGGTTGCAATGGAAAATTAGAAGAAAAAGAAGAATTGGAATAATTTTGGCTTGATATGATTTTATCTTTTCCTTTTATTTTCTTTCCTCCTCATTTTTTTTTTTTTGGGATGGTGAGATGTAGTCCTTGGTTGTGTTTATGGAAGAAGCTCATCTCGAAAGAGAAGAAAGGAGAGGGTGTCGTGTGTTGTTTTTGGGAGGAGTAATGCTGCCTTGTGCATATGGAAAAGTAATGCTCCAACAAGAAGAGGGGAGAAGAAGAGAGGAGAGAAGACAGGGAGGATGTTGTTTGTTGTAGGTGAGAAAAGTCTCTTATAGTACTGCTGCTGTAAAGGTTGACACCAGAAGAGGAGAGAGGGGGAGGGAGGTTGTTATGTGTTATTTTGGGGAGGGGAGAGAGTGCTACTGTTGCTGTGATAGGAAGAAGAGAGAGAATGGTTGCTTTCCTTGGTGGGAGGGGATATAATTACTTTCTAACGAAATAATAAGGGCATAGTTGTCCAAAAGGGGATTTAATCTTTTAGTTGTACATTATCAAAAGGTTGGTGGAGTTTAAGGGCTCCAAAAAACTTTTTTCTAGACAAATGCCCTTATTGGTCTTCACTGTAGTCATCATAAATAAAAGTAGTAAAATGTTTTAAGTGAAGTATAATTTTATCCATCTTGTGTACTCTTGGTGTGTCTTCCTATCTTGATTGACAAACAGTTTCTATATAGTTAGTGTAACATTTTGGGGAAATTGCTGACATTTAATCAATAAAAATGGCATCAAATCACATTTCCCACTAAGTATTGGTAAGATATGAATGTCAATTCTTTTTTTTTTTTATTTTTAAACTTGTAATAAAGGTGGCTTAAGGTTGCTTAGAATAATGATTTCCATTGTTAGATATACTTTCAGTAATCACTATTTTCTTTAGGTTCAAGCCTAGATTACATTGTGCTAGACTGTCTAATCTATTTTACATATTTATTATTTATCTGAGTTTTTTGTTGTTGAGTGATTAGTTTGTGATAAAACTTTTAAAAATATGTAACTGACAACTAGAAATATATAGTTTCAGATGGTTTGAACATGCTGGACACTCATTTGTCAAAGTACCCTTCTTTGGAGCTGTTTCATATATCTTATATTGGCTATTTCTCCATTTTGCATAGCATTTGGAGTTGTTTGGGCAGCTTTTTGCAGCAAATCCTTTGCGTGGATAGGTCAAGACATCCTTGTAAGAATTTTTAATGTATTTTTTTGGGGATATTGTTCTTTTCTTCATAGTTTACAGGAATACTGGAAATTCCCAACCTATTTCCTTTGTGTGTTTTGATGGATTCACCTTTTTAGTCTTGGCAGTGCCAGTATCAAACTAGTGATGTTCTTTTTCATAATAGTTTTTAGATAAATTTGTATTAATATTGAGAGGAAGAGGCTAACTTTTCTTTTACCAAGTATAGGCATAGCATAGACAAGTTGAATCATGAATGTTTTTTTGTGTCACACAGCACAGTTGAAGTAAGACATGCCAGGCAACTGCCTGAGTATAATATCTTTTTGCAAAGTGAATATTTGTTAATATGTAATGGAGATCTAGGAATTAATAAGCATTGTGTTCTCTTTACTGGTGACAAATTCATTGGTTTTAGTGGGACCTATCTAAGTACATGTGAAGGTTGTCAAGAAAGAAAGGTACCTCATCCTAATTTTTGGATGCATTGGAATGAAAGAAATAGTAGAATTCTTGATGATTTGAACTATCTATTAAGGAGTTAAAAACAAGGATGGTTAGAAAACTTTTTTGCTTGTAAAGTTTCTAATTGTTTAGGAAATGGAGTATCATTTGTAAATTTTCTGAATCTACCCTTATTGTAGGTCTTGTATGGTGCTCTTTCATGAATATGGAGATCTAGGAATTAATAAGCATTGTCTTCTCTTTACTGGTGACAAATTCATTGGTTTTAGTGGGACCTATCTAAGTACATGTGAAGGTTCTCAAGACAGATTTTTATTTATTTTTATTACTAAGGTCAATAAAGCATTTGTTCGATGCTATTGTCACGACCCAAATTAGTAAAGCCGTGATCAATATTAATAAAACCAGTTTAATTAAGAAAATCATTTAGGAAGCACGTGAATAACACGTGTTAGAAAACCGGTAATTTCAATAAAAATTTTGGCATGACCCATTCATAAATGGAACATACCGTAGCAAAATCCTGTATAAAATAGTTATAAAGTTCCTGTAATCCATCATTGGTATCATCACATGCTAAATAAACCATATAAAGAGACCTACGAAATGAAAATATTACAAACCATAAGTTATTACATGTCTAGTGCCCATTGGCCGAATACAAAGTTTTTAGTTAATACATAACCATAATATTAAAATTCGATCCCAACAAAGCATAACACCTCAAGGCGAGGTCTCCCCAGCTATGAAATCATCTGAAAAGGGTTTATAAAACATAGGAGTGAGTATAAAACTCAATAGATATAATTTTCATATGGAAATAACTAAAGCATGATAATATAACCAATTACAAATCATGCTTAAAATAATTAAAACCCATGCAATGTCATGAATGATATGCGACTCGTGTCCATTTAACATAATCCATAATTACCAACCACTCCCGTAGGAATCTTCGCGCAGAAACGGAGAATTTAAACCCACTTCCAAGAGGACAACACAAGGGTTCCTACCTGGAACTGGAACTGATTCGGGAACACAAGGGCTCCTACCTGGAACTGGAAAGTACCCAAGACCAAAGGAATGGAAAACACTGCTAAGTCCCTTGACCACTACTAGTCCAAGTCCAATGACCCTTTAATATACTTTTACCAAGTATTTAATTAAGTCCATTTCATGCATTTTATGCCAATGAATGCCATGAAAAGCATAAAAACTCATATATGTGTCGGTTATTCCAAAAATCAACAATAGATAATTATTTCATAATTATATAACATGTGGGAGCTATGTAAAACATGTAAAATATAGACCAACAAGAATTTACATAGCATATACCTTCAAAATAAACCAAAATATGACAAGTACATCAACCCATATACTCTCAAAATTAATATTCCTAAATATAGGGTTATGTAAACTAGACCCTTCAGTACATGCATTACAAAATATACATGATAATTCACCCAAAAATCACGAAAACTCATAAATAACACCAAAATACACTTTTATCCAAAATATATGGGCTTATATACTAACCCATTATCATCCCTACGGTTAAAACCCATGAAAATTACACCTACCTCAAATATGTTGCACCAAACGTAGAGAAAATATGTTAGGAGGGTGAAATCCAAGCCTAGGATGCAAGATCAAGCTCCAAGCTCCACAAATCAAGCTTGATCTACAAACTAAATGTGGTAGAAGATGGATCCAGCCCTTGGGAAGCTTCCCCAAGCATTAAAGTGAAGTGAGAGAGTGGGAAACCCACATATGCAAGCCAAGAACCCACTTTCTCTCTCCAAACAAGTCCTTTCTCTCTCCTCCCTCTCTTTCCTTCTCGCTCTAAGTGTTACGAGCTTAAAATGTAGAAATAAGGGTGTTAGATCCGGACTTGAGGAATTTTATAATAAGGAGGGCACATGCGTCTTTTTGCCCAAAAAAATCTAGCCATTCAGCAAAATTCGTTTGTTATAGTCAACCAACACAGGAAGTGGTCGACCAAAACTTCCCAGTGAATAGTACCGTGACATTCTGTCTGAAATATAGTCGACCAAAACAACCTACAGTCGACCAAATCACTCAATATGCACAAAAAAGAGGCGTGTGGTTTCCCTAAAGCATAACTTATCACAATTCAACCCAAAATCCTCATCACTCATGGCTCGAGTCCTCACAATCTTCCGCTTGTAGTAACTAAAATTCTCCAATATTTAAAACTAAGTTAAAATAACACGCCCCAGCATTCTAAATCATGCATATGCAATACTCGTGCATGCCTTACCCTGACAAAACAACTAATATACATGCAAACCATATATTAGGGTGAGATCAACCTAATTAAATGACATAGGCATTACAGCTATCACTTAATTAACATATATTGTCATCAAGGGTTTGAAGGAAAAAATGAAAAATCCCCAATGCGGCTCCCAAATTTTGGGATGCCTTTTTTTATATATTCATATGTTTTTTTAAACAAGGTTTGCATCCCTTAGTCTTTTATAGCTTCTATGATATTGCAAAATGGCAAATTACTTGTAATTAACTACTGTGTGGGTGGAGACTTCAATGTTATTAGGTATAGGTGTACTAAATGCCAGCTATTTAAGAAATAAATAATAATAAAATTAACGGCATACAAACCGTCTGCCATGAAAAGTCAATTACGGCCTATAAAATGCCGTCGATAGCATTATTCACATCTTTGTTGCATGTCATTAAATGGCATTTATGGCGTGCCCTAAAAAGCCGTTAAAAGGTATTTACGGCGTGCTCAAATCTACTGTTAAAATATATTCACGGCATTTCTTTGTATGCCGTTAAAAGGTATTTACGGCGTGCATAAAAATGCTATTAAAATATATTCACGGCATTCCTTCATATGTCGTCAAAAGGTATTTACGGCGTGCCTAAAAATGCCGTGCATAATCATTTACGGTGTGTGTAAAAATGCCGTGAATAATCATTTACGGCGTACGTCAAAATGCCGTGAATAAGGTTATTTACGGCGTGAAATGCACGCCGTGGATAACATGGACTTTCCATGGCGTTGCACCTAACGGCGTACCAATGTACGCCGTGGAAAGTCATTGATAGCGTTTTTTGCACACCGTAAATGCCTTTTTTTGTTGTAGTGAATTGAACTAGGGACTTGACAGACTTCGATGTCCTATTAGTTCAATTGGAGACATTGTGTTAATGGAAGGATGTAATTGTAACCTGTAAACTATAACAGAAGGGTTCTTTGTAAATGACTATTCACCTCATTAAGGACCACACCATGAGCCATATGCTAGGTGTTACTCATGGTTAGTAGAAGCTCTAATTGATATAAGTGAGTTATAATCAATTATGGAATTGAAAGGAGTTTCAATTAGACCGTTTAATGGAAAGTGTTCCATTGTGCACAACATGTGCTATTCCTACTACTTGATAATGTGAACCCAATGGGTCACACACTGATCATGCTAAGAGAGCTTGATTGTCTATGAGAGAAAGGGTATAAATGAATAAAGAATAGTTCTTTAAGGGCTTAGTTTGTATTTGATACAAATTAGATGGGTTATTGTGTAATTAGGAGTAATTACACAAAACCCATTAGGGTTTTAATTCCTCCCTTGGCCGGCCCTATGTGGAGGCTATATATAGTCTCTTATGATGTGATGACATCATAACAATTGGGATTCCTAAGTGCTGGCCGAACTCACTAAGGAGGCCCTCTCCCTCTCTCCCTCTTCTCCACCTCTAGCAACAACAAGGAAGAAGAAGGAAAGGACTTCAAGCTCAAGCTAGGTGTGGATACTGTTGGAGGCAGCACACTTGGGCTGCTCATTCACCGCTGTCCGAAGACAAAGCTTGGAGCAAAAAGGAGAAGACAAAGCTTGGAGCATAAAGGAGAAGACTTTGTTCAACTGTAAGTATCCTAACTCTCTTTGTAGTTAGGATTTTGTTTTGTATTATGCATAATCGGATTCATGGGTTTGGGAATCGTAGGAAAATTTTTATTCCGCCTTTGTTTGTTTTCCTCTCTAGTTAGATTCCCAATAGATCCATGCGACTAACAAGGAACACTTAAAAAGATAGCATGTAATGGCGGAGTTTTTGAGTGGCCCACACCAATACCATACAAGTCTTTTCCACAGTGTTGCAATTCACCTCATAGTTTGTCATTTTCTTACTCAGATAGTAGATGGCATTCTCTTTCCTTGACTCTTCTAAGTATTGTGCAAGCATCACCCCCATAGCAGTTTCCATGACGGTTAAGTATAGCAACAGCGGCTCTCCCTTTCTAGGTGGAACCAGTATCGGTGGATTGCTTAAGTAGCGTTTCATGGCTTCAAAAGCTTTCTAGCATTCTTCATTCCATTCTTTCGGTTCTCCTTTCTTTAGTAGCTTGAAAACAGGCTCACAAATGGTAGTGAGCTGGGCTATGAACCGGCTTATGTACTATAATCTTCCTAAGAAACCTCGGATTTCCTTCTCATTCTTGGGCGGTGGCATCTCTAGAATGGCCTTGATCTTGCTTGGATCCACTTCAGTTCTTCTCTGTGTTATCATGAAACCTAGCAATTTTTCGATGGTGACTTCGAAAGTACATTTTTGAGGGTTGAGGCAAAGCTTGTACTTTATGATTCGAATCAAAGAACTTTCTGAGTACAGCCACGTGTCCTTCCCTATCCCTTGACTTGACAATCATGTCGTTGACATAAACCTCGACTTCTTTGTGTATCATGTCATGCAACAAGGTGGTAGCAGCTCTCTAATAAGTTGCCCCTGCATTTTTAACCCGAATGGCATTACTTTGTAACAATAGTCCCCAATTGAGTGATGAAGGAAGTTTTCTCCATATCTTCTAGTGCCATCTTGATTTGATTGTAACCCGAGAAACCATCTATGAAAGAAAGAAGAGCATGCCCTGCGGTACTATCAACTAACACGTCAATGTGTGGTAGTGGAAAGTCATCCTTAGGGCATGCTTTATTCAAATCATGAAAGTCTACACACATACGCTTTCTGCCATCCTTCTTTAGAACCAGTACTATATTTGCAAGCCATTCAGGGTAGTCCACAACCTTAAGAAACTTAGCTTCTATCTGCTTGATCACCCCTTCTTTTATCTTCAACGCCCACTCAGGCTTCATTCTCCGCAACTTCTACTTAACAGGCTTCATGTCAGGATTGGTAGGAATGTGATGTTGCACTATGTCTGTGTCTACTCCAGGCATATCTTCATAAGACCAGGTGAACGCTTCAAGATTTTCTCTCAACAACTCAACCAATTGTTCTTTTTCAGAAAAGGAAAGTGTTGTACCAATTTTAATTATTTTTGGCAATTCATTCGTCCCTAGATTAGTTGATTCTAGTTCTTCTGTAATTGGTTGTGCTATCCCTTTATTCCTTTGCTCAACGAGCTTAAGAGGGACATTAGCGTCTCTAGGGTCTATTTCTATGCTACACACATTAAGAGACAAAAAGGCGCGAAGACAATGGATATAATTTCTGCCAGAAAATAAAGAAAGTACTAATTACTAATTGAGGACTCTGAAACAACACTTACGACAACTCTAAATGACCAAAAAATGAAATACTTAAACAAAAATAGATTGTTTGCTGACTCAAGACTCAAAAGAAAACCTACATATCCTTTACTGGCTTAGACTCCTCTTTATTTGGAACAAGAACGGGGATCCTTTGGTGTACCAATTCTGAAGTGGCTCGCTGACTGTCTGGAATGCTGGAATTGTAACTTCTTCACAATCTTCGATGACTAGCACACATTCCAAAAACAATCGACCCATAACCTCTGAATCCATGCTGTCTGCCCAATCCTCTTCTTCTCTGTCGCTATCTATTGCAGAATCCTCAACTATGGTTGCTGTGATCGGATACCACTCAGTCTCAAAGAAAATCTCAAACCCTGGGACTTTAGCTCCGATGGACTCCACATAAGTAGGTTTTGGAAAACCACAATACGGGAAATCTTCTCCTTCTTTTATAAAGCATCCATTCAAAGTTGGCTTGTAAGGCTTAAGTGGGTGGATAACAGTGTGCCCACGTGCTTTAGCAACTTCTTTTTCTTTTCTCAACCGCACTTGTTCCTTGTAATCTGCTTATGTTGGCTTATATCCCAAGCCAAAGGTATGCAAGGCCGATTGGTGCTTAATTGGCTATGAAATTCTTCAATGCTTTAGTCCCATTCCCATGCCAGGAAAGAAACCCATGATCTTCATGATCTCGACGACACGCAAGTTCCCATGTGGTGAAAAGTCTAATGGGATAAGCTCTCTACCTGTGGGTGTTGAGTTAATAACCTGCACATATTCAAATCCCGATAATGGCATGTCTGAAGGATCGTGCTTGATCTCACAAATGGGGAATCTTGACATTTGACTAGCGGCTAGTTCATAGTCTCCTTGTAGGGTCACAATAGATCTTTTATAAGGGAACTTAACTTTTTGGTGCAAAGACGATGGGATGGCCCCATTTGGATGGATCCATGGTTGGCTTAGCAAGAGATTGAAATAAGTAGGAACATCAAGAACTTGGAATTCAACTTTAAATTCTGCCGGTCCTATGATTAACAGTAAGGTCACCATACCGATCACTTCCCTTCTGGTGTTGTCATATGCTCTCATTGATTGTCTAGATGGCACGAAATCTATAGGTCCCAACCCAAGAGATGTAGCTGTATGAAGTGGACACACATTCAAACAGGAGCCATTGTCAATAAGGGCGGTGGGAACCCATTTCCCTAGGGTATCAACAGTTATGTTCAAAGCTTGCACATGATCTCTCCTTACTTTCGGCAAATCAGCCTCTGTGAAGATTATGGTAGCTGCTTTCTTGACAAGGGTTATAAGACTCACCAATCCCTCCAGTGAAGTATCAATGGGTATTTGGACTTGGTTCAAGAGCTTAAGCATAGTCTGACGGTGCTTAAGAGAAGCCACAAGCAATCCCCATATGGTAATGTTAGCTTGAATCTTTTTCAATTGCTTTAGGACTTCATCCTCTTCATCGTAGATTTTAGGTCTTTGCCCTTTCTCTAGTGCTTCCACCAGATTTTCATTCTCAAGATAGGATGGTTTGAAGTGACGACCGCCTCTAGTCAAGTGATCAACTTCTTCAAAGTCTGCCCATAGCTCATTTATTTCATCACTGCAAGATTCACCCATGATATCTCCCTATTCAAGCATATCTACCTCTGGCATTAGAGATTTTTCTGTCGACCATTCTTCTTTCGCCAATTTTCCCCATCCGGTTGGGTGGACTGGGGATTTCTCCGTTGGTTGCTCATCTTCCCATGGATTTCCCCATCTGGTTACACGAATAGGAATTGTTATCAGAGGCGGCGGAGTGTTGAGAACATAGAAGTCAAACTTCCCAGATGGTTCCCCCAATAAACCCACTTCAGGATCTCCGGCATCATATCTCTTTTTCAACTGTTGCTGAAATGACTTTCGAGACTTACTCGGTTTCTTTGGCATTTCCTTTTCAACAACCTTTTCTTTCCCCATAGGCTTCTCCTTGGGATTTTCCCATTCTAACATATCAATTTCTTGCATGTTTTCATCATGTAGGATGGGCAACAATGTAGGCACTTCGCATGGACTTGGCTGTGGAACTATCAGAACTCCCTCATCAATCAAGTCTTGGACCACTTTCTTTATTAAGGTGCAATCCTCGGTATCATCGCCAGATTTTCTATGGTATAGGCAAAAGGATGGGTCAAGGATAAGTGAAGGCTTGGGTGGAACGGGAGTGATAAAGCCTCTCTTTTTGCAATGATGAAATACTTTGGTGAGACTCATAGGCAAAGTGGTGTAATGGCAAATGGGTCGAAGTGGATGGGGTGAATTGTCTTCTATTGCATTGACATTAGAAGTGGGGGATTGGTTATGAGATGGCAAAGGATTTTGAGTGACATTGGGACGGTTAGGAGAAGTAGGTGGGCCTATGATCTTCTTGTCAATGAGGTCTTGTATTTCATGTCTAAGACGGACATAGCGGTCTGTTCTATGACCTTTGGATTGATGGAAATGGCAGTACTCATTTTCGTTGTACCACCTAGGCAATGGATTTGGAGGAGGTGTTGGGTCTAGAAGTTTAAGGATGCCCCTTGCTTTTAATCTTTCATAAACTTTGTCCAATGGTGCATACAAATCAGAGAATTGACGAGGAATAGAATTGTTGCTAATGTTCCATGGCTGTTGTGGAGCGATTGCATTCACTTCAGTAGGTGCCTTTCCATTGTTCCGTACTCGACGAAACCTCGAGGGATCTTCAACTTTAATGGTGCCATCAGTTATGGCATCTTCAACTTGTATCTTAGAGCTAATCAAAGCTTTGAAAGTGGGAAAATGCTGAGCGAACAAGTGCTTGTGATATATAGGCAATAGGTTCTTGACCACCATTCGTATCTATTCTTCTTCATTAGGCCTATCGAACATTTTAGAAGCTTTCTTCTTCCACCTAGTGATGTAGGAAGAGAAAGATTCATTTACCGCCTGTTTGGTAGTCTCCAAGTCTCTCCTTGTCACATCAACCTTTGTATTGTACTTGTAGTGATCGGTGAACTCTCTATATACGTCTTCCCATGTTCTAGTCTTTGACTCATCCAAGCTTAGAAACCAATGCAAAGAAGAAGTGCTAAGTGATTCATGGAATAATTGAGCCATCAACTCCTCGAAAGTACCACGAGGTTGCATTGCTCGGATATACATTTTCAAGTAGGTCTTAGGGCAATCCGTTCCATCGATCTTTTGCAATTCCGGCATCTTGAATGAAGTCGGCAATCTCTCTTGAGGGAAGAGAGAAAGAGTATGGATATCCACAAAATCATCAGCACAGCGAATACCCTTCAAAGTTTTCTTCGAAGCCAACATCCTTGCAGCCATCATCTTTTGGTCATCACTCACAGGAGGGTTTTCAGTGGTGGGGACAAAGGTGGATGATTGGGTGTAAATAGGGATATTTTGTAGTGGAGGTGGAGGTGGTGGATTTTGAGGGGATGATTGAGCATATGGAGGTGGTGGATTTTGGGCTTCGCCTCCAACTTGGGCAGATGGTTTGGATTGTTTTTGGACAATGGGGACTTGAGTGTCGGGTATAGCCTGATCTGTAGGGATATTGTGGATGAGGACAGGAGTTTGGTTGTTGATCTCTTGTGCCATTCTTATTGCGGTTTCCGATTTCACTGACACTTCTTCCAATTTCCCAAGTATGTCATTCAGTAGCTTCTTAATCTTTCGTGGATCAGCAGGAATCCCAAAAACAGATGTCCCCTCAGGTGTAGTCGGGTTATTCAATGCAAAAGTCTCATCCATGGCAAGGTCTTGTTCGGTACTTCCTCTGATCAAATGGCCTGAAGAGTCACGAGACCAAGCCAGCACTCTATTACAACCAAATAACCTATACTTAGTTACAAAGTGACACAAAGCGCCTTTAGTCTCCACAATTGATTTAAATAGGCGGGTAATGGTCCAATAACATTCCTTTAGTTGGGCCTCTCATCCTTATGAGCCCAATAGGCTTTAGGTAAGAAGGTCGTACTAAAGGGATGTAGGTCGATTGATTTTAAAGTCATGCTACCCCTTAAAATTAACCACCCACATAGTATTCATTCATATCTCCATCCACATTCAAGGAGTAAGAAACCGGATCACTGTATCGAGGGCTTTGTATCATCTTCTCAAAGAACCACGATATGAATTGCATTGCCATTCATTCAATTACATTCATTCCCACAACACACATTCATGCCACGCATACATTCATTCCATACACATATACATTCAAACACACATCCACTCTGTACCTGCATTCATTCGACAAGCATAGTGACTTTAAACTAGGCGAGTCCATGTGTCTTAGACAATCCACTATATGCACTAAAAGGGTAAGATAGTGTCCCCTACGTGCTTGAATCAACTATATACCTATCACGTGAGTCAAGTGGTACGTGTTGATCCATTTAATATACCCAAGGGTAAATCCCAAGGATACGTGGCAAGAGGAGTTAATAGCTTCGCAAACATGACACCCGAGAACGAAGGGAACCGGGGTCAATGCTAGGCCAATCAGAAAAGGCAAGGATACATCGACCTATCATTCAAATGCAATTGCGCACACAATGCAACAAAGTAAACACACATTCAAGCGTATGCAAGTGATTGATTTTAATTTAAGTAATTAAATTAGCCCATATAAATTACTTGAGTCTAGTCCACTAATCCCCAGTGGAGTCGCCAGACTGTGAACCACAAGTTTCGATCCGGGGGGGAAGGAGAACCCTTCTTTTAAAAAGACTTGTAGAGATTTAAATCAATAAAAATCTGGTTTTTAAAAGGTTCACAAAAACATAACAAACAAGGAGTCGCAATCTTATTTTTTAAGGAAAAAAGGAAAACCTTGAAAATAGTTTTAAAAGGAAACCTTTGAAAAAAAACCACATGACTCCGATCAAGGAAAAGCAGGTCTTACAAAACAAGAGAGGATTCAGAGACTAAGTTACGATGTGGGAAGGTTCTAGGAAACATCATGTAGGCACCCACATCGCCCCAAAATGGGTCTCTGGATTCATATGGGCTATTTCAATCACTTCCTAATTAGTCACCATGCATATGTAAAGAATCATCCATAAATAATCAACATTCATCCATGAACATCCATAAAGCAATAAACATCCACAAAGCATGTAAACATCCATGAACAAATAGGAGAAATATGGAAAGCATATAAAGAGAGAGAATAAGAAACAGATCCATCCTACTCCTCTAGCAATCATGTGATAGATAAATGAGTAAACATGGGTCCATCCTACTCTTCTAGCAAATATATGATGGATAAATGATAAAGCATGGGTCCATCCTACTCCTCTAGTATATATGTGATGGATAAATGGATAAAAAAGAAAGAAAAAAGAAAACCTAGGATACTTAGTATCCTAGGGCGGACTTGAACATCAAATGAGCCCCTACATACCTTACACACAAAGATGTAAAGATCAAAGTCCACATAGTTTGATTGAGAAGGGGTTACTCCCTTTACAACGAACTATAAACCCTAAGTTTCCAACTTAAGAAAGGTTTTAAAACTTAGGAGTTTCCAAAAATAGTTTGAGAAAAAGTAGGTACTTGGAAAAAAATAGAATTCTAACTCAAATAGACTTCTAAAGAGATTTGAATTCAAAAGAGAATAGAACTCCAAATAAAACAAAATTTTGAGAGAGTTGGAAACTTAGGACTTCTAATCCAAAGTAAAGACAATAACCTGAGGGGGAGAAGAGAACAATTCATACACAACTTACCATGAACCACTTACCATATGCAAATTATCCCGAAACATCGAGAAAACACCAATTAATCACCCATGTATTCTATAGGGCAATTATCATGCTCAAACAAACCATATTCATGCTCAAATCATTATTAGGAGACCTAAATTAAATCTGGACAGAATACTAAACATGCATATAATGACCTAAAACTCATGCAAATAACAAAAATCAAAAGAAAAACACAAACCTAATATGCTCCTATATGCTCTAAACACCCTAACATGCATAAAACTATCAAAACATGCTAAATATGAATTACCATGATGAAAATATCATATGACAATCCAAAACATGAAAATAAAATCTAATATGATGCCTTAGGTAAGTATTTTATGTAAGAATGTGAAATAATCATCCTTACGGTGAGTTTTCTTAAATAAAACTATCCGGAAATAATTTTACATAGAAACCACTCTACATGAATGATTTCTTCAAATATCCTATGTAAAATATATACCTAAGAAGGAAAGAAACTCACAGTGCACTTAAACACACTCTAAAAAGCACCTATGCACAACCTCACCCTCTAAGGACGATAATTATCCTCGAAAAAAATAATCATCCATACACCTATGAAGATGAGGCTTACACAGAAATTGTCCTATACAAAAGATGCTTAAAATCATGCATATAATTGAACCATGAAGAGAAAACAGCCTAAACACATCAACTAATTTTCTGTGCAAAATGTACCTCTATCCTTAAGAGAGAAACTATCCTAATAGCAAGCAATTCGCAATCCTATTCCACTAGCATGCATTCCCATCCTATTTGAATCATATACACTCTTAAATATAGAGTATATATGATTCCTAAATCAATTCTAAGCCATAACTATGCAGAGAATAGAGTAGAAGAAGAAAGAATCGTAAAAGGATGCAAAAGAGACTTACAACAAAGCAAAGGTCTTCGCTGTGTTCTTCCTTCTCTTTGGCTTGATTGTCTTCTAGTTCCTCTTCAAAATTGCAGTAGAAAGCCTCCTCCAAGTGATATGGGTGTGTGCAAATTCGTTCTCCCTAGCTCTTTTATGAATATGAAGTGTTAAAAGTCCAAAGTCCGACTAAAAGTCCCTTACGCTGATAAATGAGCCTCTATTTATAACCAACCAACCATATGAACCAATTGTTGAGATTAATTCACCATAAAACCAATCTAGGGCTGTAATTAAATCCCATGGATGTTAAACAACTCAAAACCACTTCCTAATAGGCTTAGAAGTCCTTTGGAAGGCTGAAATTCGGAGTGGTAGAGTCCTATTCCGTCAAAAATTCAAAGAGAGACAAATCAGGATAGAGGGCTCGGGTGGCCAGTTGGGTGAACTGGTCACCCGAGAGCAAACTCAGGTTTCCTCGGTTTTTGAAATTCTAGCCCGGTTTAAACTCCTAAATTCAAACGGACTTAAATTCTTCATTTTAACTCCGATTTGAGTGATTCAAAAGCCAAAATTTCAAGGATTCAATGTAGAATAAGCCTAGAATATTCTTGAACCAAAAAAATCCCTGACCATGGTCAGGTGTCTGGGTTTTCATGAAGCGATTACCCGAAAAAAGGTCAATTAACCATAGGGTAATGTGGTGGACCAATCCAAAACCTATCAATAAATTAAATTGGCACTTCAATTATACTCATTTCATCATTATAAGGTCAATGGAACACTCTAGAACAAATTTAGAGGTCAATTGGAAAATATACGAAGTAAAAGACGAAATTACCCTTCAAGTCGCAAAAGTTCTAATTAACTATCCAAACCTATCTGGGATTGAACCAAATTTGACACACATATCCAAAATGATCCTAGAAACTAAATGCAAGTGATGGGACTCAACCAAGAGACAAAAATATGCATGCAATGATGACCTATTCTCCTAAGGCTTAAAAGGGCAAAAGTGTCCTTTAATGCTTAGGGACTCCTAAATGCTTCTAAACCTAACCAAATGATACCATGAACTCATGGGGGTGAAAATGGGGTGTCTATAGGGTTACACACTGATCATGCTAAGAGATCTTTAAGTTCTATGAGAGAAAGGGTATAAGTGAATAAAAGAATAGTTCTTTTAGGCTTAGTTTGTATTTGATATAAACTAGAGAGGTTATTGTGTAATTTAGAGAAACTACACAAAACCCATTAGGGTTTGAAATCCCCCTATGGTCGACCCTAGTGGAGGCTATATATAGCCTCATATGATGTGTGACATCATCATTTTTTTTACACTCCCAAGCCCTGGCCAAAATTCACAAGGAGCCTCTCTCTCTTTCTCTTCTCTTCTCCACCTCGAGCAAGAACAAAGAAGAAGGAAGGAAGGATTTGAAGCTCAAGCTAGGTGTGGATACCATTGGAGGCAATACATTTGGATTGCTACTATGCTGCTGTCTAGAATCGAAGCTTGGAGCAAAAAGGAGAAGACTTTAATACTGTAAGTAATTCTACCTTCTTGTAATTAGGGTTTTTGTTTGTATTGAAGCATAGTTAGATTCATGGGCTGTGGAATCAATTAGGAAAAGTTTTGTTATTCAATTCATTCCGCACTTTGTTTTCCTTCTAGTTTGATTCCCAACAGTAGAGTGTTAGGATTATGCCCTAGAGCCAATCATAAAGCCTCATATGATGTGATGACATCACCACAATTTGAAACTCCCAAGGGTTGGCCGAAATTCACTAGACTCTCTCTCTCTCTCTTCTCTTCTCCACCTCTAACAACAACAAGGAAGAAAGAAGCAAAGACTTGAAGCTCTAGCTAGGTGTGGATACCGTTGGAGGTAGTACACTTGGACTACTCGTTCTCTACTATCTAGAATCAAAGCTTGGAGCAAAAAGGAGAATACTTTTCAAACTGTAAGTAATTCTACCCTCTTCTAGTTAGGGTTTTGTTTGTGTTTAAGCATAATTGGATTCATGGGTTAAGGAATCGATTAGGAAAAGTTTTGATTATCAATTCATTCCGCACTTTGTTTTCCTTCTAGTTCGATTCCCAAAAGTGGTTTTAGAGCCATGATTATGCTTAATACAAACTGTATATGGGCTGGTTGTTATGGTAAATTGATTGGTTTAATGAACTAGGGTTCATGTTTGTGCATTTAATTGGTATTCTCTCTCATGGCCGAACCTAGGGTTATTGAACCCTAGGTTGTTTTCTCTTCTACTCCTCTTCTAAAATAAGTTTTAGAGCTGCTAGTTATTCAAGAGTTGGATAGCGTATGAGTTTGGAGAAGAAGAAGAAAGGAAACTAGGGTTTCCTTGGTGGCCGAACCTAGGGTTTCAAACCCTATATTGTTTTTCCTCTTTTGATTCTTCTAATTCATCATATATGATTAATTTGTTAATTAGATATGATATATGTACTGTACATATCAACTTCATAGTGTATGAGATGCATGGGATTGAATTTGAGAAGATGAAGGTTGAAGATGAACCCCATCGTGGCCGAACCTGGGGTTGAAGAACCTTAGGGTTCTTGCTACTGTTTTGATTAAAAACTTCTTTAAATTGATTCCAAATCATTATAGAAACATGATACATAATGTATATATCATATTCTTTAATAATCAAAAGAATTTTGATGGGAAAAGAATAAAAAAAGTTTGATTTCTTGAAAAACACAGCATGCTGTTTTTCTGCATAAAAGTCATCAATGGAGTTTTGTTCATAACTTGAGCTAGGGAACTACAAATTGCATGATGTGAACCCCAAAAATTGAGCCCACAAGGATTGAAAAGGAAATAAGATAGGTTTGAAAAAGAAAAAGGGAGTCGCCACCTTACTTTTTAAAGGAAACAAGGAAAACCCTAAAAACACTTTGTTTTAAGAAAACAATTTGAATGACTCCATGTTTAAAAAGGAAAGGCAAAAACTAGTCTTTTGGAAACCAAAGAAAACTCAGGATTCGGAGGCTAAGTTATGACATGGGAAGGTTCTAGGCAAAGCCTATAGGCACCCATGTCACACTTTCGGTCTCTTAGTTTGTTTGGGCTAAATTAAAGTCTTTTCGACACAAATATCATCATATATCATCACAAGACAGCATGCATATCATATATTCCATCCAATCATCCATGCATAATAAGCAAGATAAAATAGAAAAAGGAAAATAAAATATAAAAACCTAGGATACTTGGATCCTAGAACGGACTTAAGCCTCATGAAGAGCGCCTACGTACCATGCAACGAAATATATGGATCAAAGTCCACATAGTCCGATTAGAATAGGGTTAAAACTTAATATAAACCTATGGTAAAAACCCTAGGTTTCCTTGTTCAAAAGAGAATTGAATAGACCAAGCTTGAATTTAGGAAAACTTCCACAAGATGGAAACTTTGATAAAAACTAGAATTTTATTTGTGAAGGAAACCCTTGATTATACCATATTTCTATATTAAGAATTAACCTTAGGAGGGAGAAAAGAAAAGACAAGAAAGGAAAGGTGAATTGGGGCACCTTCACACCCACTTACCTGAGCGCAATAGCTCTAAGCATTAGCAATTTCAAGCGATAGTAGCCCTATTTGCCATAGGACATTACCACACCTATTTGCACCCTTACACGTGCTCAAAACCATGCAAACACAAAAACATGCAAATCTGGACAGAATAATATTATGGCCTAAATTGATCCACTAATCATGCCAATAGCAAAAACAGCGAACAATAATAAGCCCTATGTGGACCCCGGAAAAAGGTAAGGCCCACACGGGTTTGAAAAGAAAGTAGGTTTGAAATAGAAAAGGAGTCGCCACCTTATTTTTTAAAGGAAACAAGGAAAACCCTAAAAATAGTTTGTTTTAAGAAAACAAAAAAATGACTCCATGTTTAAAAATGGAAGGCAAAAAGTCTTTTGGAAACCAAAGATTGTGAATTCAAAGGCTAAGTTACGATATGAGAAGGTTCTAGGCAAAGCCTATAGGCACCCATATCGCCCTAATTGGTCTCTTAATTTAATTGGGCTAAATCAAAGTCTTAAACACATACAAAATATCAATTATCATCACAAGACAGCATGCATATCATCCATTCATTCATCCACATAAGCAAATAAATAAATAAAAAAAACAGAAAAGAGAAAGAGGGGAAAGAAAACCTAAGATACTTAGTATCCTAGGGCGGACTTGAACCTCACGAAGAGCGCCTATGTACCATGTATGGAAATACATGGATCAAAGTCCACGTAGTTCGAAAGGGAATAGGGTTATAACCTAATAAAGGCGTATGGTAAACCCTAAGTTTCCTTTCATAGATAATAGAGTTTCCAAAGATAAATGATTCTCACAAGACCTTTTTAGGAAATATGGAATTTCAATAAAGATAGAAACTTTCATTTGAAAAGGAATTTCTTTGTGAATGGAAACTCTAGGGACTTACCATGTTCCCCTATTAGGAAATAACCCTAGGAGGGAGAAAGGGAAAGTTTCAAGGAAAGGAAAGAAAGGTGAATTAGGGCACCTTCATACCCAACTTACCTTAAGCAAAAGCAACCTGTCAAAATAACCACCCTATTGCATAGGGTAATTACTTTATTTGCAAGATTTCATCTCGCAATAGCTAAAATAACCACCCCACATTGGTGGGGTAGTTGCACCTGTCATATCCCACTTTCTATGGGTTTGTACCTGTCATGTACCTGCAATTTGCATCCAAAATACACCAACAACACCAACAAACAAACCTAGTTTCTAATCAAGCAATTATCATGCTTAAACATAGGCTAACACATGCTCACAATTCATCCTTAAAGCCATTAAACAGTTCTGGATAGAATTGAAACAAAGCTTAAAATTACCCATAAATCATGTAAACCACACTAATCATGAAATAACATAAACTCTAGTTCAGTCCTATATGCAATGACATGCAAATAACCCTAAAACCAACTACCATGAATGCAAAAATATCATAGTTATCTAATATGCAGCACATATACAGCAACTATGAAGAAAAACTAAAAAAAAATCCTAAGCTACCATGCTATATGCAACTAAACCAACACAAGGAGTGTTAGAGTTATGCCCTAGAGCCAATCATAGAGATGATTGTTTAGGGATAAAGGAACAATCATTTGATTTCATTTATGTATGTCACATTTATTATTGATTTAATAAAAGGGCTTATTCTATTATGTTTGTATGCATCATTTATATTTACATAATATGTCCAAGGAGTTAGAGTTGAGAATATTGAATTATAAAGAGTTGTAATTATGAGACTATAAATATATCTCTGTACTAAACTCCTAAATCATTCCTAGTTGAAGGTTCACTATGATGGACAATAATGAACCATAGGACTAGCACTTATTAGGTTGACTGTATAGGAGGATAGCTGGTCTCAAGCTATTTGTGTGGAGACACTACAACCAACAGGTGGGTGCCTATTAATAGAATAGGTACACTGAATGTGACCAAAGATTTGAGATAAACTGAACGGAGTTTTAACCTGCTTGTCAATCAGTTTCTCAATGTTATAGTGGTACAAATAATCCTTAGACCTGAGACACCATAGTTACCTTATGCATGTAGCTTTAGAAGTTTGATAACACTAAGTGCAGATCCTATTCAAGGGTCTGTTAAGGTGTTCATTGGCCCTATTGCTATGTGTATGAAGGCATATGAGTGATCAACAAGGAATCCATTACTCTCAGGAAAAAGAAAGAGAATGTCTCATGTAGCATTCATAATATAACTCATTCAGTCCATGGCCATGGCAGTGTGAATATGGAAAGGAGTTTCCATAAGTTCATCATTGAGTTGATATTTATAAATGAGTATAAAGTAATTGAACTAGGGACTTGACAGACTTCCATGTCCTATTAGTTCAATTGGAGACATTGTGTAAATAGAAGGATGTAATTGTAACCTATAAACTATAACAGAAGGGTTCTTTGATAGATACATATTCACTTCATTAAGGACGACACCATGAACCATATGCTAGGTGTTATTCATGGTTAATAGAAGCCCTAATTGATATAAGTGAGTTATAATCAATTAGGGAATTGGAAGGAGTTCCAATTAGACCCTAAATGGAAAGAGTTCCATTATGCATACCACGTGCTATTCCTACTACTTGATGATGTGAACCCAATGGGTCACACACTGATCATGCAAGATGAGCTTTAAAGTCTATGAGAGAAAGGGTATGAGTGCATAAAGAATAGTTCTTTGAGGCCTATTTATATTTGATATAATTTATAGGGGTTATTGTGCAATTTAGAGAAATTGCATAACACCCTAATAGGGTTTCCCCCTAGGGCCGGCCCCCTTAGTGTGGACTATATAAGTCACACTATGATGTGTGACATCATCACAAGTTGAACTCCCCAAGGGCTGGCCAGAATTTCCAGCCTCCCTCTCTCTCTCTCCTCTCTTCTCCTACACTAGCAACAACAAAGAAAAGGTGGAAAGGACTTGAAGTTCTAGCTAGGTGTGGATACCGTTGGAGGCACCACACTTGGGCTGCTCATTCACTACTGTCCGGAATCAAAGCTTGGAGCAAAAAGGAGAAGACAAAAATTCTGTAAGTGTTCTAACCCTCTTCATAGTTAGGGTTTGATTTTGTATATGCATAGTTAGATTCATGGGCTATGGAATCAAAGGGAAAAATTTTTATATTCTGCACTTCAATTCTTCCCTCTTGTATGATTCCCAACAAGGAGGATAAAAACCCTAGAATCACAATTGTGCATAAAATCACATGAAATAACCCTAAATCATGCAAAACCGAATATGAACAGCATTCTAACCATGCACATTAACCAATAGAATGATCAACACATGATAAAGACATAGGCTTGCACATGAAATATAGCTATTCTAAGCATGAACTCAATTTCAGCACAAAAGAAACCCTAGAATTGCAACTATGCATGAAATCACATTAAACAGCCCTCTAGCATGTAAAAATGACCATGAACAAGATTATAATCATGCATATTAACTCCTAAAAGTATCCACACATGATAAAAGTGCAAACTTGAACATGCAATAATAGCTATTCAATGAGAAACCCTAAAAAGACACTAGAAACCCTAAAATCACTACTTTACATGAAATCACATGGAATGACATTATATCATGCAAAACTAGCCATAAACAACATCCTAATCATATATTCTAACCATTAGAAGCATCAACACATGATAAAAATATAAGCTTAATATGCAAAAGAGTTATTTCATGCAGAAACCCAATTTCAGCACTAAGGAAACCCTAGAATCCCAATTATGCATTAAATCACATGGAATAACACTCTAGCATACTAAACAGCCCATGAACATCATCCTAAACATGCATACTAGCTAATAGAAGCAGCAAAACATGATAAAAACATATGCTTTAACATGAAATAATGCTATTCTATGCAAAACCCTAATTTAAAAGAGAGAAAAGGAGAAGGGAAGGTATACCTATGGTGAAGTCCCCTTTTTGCTACTATAGAGAGTCCTCCTTCTCTTATGCACTGTTGGAGATTTCTGTTAGGATTATGCCCTAGAGCCAATCATAGAGATGATTGTTTAGGGATTAGGAACAATCATTTGATTTCATTTATGTATGTCACATTTATTATTGATTTAATAAAAGGGCTTATTCTATTATGTTTATATGCATCATTTATATTTACATAATATGTCCATGGAGTTAGAGTTGAGAATATGGAATTACAAAGAGTTGTAATTTTGAGACTATAGATATATCTCTGTACTAAACTCCTAAAGCATTCCTAGTTGAAAGTTCACTATGATGGACAGTAATGAACCATAGGACTAGAACTTGTTAGATTGACTCTATAGGAGGATAGCTAGTCTCAAGCTATTTGTGTGGAGACACTACAACCAACAAGTGGGTGCCTATTACGAGAATAGGTACACTGAATGTGACCAAAGATATGAGATAAACTGAATGGAGTTTTATCCTGCCTGTCAATCAGTTTCTCATTGTTATAGTGGTACAAGTAATCCTTAGACCTGAGACACCATAGTTGTCTTATGCATGTAGCTTTAGAAGTTTGATAACACTAAGTGCAGATCCTATTCAGGGGTCTGCAAAGGTGTTCATTGGCCCTACTGCTATGTGTATGAAGGCATGTGAGTGATCAACAAGGGATCCATCACTCTCAGGAAAAAGAGAGAGAATGTCTCATATAGCATTCATAATATAACTCATTAAATCCATGGCCATGGTAGGATGAATGTGGAAAAGAGTTTCCATGAGTTCATCAATGAGTTGATATCTATGAATGAGTATAAAGTAATTGAACTAGGGACTTGACAGACTTCCATGTCCTATTAGTTCAATTGGAGACATTGTGTTGAAGGAAGGATGCAATTGTAACCTATAAACTATAACAGAAGGGTTCTTTGTAAATGACTATTCACCTCATTAAGGACCACACCATGAGCCATATGCTAGGTGTTACTCATGGTTAGTAGAAGCCCTAATTGATATAAGTGAGTTATAATCAATTAGGGAATTGGAAGGAGTTCCAATTAGACCCTAAATGGAAAGAGTTCCATTGTGCACACCTCGTGCTATTCCTACTACTTAATGATGTGAACCCAATGGGTCACACACTGATCATGCAAGAAGGGCTTTAAAGTCTATGAGAGAAAGGGTTTTAGTGAATAAAGAATAGTTCTTTATAGGCCTATTTGTATTTGATACAAATAATAGGGGTTAATGTGCAATTAAGTGTAATTACACATAACCCTATTAGGGTTTCTTCCCCATGGCCAGCCCCCTTTAGTGGGCTGCCTATATAAGTCACACTTATGTGTGACATGGCATAATAGGCTTGCACAATAAACCCTAGCCGTCCATCCCCTTGGAGGCTCTCTTCTCTCTCTCTCTCTTCTCCACCTCTAGCAACAACAAGGAAGAAGAAAGAAAGGACTTGAAGCTCTAGCTAGGTGTGGATACCGTTGGAGGCAGCACACTTGGGCTGCTCATTCACCGCTGTCCGGAATCAAAGCTTGGAGCAAAAAGGAGAAGACAAAAATTCTGTAAGTGTTCTAACCCTCTTTGTAGTTAGGGTTTGATTTTGTGTTATGCATAGTTAGATTCATGGGATTGGGAATCGTAGGAAAAATTTTTATATTCCGCACTTCTATTTTTCCCTCTTATTCGATTCCCAGCAGTGGTATCAGAGCCATGATTATGCATAATACAAAATACATATGGGCTGGTAATTATGGTTTAGTTGAATGATTCAAAAATCTGGAAAATTTTTTCTGCATAATTGGTTTTCCTCCTTGGCTGAACCTAGGGTTTGGAACCCTAGGTCAATTCTCTTCTACTCCTCTTCTAATTGATGGTTAAGTGTATCCATGGATGCAATAGGTTGCATAGGGTTTGAGTTTGGAGAAGAAGAATAAGGAAACTAGGGTTTTATAAAACAGTTATGAACAGTTTTTATGGTTGCCATGAAAAACCGTCATCTTGTTTTGCCTGCCGAATTCAGGGTCTTTGAATAAGCTTTCCAACCCAACAAACGGTGCGTCAATCCGAGTTCTGTAGTGAAAGTTATGAATTTTTTACTACAGGCTGTCTGGAAAGACAGTTTTGCTCGGGAATGATGCAATAGCCACAACTTTGAGTTATTGATGGAGATCAAAGGCATGGAAATGGTTGCCACCACTTGGGTTATGTTCTAGACATAGTATGGAAAGGTTCCCAAGCATTTAGATGCATCATAATTGGATTAAGATGCTAGAACAGAAGGAAGAAGGAGAAGAACACCATGGAGGCTGAATCTGGGTTTTAGAACCCTAAGGTTCTTGCAATTAATTCTAATTAAAGCTGCTGTATTTATGATGGAAGATCATTGTAGGATCATTATATATAATGTATATATGATTTTCTTTAAGTTTCAAAAAGGTTTTGATGGAAAAAGATTCAAAAAGTTTGAAAATTTTTCATGAACAGCATAGCAGAATTTTTCTGCAGAAAAGTCATCAATGGAGTTTTGATTAGAACTTGAGTTAGGGAACTCCAAATTGCATGAAACCAATTGCATTAGTTTCCTAAGACATGTAGGATACTGGGAAAATTCGTTTGGTAGCCTAATTCATTCATCTTGCTGGGTTTTAAATCAATTTCTGATCATGGACAGTGTGCTGTCAAATTCTGGGCAGCCTACTGTTGTTTTAATTGTTTAGAACAATTGGTGATGATTTGATCATCCAAACCTCTTCTATTAGCTTAGTATTTCATGTAGGGACATGATACAAAAGCTGGTTTCAATGGAGGAGTCAAATTGATAAGGTTTTAGAAGCTATTGTGACCTTGAAGGTCTGCAACAATGGCTCCAGCAATGGGTTTTGGAAACCCTAATTGTTCTTGATGATGGCAGCCACTTCCACCTCTTCTCACGTGTCCAAGGGCTTGTCCCACACCCCTGTAGTCCTCTCCCTTGGCTGGCCATGGCCTCCGACTGCCGTTGGTGGCCATGGCAGCCTAGCCAAGCTCAGCCAGCCCCCTAGTAGTGACGGCTGCATAGAGTTAAGGATGAAACCCTAATTTTGAGTTAATGATGAAACCCTAATTTCATTATGGCATTAATTAAAACCCTAATTGGAATATTAATTACCTTAATTAAGAGTTAATGATTGGTCATTAAATGACCAATCTTGGTTATTAATTGTTAGGGCATAATTAATACCATTAATGATGTCTAGGGTTAGGGTTTTGATAACCCTAATTAGTGTAATTAATTAAGGGTAATAAATACCCTATTTGGCATTAATTAAACCCTAATCCCTTTTATTAAATACCGTATGAACCTATGGTTTTTAATGATTGGACATTAAATGAACAATCATAAGGCATTTAATGATTAGGGCTTGCATTTAGGGTTTAGGGTTATGCATTTAGGGTTTAGGGTTTTAGGAAACCCTAATACACTAATTCATCATTTAATTGATTTTATTTAATTCCCATGTTAATTATTTAATTAATATTGATTAATTTTATAATGTTTTAAATGGTTTAAAATACAAATGGGGATTAAATTAAAATCTAGAAATTCTTAATTAAATGAAATCGTTTTGTTTAATTAAGGAAACCCTAATATTGGATATTAGAGTTATTTTAGGAAACTTCATATGTTTAAAATTAATTTGATTAATTGAAACTAATATGTCTTAAATGTTAAGACTTTATTTAATTCTGGATATTTTTGTTTAAACCTAATAAGATTAGGATGCATTAATGAGATTAATGTAAATCATTCAAGAGAATTACCATAATGCCCATATGTTTTAATGCTTACAGTTTTTCTTTACATTATGCAATGAGATTGTATGTATGTGTTTGGATGATGATTATGGACTATACCCCTTAAACCAATTGTGATTGGCCATCTTATGAATGGGTTGTAATAATTTTTCAAGAGTTGTAATTTTATTATGGTGATGTAATTTATTATTTGGGGCTTGCATGCCACCTTCCCTCTTTCTCTATCATTCTCTTATGTACCCCACATTCCCCTTATGTATCCCTTTCTATATATTATGTAAATGTTATGTAATCGAGAGCGCACTAAGGAGCATGGTGGACCCAAAGGAGTATGATGGAGCCCAACAAGTCAATGGTGGAGACCAACAAGCCAATGGTGGAGACCATCAAGCCAAGGGAACAGATTGAAGGACTTGAAAGCTTAAAGAAGTGTTTCAAGACAGCATGCATGTTTCGAATGTGTTATTTTACGATCACCTACACCCACCTTAGACCTTGGATTCAATCTATTGGCTTGGATTGAATCCTCTCAAAGTCCATAATCATCATAGTGGGAGCTTTAATTTATGAGATAATTGTATTAGCTCCAATACTATAGTTTGGTATATGTTACCTATTCACTTAGGGACTAATATCAAAATATGGTACTTTATATATGTTGATATATAATAGCATACGATGTATGATTTATAATAGCATGAGATGTACGATTATAAATAGCATAATTTATATATTTAAATTTTGATACATAGGATGCATGTTAATTTGATGAGACCCTTTAAAACCCCTCTTATTTAATATTAAGTTGAAAATGGAGAAGTCATTGGGGAATGAATTCTTCATTGCCTTCCATCATTATAGGATCATCTAACGTCCCTTAATGTGGGTACCTGGCTGCAGACATGTAGGAGCTACCCATGTTAAAGACATTACTTGAAACTATCACATATGAGATATCATGGGGTGCCTAAACTGGTATATACCAAGAAACTAACATGTGAGGTATATATTTGGCGAAACATACCTGTGTGAATGATGGGTTTAACTTAACTAGGGAAGTATTCCAAGAAACTAACATGTGAGGTGTATGTTCCCTAGAGGCAAAATGATTGGAACTTGCTTATGAAGCAATAGACAAAGAGTTGTCTTCTTATTGTGGGTTAGAAGTCAAGAAACTAACATGTGAGGCTTCTAGGTCACAGTGGGACCCCAATCCCCATTAGGAATGAGATTCCCGAATTCCATTAGAGGGTGTATGGAATTTGATAAAATAGTGGGAGGTACCATATGATTAAAGACCCAATCATTATGGATAAAAATGAAATCTAATTCTTTGTTTATGTAGATTACCTAATTACTCACCTCAAAACCCCTATTTCCTAATATAGGATATTGATAGTTTGACTAAACCCGATTTCTTTGATTGACTTAGGAAATTGAGAATTGTTCTCAATTTCAAAAGATTGTTTATATGCTATTAGGCCTTTTATTAAAGGCCCTCCATAAAACATCCTAAGAAGAAAAAGACACTATGTGCAATTGGCATCTTGTTGCCATGCTATATGATAGTATTGATGACTAATGAGCTTCAGAAGCAAAATTAGTCAATGCAAGTGCCTTTGATGTCCTACATCACATACAAAGGTTGTATTATGAGTGAAATAATACTATAAAGTATAGTACTTGTAAAGGACTTCTTCTGGACTAGGATGTAATAAAAGTTGTTTATTAATAATCATTCTTTTGAAAAATGATTAATCACATAGAATAGCTTGAGAAGCTAGATGTGATTTAAAATGGAAGCATAGAGGGAAGCAAGTCTTGAAAAGTCAAAGACAAAGAAATATAATTATTTTGTAGTAAACATAAGGTATTGTAAAGGGAACTTGATAAAGTATCAGTCTTCCTAGAAGAATCAAACCTTTGAAGTTTTGGTTCATGCTCTAAACTAAATTGTTGGTTAGTTCTGCTTCTTGGTTTTTGGATTCTAGTATAATCTAAATCGAAGCAGAAAGTTAAGTAGATAATAAGTTACCTTTAAAAATTTTAATAGAGCAAGAGTTGCTAGATTAATTTTGGGAACTTATTTCTTAACTAGGTCATTTAAGACATTCTAGAAATTTGATTTCTAAATTTAAATGACTAATTAGAGCGAATGCAACGTATTCCGAGAATACAAGAGATGTAGAGACTCATTTAAATGTAACGATTATGACTTGATTATGAGATGACCAAACCCATCTTTTACTTGGTGAAGTGAAAGAGTTACATTTATAATTTGACTAATACATTGTGATGTATATAGTCATGTAGAGCATGCATTCAATTACAGTAGACTCATCTTAGAATACCATAGCTCAATGGTGAATCTAAGAGAACGAATTGAACCCTATTAAGATATGGTTTGATCCATGATGAGTTTTACTAATGTATCCATCTAGGATATACCTTAAAATTGCTACATATTGATAATTTAGGGTTCACTCCAGTTTTGTCCCAATTATATCAGATATGATATGGGAAGAAACCCAACTTAAAGAAGTTAAGGCTTGGGCTTGTGCTATGTATGTCTGGAAACATAATGTAGACAATCTGGAAATACGGTCAAGTAAGTGTTGAATTGTGGTATATCCCAAAAGTGGTTGGGATAGTATTTCTATTACCCTAATGAACAAAAGTTGTCCATTAGGATGTTTGCTGGATTTTCTTGAGAAAGTGTTCATTCAAGACAGATGCAAAAGTAGATAGAATTTATAGAATTGTCTGTAAAGCCACAAACGAACAAAGATCCAACCCTTGTCTCTGTTAAGACAAAACCCTTAACTACACTACAATCTTTTCATAGATCAAATTGGATATTTCTTAACATAAGAGAGATATTGTATCTCTATTAATATGTGTAAGAATAGTTCTATGGTGATAAAGATCACTAAAATAATCCTATTGATTATGATTAGGCGATGTTTGACATCAACTCGAGAAATGACTAAAAGTCATTAAATCCAATATGGTTAGGTAGAGACCTAGAAGGCTAGGCTATTTGAGAATGTTTCAACATAGGCAAAAAGTTGTCTATAAAGAAACTTGTTTGATAATAGTTATGCTGAAATCCATTTGGATCTTGTTATCTATAAACACACATTTTGAATATGAGATATGTCAAAAAGGATATAAAGATGTTATATCAAATGGTGAAAAACCATAAAAGTGTGTAAGTTATAGAAGTCTATTAATAGACTACAAGGTTCTCATAATTAGAACATCTATAAAGTTGAAGTAATCAAATTGTTTGATTTCTCTCATTGTATAGATGGACCATGAGTGTATAAAAGGTTAGTGGGAGTGCGATCGTTTTTCTTTATCCTAAGTATAGATGACATCCTAATCATTATGAATGATATATGAATGACATCCTAATCGTTTTGGTTTTTGGAGAAAAACTAATTCATGAAAGATTTGGCAGAAGCATCCAACAAGATCTATAGAGATAGATCATATAGATAGCTAAGTATCTCCAAATCATCAAACATAGTTGAAATGTTGAAGGAGTTCAACATGGAGAATTCTAAGGGAGGTCTGATTTACTTCAAATAAGAATTCATTATTCAAGGGCATGTGCCCTAGGATAACACAAGTAAGGTTCTTAAAGTGTTAAGAAGCCTTATTCTACACTATGTATTGAACCTGATATCTATTATGTTGTAATTGTTACAAATAGTTATCAATCAATTCAAATTTGGAATATTGGATTGTATATGGAAATTGTAAACTCATAGTAGATGGGTATATGGATTTGGATATAATCCATATGGGGTATATTTTATATTCACTTTAGTTGGTGAAATACTTAATGGAAGAACTGTATGAAAGATACAGTGGATTACATTATTAAGGGTGAATTAATTGTCGCATTGTCTAGGAGACTGTTTGGATCTATAAGTTCATTTAGAACTTGGAGTTGTTCCTTCCATTGAGTTTCCCACACCTTGTTTTGTGACAACAATGGGTCTATAGCTCAAGTATAGGAATCACGGTCTCATCAAAAGTCCAAACACATAGGGCGACAATTCCAAGTGATTAGAGGAATCATTGGAAGAGGTAATAGATACATTACAGAAGATATTATCTACATAAGTTTCTGTAGACCTACTGACTAAAGCTTTAAAACATAATTGGTTATGTCTAAGACCAACATCTTGAGAAGATAGGTATGCGATACATGGTCGATTGGCTTTAGTGCAAGTGGGAGATTGTTAGGATTATGCCCTAGAGCCAATCATAGAGATGATTGTTTAGAGATTAGGAACAATCATTTGATTTCATTTATGTATGTCACATTTATTATTGATTTAATAAAAGGGCTTATTCTATTATGTTTATATGCATCATTTATATTTACATAATACGTCCATGGAGTTAGAGTTGAGAATATGGAATTACAAAGAGTTGTAATTTTGAGACTATAGATATATCTCTGTACTAAACTCCTAAAGCATTCCTAGTTGAAGGTTCACTATGATGGACAGTAATGAACCATAGGACTAGAACTTGTTAGATTGACTCTATAGGAGGATAGCTAGTCTCAAGCTATTTGTGTGGAGACACTACAACCAACAAGTGGGTGCCTATTACGAGAATAGGTACACTGAATGTGACCAAAGATATGAGATAAACTGAATGGAGTTTTATCCTGCCTGTCAATCAGTTTCTCATTGTTATAGTGGTACAAGTAATCCTTAGACCTGAGACACCATAGTTGTCTTATGCATGTAGCTTTAGAAGTTTGATAACACTAAGTGCAGATCCTATTCAGGGGTCTGCAAAGGTGTTCATTGGCCCTACTGCTATGTGTATGAAGGCATGTGAGTGATCAACAAGGGATCCATCACTCTCAGGAAAAAGAGAGAGAATGTCTCATATAGCATTCATAATATAACTCATTAAATCCATGGCCATGGTAGGATGAATGTGGAAAAGAGTTTCCATGAGTTCATCAATGAGTTGATATCTATGAATGAGTATAAAGTAATTGAACTAGGGACTTGACAGACTTCCATGTCCTATTAGTTCAATTGGAGACATTGTGTTGAAGGAAGGATGCAATTGTAACCTATAAACTATAACAGAAGGGTTCTTTGTAAATGACTATTCACCTCATTAAGGACCACACCATGAGCCATATGCTAGGTGTTACTCATGGTTAGTAGAAGCCCTAATTGATATAAGTGAGTTATAATCAATTAGGGAATTGGAAGGAGTTCCAATTAGACCCTAAATGGAAAGAGTTCCATTGTGCACACCTCGTGCTATTCCTACTACTTAATGATGTGAACCCAATGGGTCACACACTGATCATGCAAGAAGGGCTTTAAAGTCTATGAGAGAAAGGGTTTTAGTGAATAAAGAATAGTTCTTTATAGGCCTATTTGTATTTGATACAAATAATAGGGGTTAATGTGCAATTAAGTGTAATTACACATAACCCTATTAGGGTTTCTTCCCTATGGCCAGCCCCCTTTAGTGGGCTGCCTATATAAGTCACACTTATGTGTGACATGGCATAATAGGCTTGCACAATAAACCCTAGCCGTCCAGCCCCTTGGAGGCTCTCTTCTCTCTCTCTCTCTTCTCCACCTCTAGCAACAACAAGGAAGAAGAAAGAAAGGACTTGAAGCTCTAGCTAGGTGTGGATACCGTTGGAGGCAGCACACTTGGGCTGCTCATTCACCGCTGTCCAGAATCAAAGCTTGGAGCAAAAAGGAGAAGACAAAAATTCTGTAAGTGTTCTAACCCTCTTTGTAGTTAGGGTTTGATTTTGTGTTATGCATAGTTAGATTCATGGGCTGTGGAATTGTAGGAAAAATTTTTATATTCCGCACTTCGATTTTTCCCTCTTGTTCGATTCCCAGCAATTTCTTCCTTCAAGCCTTCAAAGCTCCAGCCCTCCTTTAAGCTCTCTCTCTCACTCTCTCACTCAGAATTTAGGTTAAACTACCCTAAGGATGGCTGTTATGGCCTCCAAGTCTCAAAAATGCCTCCACAGTACCCGCTTATTGCTGAAGTATAAGGGGGTATTTATAGGGTTTGAGAGGAAACCTTTAATGATTGGGATTAAAACCATAGGTATTGATCCAAGGGCTCTTAGAGGCTCCCTTAGGGCTCAAATAGGTCAAATAGGGTTGAAAATAGGGTTAAATGGCGGCTGAAAGGGGATAAATCCAAGGAAATAGGAAGGATCCTGCTTCAGCAATCAAAAAATGGAAAGAGGCTCGGGTGACCACCTGGGGCTTCCGCCTGGGTCTGGGTGGTCACCCGAGGCCTTGTCAGCTTATGCCTTATTTTGACCTTTTCGACTTCCAAATGTGTTTCAGGGCCAAATCAACTCCGATTTTGACGAAACGAAAGCCAAAACGATCGTGTTTCGAAGGGGAATGCAATTTGAGTCACTTGAGGCCAAAAAACCCTAGCCATGGCTGCATGGTTATGTCCTACAAAGGCGGTTAACCGCTATGCCCCACCGTCGCTTAGCTTAGGTATGCATATAGGGTTGCACCGAATGCTTTCCAATTCGAAATTCAACCTCCCTAAACACATTTGGGGATGAAATTAAGACTAATCAAAGTCAAATGAATAGTTATAGAGTGAAAATCGTGAGCCAATTCGAGCTAACTCGAAATAGGTCTCTTAACCAACCTGAGCTATATTGAGCTATTCTAATCCCGAACCATCAATTCATCGAATTGAACCCATAAATACCTCAAATGCATCCATATGAACTCCAATTGGCAACTTGGAGATCATTTCAAGGTCAAATGGAAAGTTTGTGACCTAAAAGATGATTATGCCCCTTAAGTCACAAAAGTTCTTATTAACCCTCAAGATCAACTCCAAATCGAACCAAAATTCATACACATCATCCTCAAGACCCTAGAAACTCAATGCAAAAGACTAGACTCAAAAAGGAAACAAAAAGACACATGAAATGACAAACTCTAGCTAAGGTGGCAAAAATGGGGTATAACACCCTAATGCAATCCTAATACCATATCATGCATAAAAATCCAAGAATCAACTAACATGCATGCAAAAAAATCATCATAGTTATTCCATATGCAATACATATATAGCAACTATGAAGAAAAACCAATAAAAAAAGCCTAAACCAATATGCTATATGAAACTAACCTAAAACAAGGACAATAAAAACTCTAAACTCACAAACACATAAGACAATCTCTAAACCTACTAAAATCATGATAAATAGAACTCAAATCATGCATATTAACTAACTAAAGCAATAAAACATGATAAAAATCCTAACTTTAACATGCAATGACACTATTCTAAAACAAGGACAATGGAAATCCTATACTCACAATCATGCTTAAAAACCTATAGAACAGCCCTAAAGCATGCTATAATCAACATGAACAGCATTTAAATCATGTATATTAACTAAATAAAGTGATAACACATAATAAAAAAGCTACCTTTAACATGCAATAAGCCTATTCTATAAGAAAACCCATATTCAGCATGAATAAAGGGAGACTTTACCTTAAGAAGAGCTTCCTTGCTGTTGTAGGGACTCTCCTCTTGACTTGTGGATGACTTGAATCAATGTTCTTCAAAGCTATAGCAGGACCTCTAGCTCTCCTTCAACTCTCTCTCTCTATCTTGTTCTCTCTCACGAACTCAATTTTAATGCATAAAGTGGCTCCCCTTGTGCTGAAGCATAGGGGGGTATTTATAGAGTTCAATTAGGATTAACCAATGGCTGGGATTAAAACCCTAAAAATTAATCCAAGGGCTATTAGAGACCCCCTTGGTGCTTAAGTAACTCAGAAGTTACCAAAAACTAGAAGGAAACATGTCCAAAAGAGTCATTGTATGTCAAAATAGGTAAGAGTCCGCTTCAGCAAACAAATAGAGAGAAAATAGGCAAGTGGCCTCGGGTGACCACCAGGTCCTAGGCGGCTAGCCACCTGGGCCAGGTGGCTAGCCGCCCGGGGCTGGGTGGTCACCCAAGCCCACTTCGGATTTTTGCCTATGTTGACTCCTTTTCCTTCTAGGAGTGTTTCAGGGGTCAAATTAAGTCCGATTTTGATGAAACAAAAGCCAAAGCGACCGTGTTTCGATGAGGAATACATTTTTGAACATTGTATGGTGAAAACCACTAACCATGGGGGCATGGTTAGGTTTGCCAAAGGCAGTTAACCGCTATGCTCTACTTTTGCAAAGCATAGGTATGCACATAGGATCAAACCAAATGCTTTACATATCAAAATTAAACTTTATAAAACACTTTTAGCGATAAAATGATGACTAATGAAAGTCAATTTGAAAAGATTTGATTGGTAATTGTGAGTCAATTTGAGCTAACCCAAAGAAGGGTCAATTAACCAACTTGAATTACATCGAGCCATTTTAATCCTGAGCCATTGATTCATCAAATTGAACCTAAAAATACCTCGTATGCATCCATATGAACTCCAATTGACAATTTGGAGATCATTTCAAGGTCAAATGAAAAGTTTGTGACTTAAAAGATGATTATACCCCTCAAGTCACAAAAGCTCTTATTATCCCTCAAGATCAACTCCAAATTGAACCAAAATTCATATCCATTGTCCTTGTGACTCTAGAAAACTAATGCAAGTGACTAGACTCAAAAAACAAAACAAAAATATGCATGAAATGATGAGCCCTAGTAAGGTGGTGCAAAAATGGGGTGTGACACATGAAACCACTTGCATTAGTTTCCTAAGACATGTAGGATACTAGGAAAAATAATTTGGTACCCTAACAATGTCATCTTGCTGGGTTTTAAAGCGATTTATGAACTGTTACAGTAGGCTGATTTTTCTGGGCAGATTCTTGTTTAAAGAATTGTTTAGAATAATTGGGGATGATTTGATCATCCAATCCTCTTCTATTGGCTTAGTAATTCATGTAGAGACATGGTATAAAAGCTGGTTTTAATTGAGAAGTCGATTTAATGATGTTTTGGTTCAATTTGTGACCTTGGAGGTCCTCCCATGGTGGCACCAGCATGGTTTTTGAAACCCTAATTAGTTTTGAACAAGACAGCCCTATGGACCATCCCATACGTATCCAATGGGCTTGGCCCACACCCTAGCACGAGTCACCATGGCTGGCCATGGCCTCCCATAGCCTAGCCAAGCCATGGCAGCCTTGCCAAGCCATGGCAACCCCATGGTAGTGGCGCAGCCTTAGGGTTTTTATTGGAAACCCTAATTTTTCATTAATAATGAAACCCTAATTCATTTATGGCATTAATTAAAACCCTAATTAGTCTATTAATTACCTTAATTAAAGAGTTAATGATTGGTCATTAAATGATCAATCATGGTTATTAATTATTAGGGTATAATTAAGTGCATTTATGATGTCTAGGGTTTAGGGTTTGGGAAACCCTAATTCGTATTAATTAAACCCTAATCCTATTAATGCATTAATTAATAACTAAACCTAGTAATTAATGTGTCTAACCTAGTTAAATGACTGGTCATTAATGACCAATCATGATCATTAAAGGTTTAGTAATTAATAATTGGCATTTAATAGGTTTAAGGTTTAGGGTTTTAGTAACCCGAATTAGTGCATATTAATTAGGTGTAATTAATATCCTAGGTGTTAGGATTATGCCCTAGAGCCAATCATAGAGATGATTGTTTAGGGATTAGGAACAATCAATTGATTTCATTTATGCATGTCACATTTATTATTGATTTAAGAAAAGGGCTTATTCTATTATGTTTATATGCATCATTTATATTTACATAATATATCCATGGAGTTAGAGTTAAGAATATGAAATTATAAAGTGTTGTAATTTTGAGACTGTAAATATATCTCTGTACTAAACTCCTAAAACATTCCTAGTTGAAGGTTCACTATGATGGACATCATCACATTCACAATCCCCAAGTGCTGGCCAAAAATTTCAACTCTCCCTCTCTCTCTCTCCTCTCTTCTCCTACTCTAGCATCAACAAGGAAAAGAAGTAAAGGACTTCAAAGTCAAGCTAGGTGTGGATACCATTGGAGGCAGTACACTTGGACTGCTCATTCGTTGCAGCCCGGAGTTCAAGCTTGGAGCAAAAAGGAGAAGACAAAGCTTGGAGCATAAAGGAGAAGACATTAATTAATTGTAAGTAATTCTTACCCTCTTTTAGTTAGGGTTTGTTTTGTATTAAGCATAATTGGATTCATGGGATTGGGAATAGTAGGAAAATTTTTATTCCACCTTTGTATATTTTCCTCTAGTTTGATTCCCAACAGTGGTATCGGAGCCATGATTATGCCTAATACAAACTGCATATGGGCTGGAATTTATGGTAAATTGATTGGTTAATAAATCTGGAATTTATGTTCATGCATTAGAATGGTTTCCCTCTCATGGCCAAACCTAGGGTTATTGAACCCTAGGTTAATTCTCCTTCTTCTCCTCTTCTAAAATAAGTTTTAGAGCTGCTGGTAATTCAAGAGTTGAATAGGGATTGAGTTTGGAGAAGAACAGTTTTCATGGTAGCCATGAAAAACCGTCATCTTGTTTTTCATGCCAAAATCAGAGTTCTTCTCCAAAATTTTCAAGCCATATATGGTTAGAAAGCTCTTTGAATCAGCTTTACAACCCAACAAACGGTTCGTCGATCCGAGTTTTGTAGTTAAAGTTATTAATTTTTTACTACATGCTGTCAGGGAAGATAGTTTTGCTCGGGAATGATGCAACAGCCACAACTGTGAGTTTTTTTATGGAGATCAAAAGCATGGCAATGGTTACCACCACTTGGGTTATGTTCTAGACATGGTAGGAAAGGGTTCCCAAGCATTTGGATGCATTATAATTGGATTAAGATTCTAGAACAGAAGGAAGAAGGAGAAAACCACCATGTTCGAATCTGGGTTTTAGAACCCTAGGGTTCTTGCTACTGTTATGATCAGAAAATTCCATAAAATTGATGAATAATCATTATAGGATGATGATATATGATGTATAGATCATATTCTTTAAGTTTCAAAAGAGTCTTGATGCATAAAGAATCAAAAAGTTTGATTTCTTGGAAGAACACAGCAGGCTGTTTTTCTACAAAAAGTCATCAATGGAGTTTCATTCATAAGTTGAGCTAGGGAACTCCAAATTGCACGAAACCACTTCCATTAGTTTCCTAAGACATGTAAGATACTAGGAAAAATAATTTGGTGGCCTGAATTAATCACCTTTCTGGGTTTTGAATCAGTTTGCGACCATGGACAGTATGCTGTCAAATTCTGGACAGCCCACTGTTCTTGAATTATTTAGAACAATTGGGGATGATTTGATCATCCAAACCACTTCAATTTGCTTAGTAATTCATGTAGGGACATGATACAAAATCTGGTTTTGTTGGTGGAGTCGAATTGATTGAGTTTTAGAAACAATTGTGACCTTTGAGGTCCTCCCATGGTGGTGCTAGCAAAGGTTCTTGAAACCCTAGTCAATTGTTGATGTTGGCAGCCCTCTTGGCCACTCCACACTTGTCCTAGGGCAAGGCCACGACCCTAGGAAGTGTCCCATTGGTTGTCCTTGGCTCCCCACACTCGTTGGTGGCCATGGCAGATTTGCTTTGCCTTAGCAGCCCCCTAGCCTAGCCGTGGCCAGGCCATGGCAACCCCTTGGCCTAGCCGTGGTAGTCCCCTAGCCTAGCCATGGCCTAGCCTTGGCAGCCCCCTCGCTTAGCATAGCAGCCCCCTGGCCAAGCCATGGCCAAGCCATGGAAGTTCATTAATTGTGGCGGTAGCCTTAGGGTTTCCTAAGAAACCCTAATTCCCATTAATGACTTAAACCCTAATTCATTAATTGCATTAATTGAAACCCTAATTAGGATATTAATTACCTTAATTAAAGTGTTTAATGATTGGTCATTAAATGACCAATCATGTTTATTAATTATTAGGGTATAATTAAGTGCATTTATGATGTCTAGGGTTTAGGGTTTAGGAACCCTAATTCGTATTAATTAGACCCTAATTCTATTAATGCATTAATTAATAACTAAACCTAGTAATTAATGTGTCTAACCTAGGGTTACATGATTGGTCATTAATGACCAATCATGATTATTAATGGTTTAGTAATTAATCATTGGCATTTAATAGGTTAAGGTTTAGGGTTTTAGAAACCCTAATTAGTGCATATTAATTAGGTGTAATTAATATCCTAGGTGGCATTAATCAAACCCTAATCCTAATCATTAATATCATATAAACCTAGGGTTTAAATGATTGGTCATTAATTGACTAATCATAAGGCATTTAATGCATTAGGGTTACGTTTAGGGTTTAGAGTTAATGCACTTAGGGTTTAGGGTTTTAGGAAACCCTAATGCACTAATTAATTAATTAAATGATTTTATTTAATTCCAAAATTGATTATTTAATTAATGGTGATTAATTTTATATTGTTTTAAATGGTTTAAAACACAATTTAGGATTAAATTAAAATCTATAAATTTTTAATTAAATGAAATTGTTTTGTTTAATTAATGAGACCCTAATATTTGATATTAGAGTTTAATTAGGGGACTTTAAATGTTTCAATTGATTAGATTAATTGAAATTAAAAGCCTTAAATGTTAAGACTTAATTAATTCTGGAAATTATGCATATCCTAATGAGATTAGGACACATTAATGAGATTAATGCATACCAATCAATAGAGTTACCATAATGCCCATATGCTTTATTGCTTATAATTATTTCTTTTATTATGCAATGTGATTGTATGTTTAAGAATGGATGATGATTATGGACTATACCCCTTAAACCAATTATGATTGGCCGTCTTATGAATGGGTTGTATTATTTTCAAGAGTTGCAATTTAATTATGATAATGTAATTATTTATTTTGGGGCTTGCATGCCACCTTCTTCTCTCTCTCTATCATTCTCTTATGTACCCCACATTCCCCATATGTATCCCTTTCTTTAAATTATGTAAATGTTATGTAATCGAGAGCACACTAAGGAGCATGGTGGAGCCCAACAAGCCTATGGTGGAGACCATCAAGCCTATGGAGGAGATTGAAGGACTTGAAGGCTTAGAGAAGACTTTCAAGAGTGCATGCTATGTTTTGAATAAATGTTTTACGATCACCTACACCCACCTTAGACCTTGGATTCAATTCATTGGCTTGGATTGAATCTTCTAAAAGTCCATAATCATCATAGTGGGAGCTTTTAATGAGATTGATAGTGATAGCTCCAAATCCAAAGATCGTTATATGTCACCTTAGAGGGACTAATATCGATAAGTGGATTTTAGATATAATGTTGTTATATTTTATTTATATGCATGAGATGTATGTTAAATTAGTTAATTTGATGAGACCCTTAAAACCCCTTTATTCTAATATTAAGTTGGAAATGGAGAATACATTAGGGAATGGATTCTTCATTGCTTTCCATCATTATAGGATCATCTAACGTCCCTTAATGTGGGTACCTGGCTGCAGACATGTAGGAGCTACCCATGTTAAAGACATTACTTGAAACTATCACATATAAGATATCATGGGGTGCCAAAACTGGTATATACCAAGAAACTATAATGTGAGGTATATATTTGGCGAAACATACCTGTGTAAATGATGGGTTTAACTTAACTAGGGAAGTATTCCAAGAAACTATAATGTGAGGAGTATGTACCCCAGAGGCAAAATGATTAGAATTTGCTTATGAAGCAATAGACAAGGAGTTGTCTTCTTATTGTGGGTTAGAAGTCAACAAACTATAATGTGAGGCTTCTAGGTCACAGTGGGACCTCAATCCCCATTAGGAATGAGATTCCCAAATTCCATTAGAGGGTGTATGGAATTTGATAAAATAGTGGGAGCTACCATATGATTAAAGACCCGATCATTATGGATTAAAAAATCAAATCTTATTGTCTATTTTATTTTCTATATGTAGTTCATTGAAATGGCTCACTTCAACCCGTTATCCAAAATATTGGAAACCAACCATTTGACCGGACCAAACTATCTTGATTGGCTAAGGAACTTAAAAATTGTTTTAAATTCCAAAAAGATTACCTACACACTTGATGGCCCACTTCCTAAGGCTCCTGCTGAGGCTGAAACTTAGTAGGAGAAAGACGCTTATCAGAAGCACATGGATGATGACCTAAAGGCAAGATGCTATATGATGGCATCCATAAGCTCTGAGCTTCATAAGCAACATGAGTCCATGAGTAGCGTTCCCGACATCTTTCTCCACTTACAAGAGTTGTATGGGGAGCAAAGTAGGACCACTAAATATAATATTGTCAAGGATCTATTCAAGGCAAGGATGAACGAGGGTTCATCCATGACTGATCACAACTTGAAGATGATCAACCATATCGAGCAGCTTGAGAAGCTTGATGTGATCATTGAAGCTGATATGTGTTCAGACATTATTCTGCAGTCTCTTCCTGATTCATTTGGGCCGTTCATTATGAATTTTCATATGAACAAGCTTGAGCCCACTCTCCCTGAGCTACACAATTTGCTCAAGATGACTGAGGAGACGATGAAGAAAGGGAAAGGTTTTTTGCTCGCATTTAGTGGAGCTTCCACTTCCAAAGCCAAACCTAAGCCCAAGGGCAAAGGAAAAAGCAAGGGTTAAAGTACCCAAGGGAAGAAGAAGAAGAGCTTAAAGCCGAAGGGAGGCGCCAAGAAAGGTAATACTAATAAGGCCAAAGGAACCTGTTTTCATTGTGGCAAGGATAGGCACTGGAAACGTAACTGCTAGGAGTATCTGGATACTCTAAAGAACCGACCTTCAGAAGGAATGGACCATGCTCTAAACTAAATGTTAGTTGCATAGAGCATGATAGTTCTAAATTGAATACTAATAAACCTAAGAGAATAAGATATACATAGTGATGGATGTAGAGGTTTCTCTTGTTAGGATTATGCCCTAGAGCCAATCATAGAGATGATTGTTTAGGGATTAGGAACAATCATTTGATTTCATTTATGTATGTCACATTTATTATTGATTTAATAAAAGGGCTTATTCTATTATGTTTATATGCATCATTTATATTTACATAATATGTCCATGGAGTTAGAGTTGAGAATATGGAATTACAAAGAGTTGTAATTTTGAGACTATAGATATATCTCTGTACTAAACTCCTAAAGCATTCCTAGTTGAAGGTTCACTATGATGGACAGTAATGAACCATAGGACTAGCACTTGTTAGGTTGACTCTATAGGAGGATAGCTAGTCTCAAGCTATTTGTGTGGAGACACTACAACCAACAAGTGGGTGCCTATTACGAGAATAGGTACACTGAATGTGACCAAAGATATGAGATAAATTGAATGGAGTTTTATCCTGCCTGTCAATCAGTTTCTCATTGTTATAGTGGTACAAGTAATCCTTAGACCTGAGACACCATAGTTACCTTATGCATGTAGCTTTAGAAGTTTGATAACACTAAGTGCAGATCCTATTCAGGGGTCTGCAAAGGTGTTCATTGGCCCTACTGCTATGTGTATGAAGGCATGTGAGTGATCAACAAGGGATCCATCACTCTCAGGAAAAAGAGAGAGAATGTCTCATATAGTATTCATAATATAACTCATTAAATCCATGGCCATGATAGGATGAATATGAAAGAGTTTCATGAGTTCATCAATGAGTTGATATTCATGATTGAGTATAAAGTAATTAAACTAGGGACTTGACAGACTTCCATGTCCTATTAGTTTAATTGGAGACATTGTGTTGAAGGAAGGATGCAAATGTAACCTATAAACTATAACAGAAGGGTTCTTTGTTAGATACTTATTCACCTCATTAAGGACAACACCATGAACCATATGCTAGGTGTTATTCATGGTTAGTAGAAGCCCTAATTGATATAAGTGAGTTATAATCAATTAGGGAATTGGAAGGAGTTCCAATTAGACCCTGAATGGAAAGATTTCCATTGTGCACACCTTGTGCTATTCCTACTACTTGATGATGTGAACCCAATGGGTCACACACTGATCATGCAAGATGAGCTTTTAAGTCTATGAGAGAAAGGGTATGAGTGCATAAAGAATAGTTCTTTGAGGCCTTGTTTGTATTTGATGTAAAAAATAGGGGTTATTGTGCAATTTAGGAAAATTGCACAAAACCCTAAAAGGGTTCTCCCCTAAGGCCGGCCCCTTTAGTGTGGCATATAGAAGTCATACTTATGTGTGACATGGCATAGGCTTGCTTGCACACTCCCAACCCTAGCCGTCCAAAGTGTTGGAGGCTTTCTTCTCTCTCTCTTTCTTCTCCACCTCTAGCAACAACAAGGAAGAAGAAGGAAAAGACTTGAAGCTCTAGCTAGGTGTGGATACCGTTGGAGGCAGCACACTTGGGCTGCTCATTCAACGCTGTCCGGAATCAAAGCTTGGAGCAAAAAGGAGAAGACATAATCAACTGTAAGTTCTAAACCCTCTCTTTGTAATTAGGGTTTTATTGTTTTGTATGAACCACAATCAGATTCATGGGTTGCATGGAATTAATAGGAAATTTTTGTTATTCAAGTTATTCCGCATTCTATTTCCTTCTAGTTCAATTCCTTAGATCTCTTACTTTACAACCTTTACCGATGATTCATTCTAGGTTTGGGTGTGTATACTTAAAGAAGTACAAATTTGAATTATTTGAAAAGTTCAAAGAATTCAGATATGAAGTAGAGAAACAAACTGGTAAAAGTATCAAGCTCTTCAATTGGATCGAGGAGGCGAATATTTAACCGATGATCTTTCAGATCAAATTATGGAAACATGCATTCTATTACAATGGACACCTCTTAGAACACTATAACTTAATGGTGTGTCAGAAAGGAGGAAGAGGACCTTATTGGATATGGTCCGATCCATGATAAGTTACACCATCCTAATAATATCCTTTTAAGGATATGCCCTAGAAACTGCCACGTATCTGTGAAACAGAGTTCTAACCAAGGCTGTCTCTTAGAACACATATGAGATATGGAAAAGGAAGCACCAAGCCTTAAGAATGTTAAGGTATGGTTGCACTACATATGTAAAGACATATAATGCAACCAAATTAAAAATCAAGATAACTTAAATATAGATTTGTGGATTATCCTAAAGAGAGTTTAGGATACTAAGTCTATTATCCTAATGAACAAAAGGTGTTTTGTTTGTAAGTTTACAATCTTTCTTGAAAAAGAGTTTATTCAAGGAGGCAACAATGGGAAAATAGAACTCAAAGAGTTGTCTTAAATGAGACACAAACCGACATTGATACAAGCCCTGTCCCTATTGAGACAGAACCCATTATTGTACCATGATTGTACAAAGGGTCAGGTGGAGTGCGATCACATTTATGGTCCTATAAGTGGATGACATTCTACTTACTAGGAATAAAGTAGAGACGTTATCAAAAGTAAAAAAATAGGTTTTTCACAGAATTTCTCCATAAAAGATTTGGGAGAAGCATTATATATTCTAGGAATAAAGGTCTATAGAGATAGATCTTAAAAGATGCTAGGTCTCTCCCAATCAAAGTACATAGACAAGATTTTGAAAGGGTTTAAAATGCATGATTCCAAAAAGAGGTCTAATTCCTGTCAGACATGGAATCAAGTTGTCTATAACTACAAGACCAGATATCAATTTTGCTGTAAATCTTATGAGCAAATATCAGGCAGATCCAGATAAGAAACACTGGGAAGCAGTCAAGGCTATCCTTAAGTTCTTGAGAAGAACTAAAGGACCTATGCCTTGCCTATGGAGAAAGAAACTTGAAATGGTTGGTGAAACGGACTTAGATTTTTAATCTGATGATGATAGGAGATCAACATCGAGGTATATATATATATATTTTCACCTTAAATGGTGGAGCTATAAATTAGAGTGCATTGCTGCAAGTTTGGATTAGTAAGTTCATTGCTGAACTAAAAGTGGTTCCTGACATTGAGAAGTCCTTACTATTGTTTTTGTTACAACAATGGGGCTATTGCTCAAGACAAGGATCCACGGTCCCATCAAAAGTCCAAGCTTTGAGCGGCGATTCCAAGTGATTAGAGAGATCATTAGAAGAGTTGACATATACATATAGAAGATTAATACAATTGAGAATGTAAAAGACCTCTTCACTAAAGCTATGATCTAAGTTCAATTGGATCACCACCGACAGGAAATGGGTATGAGATAAATGGTGGATTGGCTATGGTGCAAGTGGGACATTGTTAGGATTATGCCCTAGAGCCAATCATAGAGATGATTGTTTAGGGATTAGGAACAATCAATTGATTTCATTTATGCATGTCACATTTATTATTGATTTAAGAAAAGGGCTTATTCTATTATGTTTATATGCATCATTTATATTTACATAATATGTCCACGGAGTTAGAGTTGAGAATATGAAATTACAAAGTGTTGTAATTTTGAGACTGTAAATATATCTCTGTACTAAACTCCTAAAACATTCCTAGTTGAAGGTTCACTATGATGGACAGTAATGAACCATAGGACTAGCACTTGTTAGGTTGACTCTATAGGAGGATAGCTAGTCTCAAGCTATTTGTGTGTAGACACTACAACCAACAAGTGGGTGCCTATTATAGAATAGGTACACTCAATGTGACCAAAGATATGAGATAAATTGAATGGAGTTTTAACCTGCCTGTCAATCAGTTTCTCATTGTTATAGTGCTACAAGTAATCCTTAGACCTGAGACACCATGGTTGCCTTATACATATAGCTTTAGAAGTTTGATAACACTAAGTGCAGATCCTTATAGGGGTCTGTAAGGGTGTTCATTGGCCCTATTGCTATGTATGTGAAGGCATGTGAGTGATCAACAAGGAATCCATCACTCTCAGGAAAAAGGGAGTGAATGTCTCATATAGCTTCATTGAATATAACTCATTAAATCCATAGGCCCATGGTAGAATGAATATGGAAAGGAGTTTCCATAAGTTCATCATAGAGTTGATATTAATGAATGAGTATAAAGTAATTGAACTAGGGACTGATGGGAATCGAACAAGAGGAAAAATAGAAGTGCGGAATATAAAATTTTTTTCCTACAATTCCCAATCCCATGAATCTAACTATGCATAATACAAAATCAAACCCTAACTACGAAGAGGGTTAGAACACTTACAGTTTTAAAGGTCTTCTCCTTTTTGTTCCAAGCTTTGAATCCAAATAGCGGTGAATGAGCAGCCCAAGTGTGCTGCCTCTAACGGTATCCACACCTAGCTAGAGCTTCAAGCCTTTTCTTTCTTCTTCCTTGTTGTCGCTAGAGGTGGAGAAGAGAGAGAGAGAGAAGAGAGCCTCCAACAGGTTGGATGGCTAGGGTTGGGAGTGTGCAAGTATTACGCCATGTCACACATAAGTGTGACTTATATATGCAGCCCACTAAAAAGGGCTGGCCATAGAGAAGAAACCCTAATAGGGTTATGTGTAATTACACTTAATTACACATTAACCCCTATTATTTGTATCAAATACAAATAGGCCTATAAAGAACTATTCTTTATTCACTAAAACCCTTTCTCTCATAGACTTTAAAGCCCTTCTTGCATGATCAGTGTGTGACCCATTGGGTTCACATCATCAAGTAGTAGGAATAGCACGAGGTGTGCACAATGGAATTCTTTCCATTTAGGGTCTAATTGGAACTCCTTCCAATTCCCTCATTGATTATAACTCATTTATATCAATTAAGGCTTCTACTAACCATGAATAACACCTAGCATATGGTTCATGGTGTTGTCCTTAATGAGGTGAATAAGTATCTTACAAAGAACCCTTCTGTTATAGTTTATAGGTTACAATTGCATCCTTCCTTCAACACAATGTCTCCAATTAAACTAATAGGACATGGAAGTCTGTCAATTCCCTAGTTTAATTACTTTATACTCAATCATGAATATCAACTCATTGACGAACTCATGGAAACTCTTTTCCATATTCATCCTACCATGGCCATGGATTTAATGAGTTATATTATTATACGGGGTAAAAAACTGCTCCCCGAACTATGTGTTGATGATGGAGCTTGCTCTCTAGCCTAGACCTGCAATCACAAGCTTGGAAAAAGGGTCAGAGGGTAGGCCAAGGTGGGTTTTGGCCGTGCCCTCTCCAAAGCTTAAGTTAGAAGCTATTTAGGGAGAATGAGGCAAGGAAGAAGATGAATCTCAGAAAATTAGGGTACTATAGCTTACCACATTTGGCTATATCGTATTCTTTTTATACCCACCCGTACGGACTGACCACGTGAGGTCAGGTAACTGCCTTGGTTAGGTCAGATCTGACCATGGTTTACCAATAACCGTCTGACCATGGTTTGTTAATCGTGGTTGGGGTGGAACTATGATTCCTAGTAATCGCTATGTCAGGAATTACAGCTGCTGTGACAGTTTTGGACTGTAGTAGGATTTGGATTGTAGTGTGAGTCATAGGACAGGTGTCCCGAGCTGAGGGTATAGTCCCGAGCTGGGAGATCACGTGGTTTGCAATAGGTCCCACCGCATGTCAAATATTGTGGTTTAACTCTTTGGCCCGAACTGGATCGTGGGAGATGGATCACGTGCGTTGTAGTTGGCCTTGCTGAATTGCCTTTGCCACGTGTCATCGTTTCCGATTTAAGCTCTCTGTCCCGAGCTGTATCCTCGGTTTAGAGATATTCCCACACAATTTGCCCCAATTATGACATTCCCGAGTTGGGACTTGTCATAATTTTATTTTGCTAAGTGTTTCACCCTATGTCCCTATGCCGTTTGGCATTCTAGGGCTTAGCTGGCAGAGGGCGGTTACACCCTTCCGTATTTCAAGGCGCTGACGTCATATGCCTTGGGGCTGTCCCATCCGCCGTATATAGCATTTAATGCTCTAGAAGCATTATGTCTTTGGAGGGAAGCTAATCACTGCTCACTTTATTCTTTGCATTCTCTCTCTACTTTCTCTGCTCTCCACATTCTCTCTCTACTTTCTCTGTTCTCTGCATTCTGCTTTCATCAAGAAAACACTGTATTTTCCACCAGAATCCACTGTTAGCGTCGTTCATTTGTGGGAGAAGATCTGTCCTGTGCCTATTCACTGCCTTGCGAATCATTCCACCAGCGCTGTTCTTCATTGGAAGATTGTTCCTGCTCCTTTCACTTTTCCAAAAGCAATTTTTTGGAGGTTCTTAGCACCGTGCTGTTCAGTTTTTCCGACGAGACTGTTTTTCTGACCACCGTTTGATCTCCGCAACGGTATAACTTTCTATTTGATCTTATTCTTCAATTTGTTCGGTTCTATTTTCTTTGTTTGGGGTTGTTGGTGATGTTCTTGGGGTTTGTTTCGCAATCCTAGGGTTTTCCTCTGGTTTTTGGGGCAAATCTCCAAGATACCAATTTTCCCCCCTTTTAGGGTTTGAAAACTCCATCTCGGGGCAAATTTAAGACGGAGACCATTGGTCTCCTCTTTTGTCTTTTTCCAACACCGAGTTTAATATTTCCCGAGCTGACACTTAGAAAAATTTTGGAGTCTGTCAAGGCAGGGATGACATACCTGTCAAGACTTGACTTTGAAAGTTCAGGTCGGGGCATGTGGGCATAGGTAGTTATTCTTGGACTTAACCTTCCCCTTTCAATATTGGCAGATGTCTTCCTTTTATGACATTAGGAACAACCCTGTGAGGATAGTAGAGTTTAAAGCCTTGTATGGCTTTGAAGACGGGAAGTTTAGCTTCCGCTTTGCTGAGCCCGAGGAGGACATCTTTAGGTCAGATGCCCAGAATGGTCTCCCAGTCCCCATTGCTGCGTTCATGGAGGGTGGAGTTCGAGTTCCATTCCCTGACCTCCTCAATGAATTCCTCCTCTACTGCACCATAGTCCCAACCCAGTTAGGGTTAAACTCTTTTAGGATCATCATGGGAGTTCACGTCCTGAACCAGATCCTAGGAACATCTGTTGGAGTGAGGGAGATTCTCCATCACTACAAGATTTGTGCCCTCAAAAACAAGCCTGACCACTACCTTTCCCTCAAGCCCAAGAAAAAACCTTTTGTTACACACATCCCAGATTCCAATCCTGGAGCTCACGACCATGTCATCTTCGTGTATGGGCCTGTGGATAGGACTCTATCCCCAGATGCACCCATCATTCCTCGCGAGAGAGGCTCTAGCTATAAGCACTTAGTGGGATCCATTTTCATTGTGTTCTTACATGCCTCGAGATAGGTGTTATACTTCATACTGACGTTTATGTCCTGTTTCCTTCTAGCAGCTCCTCACGCCAACGAGCCTGCTGACCAGTTGAGGAAGGAGGATATCCAGACACTGCTGGGATATCAAGTCAGCCAGCACTACCGTTCAGCCCATACCTTGCTCAACTACCACGCGAGGTACCAGACTTACGGGAAGGCGAGTTACCTTCACTGGGAGTAGCCTAACGACGAGTTAACTCGTGTGGTAGAGCAAGAGGTAGAAAGAGGAGAGGAAGAAGGAGAGGAAGAAGAAGAAGGGGGAATCCGGCTGTGGGCTGAAGGAGAGGGTGCTGAAGAAGTCAAAGCCCTGGATAAGACGGGTCGCCGTGCCCCCTTCGTTATTGAGAGCTCCAGCTCAAAGGAGACAGTCTCCCAAGCCATGGAGAGAAGAGGCTCCAATCTCCCCCCCCCCCCGCCAAGAGACAAAGAACAGACTCCGGCAACCAGAGGGCCAAAAAGGGCTCTGGGATGAACTTGAAGGCTCTGGTTGCCGAGAGAAGGGCGGCCGAGAAGGAGGCCCAAGAAAAGAAGGTTGTTGTGCAGAAGCAGCAGCAGCAGCAAAAAACCAGCCAGGCGGTCTCTGCCCAAGGCGCGGGGCAGAACGCTGGCAAAAAGCCCACCGACCCCAACAATGGCAAACTCATGTCCAGTGCCATGAGGGGGCAGGACGTGGGCAGGCCCCAGGCGCCTGAGGTTACTAGGAAGGGGAAGGCTCCCATGGTCGTTCCCCCAAGAAATAAAAGACCCTTTATGGGCTCCGAGCAATAGCCCGCTGTGCAAAAGCCTGGACAAGGGGGATCCAATGCCCCTGCGGCCAGAGGTGGGAGCACTCCTTCCCGGAATGAAATAATAGCAAAATTTCTCGAGGTATGTCTTCGCTTTTTTCGGTTTCATGTTCGCCCCATATTCAAAAACCTATTATGGATTTTGGCTGACTTCATATCTTACCATGTGCGTGCAGTTCCCCATACCCACAGATGAGACTATCACCAGCTCTTTCTCTATGGAGTACAACTTCAAACAGCTGGGGAACCCTATGAGGCTCCCTGCAGACATGGAGCACTTCAGGAAGAAGTCCGCTCCTGAGCTTCTTCGCTTTGGGTTTATAAGTCTTTAGAGAGTAAGCCTTGCTTCTTTTTGGTTTATGTTACTTGCTATTCAACCTAATCTCTGACTTGTTGATGTTTGTATAGGGCTGCCAACAAATTCTGCTGGTGGATGACCTCCTCGAGGAGGAGGATAATAAACTGCAAATCGAGGTCACCAAAGTCCAGAATGAGTACGACAAGAAATTGCAAGAGGCTGAGGCAAATTGCTCTGCGGCTATGTCCCAGCTTCAGAAAGTGAAGTCTGAGTGCGAGACTTTTAAATCTACTGCTAGAGCACCGTCAGCAAATTAGAACTCACGAGGAAGGACTACGCAGATTTGGAAGCTGAGCTGAGAAAGATGAAGGACGCCCATGACGAATTAGCTCAGGAGAAGCGTGACTTAGCGAGAAAGGTTCGGGCCTTCGAGGCTGAGGTAGAGAAGGAGAAGGCCTCTGTGGAGAAGGCAGTGGCCGACGAGAGGAAGAGTGTAAAGGACTCTCTCGTTGGGCAGTTGACCAATGTGTTTGAGGCTACCTACAAATTTGCGTGGGAAACCTTGGTCGAGTTGGCATCTGCCCAGTTCCCTAGCCTTGCTGATATTCCCTTCGAAAGGAGTGAAGTTCCCCCGGAGTACGACCCCGAGGGAGGTGATGCTGGGGAGGCCGACGTGGAGGTTGTAGGTGAGGACGAGGCCGGGGAGAATGATCCCGAGGTCACATCCCAACTTAATGCCAACACTGAAGCCGAGAGGGTCGTTGGCGCAACCAATGACACTTCGGCCACTGCCAATGGGGATCAACCCGCAGCTGCAACAGAAAACACCACAGAGGCAACCCCTAATCTACCTCTAGCTCCCGTGGCCCCACCTGCCTCCGCTGACCCTGTCCAGGCGCCTAAGGTCGTTAATCCAACTGTTGGGGACTCGGGAGAGAAGTAATCACTTAGGTTTTTTTTTGTTTTTTGTTTTTTCTTGTTTCTGGCTGAATGCCCCAATTTGTACAGATTCTTGTAATATCTTTTTCTTGGAATGAAATATACGATTTTTCTTCACCATGTGCATCTGTTCTTTATTCCTCTGTTGTTTGTATGTTTGACTATGAGCTCGGGATGAAGTGCTTTGTCGCCATATGTGCATTGTTTCATTGGCACGTTTAATTAAACTCAATCTGACTCTGGATTCCAATTAGGATAGTGATAGACTTGGGCACCTTTTAACCATTGTCTGCTTGGACCCATCCCTAGGCATGCTGTTAGGTTGAGCCTATTCTTAGGCTAATTTGGCTTGGACCCATTCTTGGGCAAGTCTTAGAGTTGAGCCTATTCTTAGGCTACTTTTGCTTGGACCCATTCTTGGGCAAGACTTGTGCCCATTCTTAGGCAGTTTTTGCTTGGACCCGCTCTTGGGCAAGGCTTGTGCCCATTCTTAGGCAGATTTTGCTTGGACCCATTCTTGGGCAAGACTTGTGCCCATTCTTAGGCAGTTTTTGCTTGGACCCGTTCTTGGGCAAGGCTTGTGCCCATTCTTAGGCAGTTTATGACTTCGACCCGTTCTTGGGCAAGTGCCTTTAATTTGAATGATAAATAAGCGATAATATCTCTGAATAACCTCTGAACCTGTATTGAATAATCATTGAATGTAATTACAACTCTCGCTAACGATAAAACAATCTCAAATTGGCTATATTAACTGATCTTGGGAGTTCCTGTCTAGTCTCTAAGCTCTTTAACCTATAGGAACCTGTGCCCCCGACGTGGATGACCTCGTAAGGACCTTCCCATGTTACCCCTAACTTTCCCTCTGCAGGATTTCTGGTTCCAGAGTTTACTTGTCTGAGCACTAACTCTCCGACTTTGAACTCCCTTGATTTGATCCTTCGGTTGTAGTATTTTTTGAGTTCCTGTTGGTAAGATGCCATTTTAATCAGGGATCTTTCCCTTCTTTCTTCTGCCAGATTCAGATCTCGGGACAAAACTTGATCATTCGTCGCTGCGTCGTACAACTCTGTCTTGAGACCCGGCAGACCCAGTTCCGTTGGTATAATTGCTTCCATTCCATAGGTCATCGAGAATGGAGTTTCTCCAGTGGACCTCCTTGGGGTAGTTCGGTATGCCCATAATACGAAATGCAGCTCATCAGGCCAAGGCCCTTTCGCATTATCCAGCCTCCTTTTTATCCCTGCGACTATAATCTTGCTAGTTGCCTCTGCCTGGCCATTACATTGTGGGTAGCTTGGGTTAGAATACCACCACTGAATCCCTTGTTCGGCGCTGAATTCCCGGATTCTTTTGCTATCAAACTGGGTTCCATTGTCTGACACAAAAGCTCTTGGGATCCCAAATCGTGTGATAATATTTTCCCATAGGAACTTGATAATATCGGAATCTTTGATCGATGTAAGAGCGATGGCTTCTACCCACTTGGTGAAGTAGTCAGTTGCGATAAACAAGTACTTCCTATTCCCCGAGGCTGTGGGCAGCGAACCCACGAGATCTAAGCCCCACTGTGCGAAAGGCCAAGGGCTGGATATGGGGTACAGTTCTTGAGCAAGTTGGTGTATCTTGTCGGCAAACATCTGACACTTTGGACATTTCCTTACATACCTGATGGCATCCTTTTGCATATATGGCCACCAGTAGCCCTGGGTATTTGCCCTATGGGCTAGTGATCTTCCTCCTATGTGACCCCCATATGACCCCTCATGGAGCTCAGTCAGAAGGTCTAGCACTTGGTCTGGGTATACACACTTCAAATATGGCCCTGTATAAGATCTTTTGTAGAGAGAGCCCGAAGGAGATAACCAAAACCGAGCTGACTTATCTCGAATTCGATGACCCTGATTGCGATCCTCGGGTAGTTCATCTCTTTGTAGGTAGGCAATTCTCTCGTCCATCCAACTCGGTGATGTGGGCTGAATGTCCAAAATGTCATCTTTTGTCCCAATACTGGGTTTTTGTAGGACTTCCACATTTATGGTGCGAGGATTATCCGTTTCCAATGCTGCAACCGAAGCAGCCAGCCCATCTGCATGTCTGTTTTGATCCTTCACAAAGCGCTTAAACTCAACGCTTGCGAAGTCGGCAGCTAGTTCCCAGACCTTGTGCATGTACGTAGTCATTCTTTCATCTTTAGCTTCGTATTCTTTGTTCAGCTGGTTAACCACGAGTCTGGAATCACTGTATACTGACAATTCTTTTACTCCCATTGCTCGGGCCACCCCAAGTCCAGCCACGATTGCCTCATACTCTGCTTTATTGTTTGAGGCTGGGAACATAAGCCTAACTGCTTGCTCGATGATCTCTCCCTCGAGAACTGTCAGTACAATTCCCAGACCTGCCCCTTTCACGTTTGATGCCCCATCCACTTTGAGCTCCCATCTCTTCTTCTTTTCACTATTTACCTTGTCTTCCCCCCCAGTTCAGCAGAGAGGATTTTAATTCTGTCTGTTTTGAACTGGAAATAGGATCTGCGAACTCGGCAATAAAATCAGCCAATACTTGCCCCTTAATTGCAGGTCGGGGCTTGAAGTGAATGTCGTAAGCGTTGAGTTCTAGCCCCCACTCTGAGACTCGTCCTGACAAGTTAGCTCTGCGGAGGACATCTTTTAGTGGATAGTTGGTGAGCACGGTGATAGGATGAGACTGAAAGTAGTGTTGGAGTTTTCGGGAGGCTGTGACAAGAGCTAGGATTAGTTTTTCAAAGGGTAGATAGCGAGTTTCAGCATCTAACAGCGTCTTGCTAATATAATAGATTGGCTTTTGTGTAAGGTCTCGCTGGGCAAGTAGAACGCTACTTAGTGAATGGGCTGAGACAGCAAGATAGAGGTAAAGAGTTTCCCCGTGGTGAGGGTGGGTCAGGGTGGGGAGTGTTTCTAAATGAGCGACCAACTTCTGGTAAGCTTCCTAGCACTCTGTATCCCATCCCGAGTTAGTGCTCTTCTTCAGTATCTGAAAGAAAGGGTGGCATTTATTTGATGACCTCGAGATAAACCTATTGAGTGCTGCCACCATCCCGTTCAACTGTTGAACATCCCTGACTTTTGTTGGTGTACGTAGGGTTCTTATTGCCTCAATCTTACTTGGATTTGCCTCGATCCCCCTTCTCGAGACTAAGTGACCCAGGAACTTTCCCGAGCCTATCCCAAATGAGCTTTTCTTTGCGTTCAACTTCATCCCGTACTTCCTGAGTCGGGCGAAAGCCTCAGTCAGGTCTGCCAAATGGTTTCTCTCTGAACTACTCTTAACAATAATGTCATCAATGTATGCCTCTAGGTTTTTGCCAATTAGTCCTTCAAACATCCTACTAACAAGACGTTGATAGGTTGCCCCGGCATTCTTTAATCCAAATGGCATTACCTTGTAGCAGTATGTCCCTCTAGGAGTGATAAACCCCATTTTATCTTGATCGTGTTCTGCCATGGGAATTTGATGATAGCCCGAGAAGGCATCAAAGATACTCAGCCGCTCATATCCCGAGATAGAGTCTATGAGTTGGTCAATCTTAGGCAAGGGGAAGCTATCCTTCGGGCATGCTTTATTGAGGTCTGTGAAGTCAATGCAGACACGCTAGTCCCCTGTCTTTTTTCTTACACACATGGGATTGGCCAGCCAACTCAGGTACTTTACTTCTCTGATGTACTCTGCTTTCAAGAGCTTATCTACCTCGGCAGAAATTGTTTCAGCCCGATCGTCAGACAACCTTCGTTGTTTCTGAACCACTGGCTTGCAATTCGAATTAACCTGCAACTCGTGAGTGATAATTCTGGGATCAATTCCTGGCATTTCATGGGGCGACTAAGCAAATACTGAGCTCAATGTTATCTTTCAGGAACTCAAACAGCTCTGCTGCGTCAGTCTCACTCAGTGACTTTCCAATCCAGAAAAACCTCTCCGGATCATCGGGATTAATTATCTTTTTTACTAGCTCCTCCCCTATTCTGTCTGCGGGTTCCAAAGCTGTCTCTTCAACCCCAGGCCGCTCTCCCTTTCGTTGCTATAAGGGAATCTCATCGACTTTGGCTTTTTTCTTTTGTTCTGGCTCCTGCCTCGGGGTTTTGACTTTGCCAATTCCCGAGCTGGGAAGTCGTGGGATCCTAGACTTCAGTTTATCCTCCGAGGACGCTGAGTGGCCTGCATACTCCACCAGAAAACACTCCCTGGCTACTGCCTGGTTTCCCTTTATCTCTATGATTCCCTCTGGGCTCAGGAACCTGATAGATTGGTGGTAGGAGGATGGGACAGCTTTTATAGCATGAATCCAGGGTCGCCTGAGTATTACATTGTAAGATGACCTTTCCTGGATTACTACGAATGTTTCCATGGACTGCACTGGCCCTGCCCGAACTGGGAGAGTTATCTGCCCTAGCGGGAAAGTCATGTTTCCACTAAAAGCCTTTAGACTGACGTGACAGGGTTTTAGTTCGGAGTCCTTCAACCCGAGTTGACTGAACAACTTCTGGAACATCACATTCACAGATGCCCCGTTGTCCACATAGACTTTGCCCACATCGTAATTTCCTATGAGCATGCGAACGACCAGAGCATCATTGTGGGGGCAACGCACTATCCCGTCAGACTCCGCATCCCCAAAGAACAGCAATTTTTCTCCAGTTTCTCCTTCACCTTGAGGTAGTAGTACTGGCTCGTTCTCGATATCACTGACCTCGGCATCTTGGCAAGCCATCCTGTATTGTACCCTGAGCTGGCTGGTTGACAGAGCAGTTTCTTCATATCCCCCTGTGATCACGTTAATCCTCCCAAGGATCTTTGGTTGTGTGGATTGAGGAGCTCTGTTCTCGGGCTTTTTCTGCTCGAATGGTTGTCCTTTCTCACTTCGGGCAATAAACTCATTCAGCTTTCCTTCCTTGGCCCAGGCTTCGAGATTATACTTTAGAACCTTGCAATCTTCTGTTTTATGGCTGTGATCCTTGTGATAACTGCAGAACAGCTTTTTGTTTCTCTTCTCGGGCTCTGCAAACATGGGTCTAGGTTTTTGGAAGAAGTCCCTGTTCTCCAGTGCCTTCATCAACTTGTAGATGGGGAGAGTAAATACAGTGAAGATGGCCTGGTTTGGATTGGTAGGCGGCCTTGATTTCTCTCCTCGAGGACTATCCCTACGAGACCTTGAGTCTTTCTTTTTATCATCTTTTTCATTGGCTTTGGTAGACTGTGGGCTGTAGAAATCATCTAGCTTTGAATAGTTGGCCACAGTGGAGAGTAATTTGGCTAGGTTTCTGGGGGGGATAACAGTGAGCTCCTTAAACAGAGGTGATGTCTTCCTCAGCCCGAGGTGAAATAGATCCATGGCATTCTTCTCAATCGGATCGGTTCAATCTCATTGTAAACCTCCCAGAACCTTTGAGAATATTCCCGAAGTCCTTCCCCATCTTTTTGTTTCAGCTCGTATAGGTTCTACATGGTCCTTGGGAATTTGTAGCTAGTGATGAACCTCTTCTTAAACAGCTTGCTCAGTTCGTGCCAGCTGTCAATAGACTCATCTGGAATCTTGGCCCACCACTTGAGAGCCACCTCCCCCAAACTCATAGGAAATATCTTACAGACAAAACCCTCATTTCCAGCATATACCGACATACGTTGCAAATAATAGTTTAAATGATGATTTTGGTCTATTGAAAGAGAATAAAGAGTAAAGGTTATCTTGGAATACCCTCGTAGGAGTAGGACCCATTGAATCCACTTCGTGAATGGGCTCCGAGTTACAGCAGTGCTCTCTGGTCTCTCTCCCCCTCTACTATGATTACCCAGGTGTCTCTTGGAGGCTTCTTCTTCATTTCTCTCACGCCTGGGTGACTAAGAATGCTTCCTACTCGTCTCCCCAGTACTTCTCTCCCTTTTTCTTTCAGGAGATCAAGACCTATGGTGTCGTTTCTCGTCCCTGTGAGTTTCGTTCCCAAAATCCACTTGAGCACGAGGTCTAGGATGGTCCTCATTCCACCTTCATGAATGATTTGAACGCCTTGAGCTGCGCTCAGGGGATCTCTACACCAACGCATGATGTTGTCTATCTCCCCTTCTTGAGCATCTTAGTTCTGGGCCAGTCAATCGTGGCTCGTCATCGTGTCTGCTGCGGTGGTAGTGGTGCGAGACTCCAGGTCTGGGTGAACTTTCCTAGTGCCTAGTGCGACAGAGTGGACTTGTTTAGCTAGCCTCCTCAGCGACAACATTGACCCCGCGAGGGGCAAAAGTTCGTTGGAGGTAGCGGTGGTAGTAATGCTCTGTAGTTAGCTTTGCAAGCTGCACCGATTGGATCTCCGATTGCATGGTTGCAATCAGTTCCACCACTGCTGCTGGGTTAGGGTTGTTTGTCACGGCCCTATCAAACGCAGCTTTTAAAACAGGCTAGTCATCGAGAGAATGTAGAACAACGGACATCTCCGGGGAGATTTGATGTTGCTGAATCGAAGGAAGCTGACTAGTTCCCACCGTAGGTAATGGTGGGTTTGCCTATGAAGGCTGGGTTTCTGCTCGCTTCCCAGCATCGCCTCCAACTGCTTGGTCTATGCGAGTAAAGTTTGCTCCAGATCTTATTCGCCCATAGGTGGGCGGAGGTGGTGTAGCTATCTTATCACGATGGTTCCCACAGACGGTGCCAAATTGTACGGGGTAAAAAACTGCTCCTCAAACTATGTGTTGATGAAGGAGCTTGCTCTCTCACCTGGACCTGCAATCACAAGCTTGGAAAAAGGGTCAGAGGGTAGGCCAAGGTGGGTTTTGGCCGTGCCCTCTCCAAAGCTTAAGTCAGAAGCTATTTAGGGAGAATAAAGCAAGGAAGAAGATGAATCTTAGAGAATTAGGGTACTGTAGCTTACCACATTTGGCTATATCGTATTCTTTTTATACCCACCTATACGGACAGACCACGTGAGGTCAAGTAACTGCCTTGGTTAGGTCAGATCTGACCATGGTTTACCAATAACCATCTGACCACGGTTTGTTAATCGTGGTTGGGGTGGAACCATGATTCCTAGTAACCACTGTGTCAGGAATTACAGCTGCTGTGACAGTTTTGGACTATAGTAGGATCTGGATTGTAGTGTGAGTCATAGGACAGGTGTCCTGAGCTGAGGGTGCAGTCCCGAGCTGAGAGATCACGTGGTTTGCAACAGGTCCCACCGCGTTGCATTAGCCATGTGTCAAATATTGTGGTTTAACTCTTTAGCCCAAACTGGATCGTGGGAGATGGATCACGTGCGTTGTAGTTGGCCTGGCTGAATTGCCTTTGCCACGTGTCATCGTTTCCGATTTAAGCTCTTTGCCCCGAGCTGTATCCTTGGTTTAGAGATATTCCCACACAATTATAAATGCTATATGAGACATTCTCTCTCTTTTTCCTGAGAGTGATGGATCCCTTATTGATCACTCACATGCCTTTATACACATAGCAGTAGGGCCAATGAACACCTTTGCAGACCCCTGAATAGGATCTGCATTTAGTGTTATCAAACTTCTAAAGCTACATGCATAAGACAACTATGGTGTCCCAGGTCTGAGGATTACTTGTACCACTATAACAATGAGAAACTGATTGATAGGTAGGATAAAACTCCATTGAGTTTATCTCATATCTTTGGTCACATTCAGAATACCTATTCTAGTAATAGGCACCCACTTGTTGGTTGTAGTGTCTCCACACAAATAGCTTGAGACTAGCTATCCTCCTATAGAGTTAACCTAACATGTGCTAATCCTACGGTTCATTATTGTCCATCATAGTAAATCGTCAATTAGGAATGCGTTAGGAGTTTAGTACAGAGATATATTTACAGTCTCAAAATTACAACACTTTGTAATTTCATATTCTCAACTCTAACTCCATGGACATATTATGTAAATATAAATGATGCATATAAACATAACAAAATAAGCCTTTTTATTAAATCAATAATAAATGTGACATACTTAAATGAAATCAAATGATTGTTCCTAATCCCTAAATAATCATCTCTATGATTGGCTCTAGGGCATAATCCTAACAATCTCCCACTTGCACTAAAGCCAATTAACCATGTATCGCGTACCTATCTTCTCAAGATGTTGGTCTTAGACATAACCAATTATGTTTTAAAGCTTTAGTCAGTAGGTCTACAAAAACTTATGTAGATAATATCTTCTGTAATGTATCTATAACCACTTCCAATGATTCCTCTAATCACTTGGAATTACCGCTCTATGTGTTTGGACTTTTGATGAGACCGTGGTTCCTATGCTTGAGATATAGACCCATTGTTGTTACAAAACAAGGTATGGGCAACTCAATGGAAGGAACAACTCTAAGTTCTAAATGAACTTATAGATCCAAACAATCTCCTAGACAATGCGACAATTAATTCACCCTCAATAATGGAATCTACTGTATCTTTCATACAGTTCTTCCATTAAGTATTTCACCAACTAAAGTGAATATAAAATATACCCCATATGGATTATATCCAAATCCATATACCCATCTACTATGAGTTTACAATTTCCATATACAATCCAATATTCCAAATTTGAATTTGACTGATAACTATTTGTAACAATTACAACATAATAGATATCAGGTTTAATACATAGTGTAGAATAAGGTTTCATAACACTTTAAGAACCTTACTTGTGTTATCCTAGGGCACATGCCCTTGAATAATGAATTCTTATCTGAAGTAAATCAGACTTCCTTTAGAATTCTCCATGTTGAACTCCTTCAACATTTCAACTATGTTTAATGATTTGGAGATACTTAGCAATCTATATGATCTATCTTTATAGATCTTGTTGGATGCTTCTGCCAAATCTTCCATGAAGAAGTTTTTCTCAAAAACTAAACCTTTATATTAGATAACATTCATATATCATTCATAATGATTAGGATGTCATCTTATTGATAGGATAAAGAAAAAATGATCGCAGTCCCACTAACCTTTTATACACTCATGGTCCATCTATACAATGAGAGAAATCAAAAAATTTGATTACTTCAACTTTATAGATGTTCTAATTATGAGAATCTTGTTAATCTATTAATAGACTTCTATAAATAACACACTTTTATGGTTTTTCACCATTGGATATAACATCTTTATATCCTTTTTGACATATCTTATATTTCAAAATGTGTGTTTATAGATTACAAGATCCAAATGATGGATTTTGGCATAACTATTATCAAACAAGTTTCTTTATAGATAACCTTTTGCCTATGTTGAAACATTCTCAAATAGCCTAGCCTTCTAGGTCTCTACCTAACCATATTGGATTTAATGACTCTTTGTCATTTCTCGAGTTGATGTCAAACATTACCTAATCATAATTAATAGGATTATTTTAGTGATCTTTATCACCATAGAACTATTCTTACATATATTAATAGAGATACCGTATCTCTTATATGTTGAAAAATATTTAATTTGATCTATGAAAGGACTATGGTGTAATTAAAGGTTTTGCCTCAACAGGGGCATGGGTTGGATCTTTGTTGGTTTATGGCTTTACAAACAATTCAGTAAATTCTATCTACTTTTGCATCTTTCTTAAATGAACTCTTTCTCAAGAAAAATCTAGCAAACATCCTAATGGACAACTTTTGTTCATTAGGGTAATAGAAATACTATCCTAACCACTCTTTGGGATATACCACAATTCAACACTTACTTGACCTTATTTCCAGATTGTCTACATTATGTCTCTAGACATACGTAGCACAATCCCAAGCCTTAACATCTTTAAGTTGGGTCTCTTCCCATATCATATCTGATATAATTGGGACAAAACTGGAGTGAACCCTAAATTATCAATATGTAGCAATTTTAAGGTATATCCTAGATGGATACATTAGTAAAACTCATCATGGATCAAACCATATCTTAATAGGGTTCAATTCGTTCTCTTAGATTCACCATTGAGCTATGGTATTCTAAGAGGAGTCTACTGTAACTGAATGCATGCTCTATATTGTCACGACCCAAATTAATTAAGCCGTGATCAATATTAATAAATCTAGTTTAATTAAGAAAATCATTGAGGAAGCACGTGAATGGCACGTGTTAGAAAACCTGTAATTTTTAATAAAAATTACGGCATGACCCATTCGTAAATGGAACATACCATAACAAAATCCTGTATAAAAGAGTTATAAAAGTTCCTGTCATCCATCATTGGTATCATCACATGCTAAATAAACCATATAAAGAGACCTACGAAATTAAAATATTACAAACCATAAGTTATTACATGTCTAGTGCCTATTGGCCGAATACAAAGTGTTTAGTTAATACATATCCATAATATTAAAATTTTTCCCATCAAAGCATAGCACCTCAAGGCGAGGTCTCCCCAGCTATGAAATCATCTGAAAAAGGTTTATAAACATAGGAGTGAGTATAAAACTCAGTAGATATAATTTTCATATAGAAATAACCAAAGCATGATAATATAACCAATTAAAACCATGCTTAAAATAATTAAAACCCATGCAATGTCATGAATGATATGCGACTCATGTCCATTTAACATAATCCATCATTACCAACCACTCCCGCAGGAGTCTTCGCGCGGAAACGGAGGATTTAAACCCACCTCCAAGAGGACAACACAAGGGTTCCTACCTGGAACCGGAAAGTAGCCTCTGATTCGGGAACATAAGGGTCCCTACCTGGAACCGGAAAGTACCCAGGACCAAAGGAATGGAAAACACCGCTAAGTCCCTTGACCGCTAGTAGTCCAAATCCAATGACCCGTTAATATACTTTTACCAAGTAATTAATCAAGTCCATTTCATGCATTTTATGCCAATGAATGCCATGAGAGCATAAAAACTCATACACGTGTCAGTTATTCCCAAAAATCAACAATATATAATTATTTCATAATTATATAACATGTGGGAGCTATGTAAAACATGTAAAATATAGACCAACAAGAATTTACATAGCATGTACCTTCCAAATAAACTAAAATATGACAAGTATATCAACCCATATACTCCCAAAATTAATATTCCTAAATATAGGGTTACGTAAACTAGACCCCTCAGTACATGCATTACAAAATATACATGATAATACACCCAACAATCACAAAAACTCATAAATAACACCAAAATATGTTTTTGTCCAACATATATGGGCTTATATACTAACCCATTATCATCCCTACGGTTAAAACCCATGAAAATTACACCTACCTCACATATATTGCACCAAACGTAGAGAAAATGTGTTGGGAAGGTCGGATCTGAGCCTAGAAAGCATGAATGAGCTCCAAACTTTACAGATCAGGCTTGAATCCTCTCAAAGCACGTGTAGATCTTCAAATCCAGCCCCTAGAACGTGAATCCCAACGTTGATATGAGGAGAGAGAGTCAAAAACCCATGCATGCAAGAGAAAAATGTGATTTTCTCTCTCCAAACACTCCCTTTCTCTCTCCTATCTTTCCCCTCTCTCTCTCTTTCTCTCTCAAGTCCCTAACACTCAAAATGCTGAAAATGGGTGTTAGAATCGTGATATGAGGGTTTTATAAGGGGTGAGGGGCATATGCGTCATTTACGCAAAAAAAAAAAAAAAAATTTGCAAAATCCGCGATGCACGATCGATCGTAGGTTGAGGGTACGATCGATCGTGAAAAACAGAGGCAAAATTGCATTTCCGGGGCACTGACGATCGATCGTCCCAAGGTTAGGATCGATCGTCACTTGCTGAAAATGCCCAGTAACTCAGGCAAATGTGTATAAACTCCCACAGTACTTACCACTACCTTATTTACATTAAAAACATGTAAGTTACTTTAAGTTATTTAATGAAAATAAGCAAATAACCCCCCATTTGAATCCAAATAAAATATCAAAAAAATCAAATTCCAAGTAAATCAAAATCTCATTTTCAAGTTTTAGTACAAAATCCGACTCCCGACAGATTTTTCAAAAACAAACGTACGAGGAAACCGATCGAAACGTGATAATAAAATCCCATAAAATCACATATATCTTATAATATTATAAACTTCCATTACCGCCAAAAATTATCTTTAAAAACGAAGTTTTTCGAAAATCCATTTTTTCCAACACTTAGCCAAATTTCAGCAGTCTAAAATTGTGAAATCACAAACATGTTAACATCGTACCCATGTGATGCCTATGCACCACAATACCCGACAAAACAACTAATATACATGTAAATCATGCATTAAAAGTGAGATTATCCTAATTAAATGATGCGGGCATTACAATTCCTCCCTCCTAAAAGAGAATTCGTCCTCGAATTCAATTCTTACCTTACTTATCGAACAGATATGGATAGGTTTCACGCATGAACCACTCTAATTCCCAAGTAGCTTCTTCTTCGCCATGATGGTTCCATAACACTTTTACTAAAGGAATAGTCTTACCACGTAAGACCTTTTCACGGTAATCCAAAACCCGAATAGGATATTCCGCATAGGTGGCATCTTCCTCCACTTCTATATCTTGCCAATCAATCACATGAGATGGATCATGAACATACTTGCGTAACATGGATACGTGGAACACATTGTGCACTTTACCAAACTGCAATGGTAATGCCAACTCATAAGCATTGAGACCTCTCGTGCCAATGATCCTAAATGGTCCAATGAAACGTGGTGCAAGCTTCCCCTTCTTGCCAAAACGAAACACTCCCTTTCGGGGTGACACTTTCAACATTACAAAGTCTCCAAGTTGAAAGGTCAAAGGTGTTTGTCGCTTATCAGCATAGCTCTTATACCTACTCTGAGCTGTCTTAAGTCGCTCTCTGATGAGTTTGACTTTATCTGTGGTCTCCTGAATCAACTCTGGTCCCAGTAAAGTTCCTTCACCAGTCTCTGCCCAACACATAGGAGATCTACATGGTCTCCCATACAACGCTTCGAAAGGTGCCATCCTGATACTAGCCTGAAAGCTGTTATTGTAAGAAAACTCTGCCAAAGCCAAGTGTTCTTGCCAACTTCCCTTAAAGTCCAAAACGCATGCTCGCAACATATCCTCCAAAATTTGATTAACACGCTCAGTCTGCCCATCTGTCTGTGGATGATAAGCCGAACTAAGGTGTAATCGAGTACCCAACTCCCTTTGTAAACTCTGCCAAAACTGAGAAAGGAAATGAGGATCTCTATCAGATACAATCGATTTGGGGACTCCATGCAAACGTACTATCTCTCTGATGTACAACCGAGCCAACTTCTCGGCTGAGTCAGTCGATCGCACAGCCATAAAGTGAGCGGACTTGGTCAAACGGTCTACTACCACCCAAATAGTGTCATGACCTCTCTGAGTACGTGGCAAACCACTGATGAAATCCATAGTGATTTCCTCCCACTTCCACTGAGGGGGCGGTAAAGGCTGTAATTGCCCAAAAGGCTTCCTATGGTCAGCTTTGACCTGCTGACACGTATAACATTTAGCAACAAACCTTGCCACGTCACACTTCATACCTTTCCACCAGAACTGCCTTTTTAAGTCTCTATACATCTTATTATTGCCTGGATGAATAGAAAACTTCGATCGGTGAGCAAGACTAAGAACTTCTTCCTTAATCTTCTCATTACATGGAACTGCAAGTCTATCCTGGTACCTCAAACCACCATTAGGATCTATGGTCCATCCAGGTACATCTTCACCATTCAGTAATCTACCACGGATATCCACCAACTTAGGATCTTCATATTGAGCTTTCACAATCTTAGGAATGGGGTAAGGTCTCACCAAATTATAGACACATTCTTTACCTGCTAAACCACCAACAAACAAATTATGGTCACACAAGGCATTTACCATCCTCCAATGGTGGACAGAAATACTATATAAAGTCCCACAAGACTTCCTGCTCAAAGCATCTGCTACAACATTAGCCTTCCCAGGGTGATACTTCAGTTCAAAATCATAATCTTCCAAATACTCCACCCATCTTCTCTGCCTGAGATTCAAATCCCTTTGGGTAAAAATATACTTTAAGCTCTTATGGTCAGAAAAGACCTCAAACTTCTCACCATACAAATAACATCTCCAAAGTTTCAGTGCAAACACTACAGCTGCAAGTTCTAAATCATGAGTAGGATAATTCATCTCATGCGGCTTCAACTGTCTAGAACCGTATGCAACAACTCTCTCAGTCTGCATCAACACACATCCCAATCCACTCAAGGATGCATCACAATACACGGTATACCCCAACCCACTAGTTGGAATGATCAAAACTGGTGCAGATGTTAGACAAGACTTCAACTCCTCAAATGCTTCCTCACAAACATTGTCCCAAATAAAGGGTACATCTTTCCTGGTTAACCTCGTAAGAGGTGCAGCAACGCTAGAGAAACCTTCTACAAATCTCCGATAATAACCTGCCAAACCTAGGAAACTGCGAATCTCAGTCACGTTCCTGGGTCTAGGCCAATTCAAAATAGCTTCAACCTTGGACGGGTCTACTGCAATACCTTCTTCAGATACTATGTGTCCCAAAAACTTCACTTGGTTCAACCAGAAGTCACACTTCTCCCACTTGGCATACAACCTATGCTCTCTTAAAGTCTGCAATACAATTGCCAAATGATGTGCGTGTTCCTCTTGAGTCCTCGAATATACCAAAATATCATCAATAAATACAACCACAAATTGATCTAGATAAGGACGAAACACACGATTCATTAAGTCCATAAAAGCTGCAGGTGCATTGGTCAATCCAAAAGGCATAACTAAAAACTCATAATGACCATATCGAGAATTAAAAGCAGTCTTCTCAACATCCTCATCTCGAACAAGCATTTGATGATAACCAGAACGCAAGTCAATCTTGGAAAAGAACTGGGACCCGCGTAATTGGTCAAATAAATCATCAATACGAGGCAATGGATACTTGTTCTTGATGGTAACACGATTTAACTGTCTATAATCAATACATAATCTCAAGGACCCATCCTTCTTCTTTACAAAAAGTACAGGTGCACCCCAGGGTGATCTACTCTCCTGGATAAAACCTTTCGCCTTGAGTTCTTCAATCTGAGTCTTCAGCTCTCGAAGCTCAACAGGAGCCATTCTATATGGCATAATAGAAATAGGTCCCGTTCCCGGTTGCAAATCAATAGTAAAGTCTACCTCCCTCCTAGGGGGCAAACCTGGTAATTCATCTGGGAATACATCAAGAAATTCCCGTACAATGGGAATGTGGTGGGGATGTATGCCCTCAACATCTTCACCCTTGATTGCCGCTAGAAAACTCAAATAACTACTCTTCTTGAAACGCCGAATTTGGATATCAAACAAGATATCCGGATGGAGAGTATGTCTATCTCCATAGAAAGAGAAAACTTCACCACTAGAGTTATGGAAAGTTACCTTCTTCTTGTAACAATCCATTACAGCTCTATAATTGGCTAACCAATCCATGCCAATGATGATATCATAACCAGATACATCTAAAATGATGAGATCTATCAACATCTCCTGACCCACAATGTTAATACAACATTCACGGCAAATATAACTAGTCATGAAACAATTCCCAAGAGGAGTATCTACTTCCAATGTAAAACCCAAATCATCATACTTCAATTCCAAAGTATTAGCAAACGATGAAGAAATAAATGAATGTGTGGATCCCGGATCAAACAAAACTTTAGCCCATACTCCAAAGACTAGGAATGTACCTTCAACCACTGCATTAGAGGCTCCCTCTTCCTGGCGATGCATAGCAAACACTCGCCCATGCTGACGATTACCCTGTCCTCTTCCACTACCACCTCCACCTCCACCACGCCCCTGGCGGTTCTGGGGTTGCTGACCATATCCCTGTGGTGGCTGCTGCTGTTGCGGTGATTGGTATTGAGGTTGGGGGTACTGAGGTGGTTGATAATATTGTTGTTGGTACGGCTGGGTGATGTGTTGTTGTCCATAATATGGGGGTGGCATGAAATAGGACTGAGAATGCACCGGCATTGGTGATTGTCCCTGATAACCATATCCTTGTTGGGGGAAATATGGTGGTGGGGAATTCACAGATGGTTGTCGGGAGGATGATGAACCCCCAGTCAACAATGGACAATTAGGTTTGATATGCCCCTTCTGTTTACAGTGAAAACATGTCTTCTGGCTTCCACTACTTCCACTGGAACTGCTACTACTACTATTCTTCCCTGGTTGAGGTGGTTTGAACTGAATCCCTTTTGGACGAAGGTTGGGATTAGTTACAAAACCTCCACCCTGCTATTGTGGCTTCTTTCCTGTACCAGAACCACTAGCACCATCCTTTCGTGGTTGTGGATTATTCCTTCTGCGTTCTCTCTCTAGAGCCCTGTCTTCTCTATAGCCCAGGTGTTCCTCTTCAGCAGCTAAAACAGAGCTCACAAGTCTTTTAAAATCATTAATCATTAAATGATTCACCTTGCCTTGCAGAGTACGGTTCAAACCCCATTCGTATCTCCTACACTTTTCTTTCTCATCCGCATTCATTCCCACAGAAAATCTACACAACTCCACAAACTTGGAAGTGTACTTTTGAGCAGTCATCTCCCCTTGCTTCAAATTCATCAGTTCCCGGATCTTATTGTTCTTGAAGGCTTCCGGATAAAAATTATCATTGAACTTGGACTCAAATTGCTCCCAAGTCATAGCTCCCAACTCCTCAAGTGAACCTTGGCTAGTCCACCAATCCTCAGCCATGTCAGTGAACAAGCTAGAGGCAAATTCCACCCAATAGGACTTGGGTATACGGGCTAATTTCAAGTCAGCTTTCACCCTACGAATCCATTGGTCAGCCTTTGCTGGGTCGTGGTCCCCATCAAATCTAGAGGGTTTGACTTCACGAAACTCCTTCCTTAACAGTGACTTCCGAGTCAACTCGACCAACTCTGGGTCCTGATTCTGATAAGTGTTAGTGGCTAAGTTAGCCTGCAGCCCTTGCATGGCAGCAAAAAGGGCATCCAATTGAGCCGGATTGAAATTTTCTTGTATAGGTGGAGGGTTCCCAACTTGTTCCCCAACTGGGACCTGTGGTGGGTCTTGTGCATTGGCTTCAACCTCAGCTCGTGCTTGTGCTTCAGCTTCAGCCCGAGCCCGGGCTTCAGCGGCACGACGACTGTTACGAGTGTTCCTTGGCATTCTAGTAGACATAAACAAACTATCATATATATACCATAGATAGAACATTGTTCTCTAGTGTGTGTTATATTATACCACGTGCACACCAAATCATTAACACCCAATAAATTATCCAATATGTGTAACCTAACAGGTTTCTAGGTTCGCATAGAACACAAACAAATTCTAAATCAACATGTTATTATCCCTACATATTAATTATAATTATACAGGTATACTCCCATATGGACCTACTAGCAAGCTCTGATACCAAAAGAATTGTCACGACGCAAATTAATTAAGCCGTGATCAATATTAATAAATCTAGTTTAATTAAGAAAATCATTGAGGAAGCACGTGAATGGCACGTGTTAGAAAACCTGTAATTTTTAATAAAAATTACGGCATGACCCATTCGTAAATGGAACATACCATAACAAAATCCTGTATAAAAGAGTTATAAAAGTTCTTGTCATCCATCATTGGTATCATCACATGCTAAATAAACCATATAAAGAGACCTACGAAATTAAAATATTACAAACCATAAGTTATTACATGTCTAGTGCCTATTGGCCGAATACAAAGTGTTTAGTTAATACATATCCATAATATTAAAATTTTTCCCATCAAAGCATAGCACCTCAAGGCGAGGTCTCCCCAGCTATGAAATCATCTGAAAAAGGTTTATAAACATAGGAGTGAGTATAAAACTCAGTAGATATAATTTTCATATAGAAATAACCAAAGCATGATAATATAACCAATTAAAACCATGCTTAAAATAATTAAAACCCATGCAATGTCATGAATGATATGCGACTCATGTCCATTTAACATAATCCATCATTACCAACCACTCCCGCAGGAGTCTTCGCGCGGAAACGGAGGATTTAAACCCACCTCCAAGAGGACAACACAAGGGTTCCTACCTGGAACCGGAAAGTAGCCTCTGATTCGGGAACACAAGGGTCCCTACCTGGAACCGAAAAGTACCCAGGACCAAAGGAATGGAAAACACCGCTAAGTCCCTTGACCGCTAGTAGTCCAAATCCAATGACCCGTTAATATACTTTTACCAAGTAATTAATCAAGTCCATTTCATGCATTTTATGCCAATGAATACCATGAGAGCATAAAAACTCATACACGTGTCAGTTATTCCCAAAAATCAACAATATATAATTATTTCATAATTATATAACATGTGGGAGCTATGTAAAACATGTAAAATATAGACCAACAAGAATTTACATAGCATGTACCTTCCAAATAAACTAAAATATGACAAGTATATCAACCCATATACTCCCAAAATTAATATTCCTAAATATAGGGTTACGTAAACTAGACCCCTCAGTACATGCATTACAAAATATACATGATAATACACCCAACAATCACAAAAACTCATAAATAACACCAAAATATGTTTTTGTCCAACATATATGGGCTTATATACTAACCCATTATCATCCCTACGGTTAAAACCCATGAAAATTACACCTACCTCACATATATTGCACCAAACGTAGAGAAAATGTGTTGGGAAGGTCGGATCTGAGCCTAGAAAGCATGAATGAGCTCCAAACTTTACAGATCAGGCTTGAATCCTCTCAAAGCACGTGTAGATCTTCAAATCCAGCCCCTAGAACGTGAATCCCAACGTTGATATGAGGAGAGAGAGTCAAAAACCCATGCATGCAAGAGAAAAATGTGATTTTCTCTCTCCAAACACTCCCTTTCTCTCTCCTATCTTTCCCCTCTCTCTCTCTTTCTCTCTCAAGTCCCTAACACTCAAAATGCTGAAAATGGGTGTTAGAATCGTGATATGAGGGTTTTATAAGGGGTGAGGGGCATATGCGTCATTTACGCAAAAAAAAAAAAAAAAATTTGCAAAATCCGCGATGCACGATCGATCGTAGGTTGAGGGTACGATCGATCGTGAAAAACAGAGGCAAAATTGCATTTCCGGGGCACTGACGATCGATCGTCCCAAGGTTAGGATCGATCGTCACTTGCTGAAAATGCCCAGTAACTCAGGCAAATGTGTATAAACTCCCACAGTACTTACCACTACCTTATTTACATTAAAAACATTTAAGTAATCTTCCTTTTACTTTAAGTTATTTAATGAAAATAAGCAAATAACCCCCCATTTGAATCCAAATAAAATATCAAAAAAATCAAATTCCAAGTAAATCAAAATCTCATTTTCAAGTTTTAGTACAAAATCCGACTCCCGACAGATTTTTCAAAAACAAACGTACGAGGAAACCGATCGAAACGTGATAATAAAATCCCATAAAATCACATATATCTTATAATATTATAAACTTCCATTACCGCCAAAAATTATCTTTAAAAACGAAGTTTTTCGAAAATCCATTTTTTCCAACACTTAGCCAAATTTCAGCAGTCTAAAATTGTGAAATCACAAACATGTTAACATCGTACCCATGTGATGCCTATGCACCACAATACCCGACAAAACAACTAATATACATGTAAATCATGCATTAAAAGTGAGATTATCCTAATTAAATGATGCGGGCATTACATATATGATTATATGCATCACAATGTATTAGTCAAATTATAAATGTAACTCTTTCACTTCATCAAGTAAAAGATGGGTTTGGTCATCTCGTAACCAAGTCATAATCATTACATTTAAATGAGAGTCTCTACATCTCTTGTATTCTCGGAATACGTTGCATTCACTCTAATTAGTCATTTAAATTCAAAAATCAAATTTCTAGAATGTCTTAAATGACCTAGTTAAGAAATAAGTTCCCAAAATTAATCTAGCAACTCTTGCTCTATTAAAATATTTAAAGGTAACTTATTATCTACTTAACTTTCTGCTTCCATTTAGATTACACTAGAATCCAAAAACCAAGAAGCAGAACTAACCAACAATTTAGTTTAGAGCATGAACCAAAACTTCAAAAGTTTGGTTCTTCTAGGAAAATTGATACTTTATCAAGTTCCCTTTTCAATACCTTATATTTACTACAAAATAATTATATTTCTTTGTCTTTGACTTTTCAAGACTTGCTTCTCTCCATGCTTCCATTTTTAAATCACATCTGGCTTCTCAAGCTATTCTATGTGATTAATCATTTTTCAAAAGAATGATTATTAATAAACAACCTTTGTTAGATCCTAGTCTAAAAGAAGTCCTTTATAAGTACTATACTTTATAGTATTATTTTACTCACTATACAACCTTTGTATGTGATGTTGGACATCAAAGGCACTTGCATTGACTATTTTTTCTTCCGAAGCTCATTAGTCATCAACACTATCATATAGCATGGCAACAAGATGCCAATTGTGCATAGTGTCTTTTTCTTCTTAGGATGTTTTATGGAGGGCCTTTAAGGAAAGGCTTTATAGCATATAAACAATCTTTTGAAATTGAGAACAATTCTCAATTTTCTAAGTCAATTAAAGAAATCGGGTTTAGTCAAACTGTCAATATCCTATATATTAGGAAATAGGGGTTTTGAGGTGAGTAATTAGGTAATCTACATAAACAGAAAATTAGATTTCATTTTTATCCATTATGATTGGGTCTTTAATCATATGGTACCTCCCACTATTTTACCAAATCCCATACACCCTCTAATGGAATTCAGGAATCTCATTCCTTAATGGGGATTGGGGTCCCACTGTGACCTAGAAGCCTCACATGTTAGTTTTTTGGCTTCTAACCCACAATAAGAAGACAACTCTTTGTCTATTGCTTCATAAGCAAGTTCCAATCGTTTTGCCTCTAGGGAACATACTCCTCACATGTTAGTTTCTTGGAATACTTCCCTAGTTAAGTTAAGCCCATCATTCACACAGGTACGTTTCGCCAAATATATACCTCACATGTTAGTTTCTTGGTATATACCAGTTTAGGCACCCCATGATATCTCATATATGATAGTTTCAAGTAATGTCTTTAACATGAGTAGCTCCTACATGTCTGCAGCCAGGTACCCACATTAAGGGACGTTAGATGATCCTATAATGATAGAAGGCAATGAAGAATCCATTTCCTAATGTATTCTCCATTTACAACTTAATATTAAAAGAAGAGTGGTTTTTAAGGGTCTCATCAAATTAACATACATCTCATGCATCTAAATATAAAAAACTGAACAGCATAATAATAATAATCCACTTATCAATATTAGTCCCTAAAAGGAGACATATAACGATCTATGGTTTGGAGCTATCACTATTAATCTCATTAAAAGCTCTCACTATGATGATTATGGACTTTAAGAAGATTCAATCCAAGCCAATAGATTGAATCCAAGGTCTAAAGTGGATGTAGGTGATCGTAAAATAACACATTCGAAACATGCATGCTTTCTTGAAACACTTCTCTAAGCTTTCAAGTCCTTCAATCTGCTCCTTTGGCTTGATGGTCTCCACCATCGGCTTGTTGGGCTCCATCATACTCCTTTGGGTCCACCATGCTCCTTAGTGCGCTCTCGATTACATAACATTTACATAATATATAGAAAGGGATACATAAGGGGAATGTGGGGTACATAAGAGAATGATAGAGAGAGAGGGAAGGTGGCATGCAAGGCCCAAATAATAAATTACATCAACATAATAAAATTACAACTCTTGAAAAATTATTACAACCCATTCATAAGACAGCCAATCACAATTGGTTTAAGGGGTATAGTCCATAATCATCATCCAATCACAAACATACAATCACATTGCATAAAGTAATGAAAATCTGTAAGCATTAAAACATATAGGCATTATGGTAATTCTCTTGAATGATTTACATTAATCTTATTAATGCATCCTAATCTCATTAGGTTTTACAAAATTTCCAGAATTCAATTAAGTCTTAACATTTAAGACATTTAGTTTCAATTGATCAAATTAATTGAAACATATAAAGTTTCCTAAAATAACTCTAATATCCAATATTACGGTTTCCTTAATTAAATAAAACAATTTCATTTAATTAAGAATTCCCAGATTTTAATTTAATCCCTAATTGTGTTTTAAACCATTTAAAACCTTATAAAATTAATTAATATTAATTAAATAATTAATTTAGGAATTAAATAAAATCAATTAAATGATGAATTTGTGTATTAGGGTTTCCCAAAACCCTAAACCCTAAATGCAAGCCGTAATCATTAAATGCCTTATGATTGGTCATTTAATGACCAATCATTAAAACCCTAGGTTCATATGGTATTTATGATAAGGATTAGGGTTTAATTAATGCCAAATAGGGTATTAATTACTCTTAATTAATTACACTAATTAGGGTTTCTAAAACCCTAACCCTAGACATCATTAATGGTATTAATTATGCCCTAACAATTAATAACCATGATTGGTCATTTAATGACCAATCATTAACTCTTTAATGAAGGTAATTAATAGTTCAATGAGGGTTTTAATTAATGCCATAATGAAATTAGGGTTTCATCATTAACTCAAAATTAGGGTTTCATCATTAACCCTGTGCAGCCGCCGCTACCAAGGGGCTGCCTGAGCTTGGCTAGGCTGCCATGGCCACCAACGACTGTGGGAGGCCATGGCCAGCCATGGGAGAACATCCTAGGGGTGTGTGCCAAGCCTCTGGACATGTGAGAAGTGGTTCAAGTGGCTGCCTTCATCAAAATCAATTAGGGTTTCCAAAACCCATTGCTAGCGCCATTGTTGCAGACCTTCAAGGTCACAATTGCTTGTAAAACCTTATCAATTCGACTCCTCCATTGAAACCAGATTTTGTATCATGTCCCTACATGAAATAATAAGCTAATAGAAGAGGTTTGGATGATCAAATCACCACCAATTGTTCTAAACAATTAAAACAACAGTAGGCTGCCCAGAATTTGACAGCATACTTTCCGTGGTCAGAAATTGATTTAAAACCCAGCAAGATGATTAAGTCAGGCTACCAAACGAATTTTCCCAGTATCCTAAATGTCTTAGGAAACTAATGGAATTGGTTTCATGCAATTTGGAGTTCCCTAACTCGAGTTCTAATCAAAACTCCATTGATGACTTTTCTGCAGAAAAATTCTGCTATGCTGTTCATGAAAAATTTTCAAACTTTTTGAATCTTTTTCCATCAAAACCTTTTTGAAACTTAAAGAAAATCATATAAACATGATATATAATAATCCTACAATGGATTTCCATCATAAATACATAAGCTTTAATTAAAATTAATGGCAAGAACCTCTGGGTTCTAAAACCCAGATTCGACCTCCATGGTGTTCTTCTCCTTCTTCCTTCTGTTCTAGCATCTCAATCCAATTATGATGCATCTAAATGCTTGGGAACCCTTCCCTACCATGTCTAGAACATAACCCAAGTGGTAGCAACCATTGTCATGCCTTTGATCTCCATCAAAAACTCAAAGTTGTGGCTATTGCATCATTCCCGAGCAAAACTGTCTTTCCAGACAGCCTGTAGTAAAAAATTCATAACTTTCACTACAGAACTCGGATTGACGCACTGTTTGTTGGGTTGGAAAGCTAATTCGAAGAGCTTTCTAACCATATATGGCTAAAAATTTTTGGAAAAGAACTCTGATTTTGGCATGCAAAACAAGATGATGGTTTTTCATGGCTACCATGAAAACTGTTTGTAACAGTTTTATAAAACCTTAGTTTCCTTATTCTTCTTCTCCAAACTCAAACCCTATGCAACGTATTGCATCCATGGCTACACTTAACCCTCAATTAGAAGTGGAGTAGAAGAGAATTGACCTAGGGTTCCAAACCCTAGGTTCAGCCATGGAGGAAAACCAATTATGCAGAAAAATTTTCCAGATTTTTGAATCATTCAACTACACCATAATTACCAGCCCCATATGTATTTTTGTATTATGCATAATTATGGCTCTGATACCACTGATGGGAATCGAACAAGAGGAAAAATAGAAGTGCGGAATATAAAAAATTTTTCCTACAATTCCCAATCCCATGAATCTAACTACGCATAATACAAAATCAAACCCTAACTACGAAGAGGGTTAGAACACTTACAGTTTTAAAGGTCTTCTCCCTTTTGCTCCAAGCTTTGAATCCGGACAGCGGTGAATGAGCAGCCCAAGTGTGCTGCCTCCAACGGTATCCACACCTAGCTAGAGCTTCAAACCTTTTCTTTCTTCTTCCTTGTTGTTGCTAGAGGTGGAGAAGAGAGAGAGAGAGAAGAGAGCCTCCAACAGCTTGGACGGCTAGGGTTGGGAGTGTGCAAGTATTATGCCATGTCACACATAAGTGTGACTTATATATGCTGCCCACTAAAAGAGGCTGGCCATAGAGAAGAAACCCTAATAGGGTTATGTGTAATTACACTTAATTACACATTAACTCCTATTATTTGTATCAAATACAAATAGGCCTATAAAGAACTATTCTTTATTCACTTAAACCCTTTCTCTCATAGACTTTAAAGCTCTTCTTGCATGATCAGTGTGTGACCCATTGGGTTCACATCATCAAGTAGTAGGAATAGCACGAGGTGTGCACAATGGAATTCTTTCCATTTAGGGCCTAATTCGAACTCCTTCCAATTTCCTAATTAATTATAAGTCACTTATATCAATTAAGGCTTCTACTAACCATGAATAACACCTAGCATATGGTTCATGGTGTTGTCCTTAATGAGGTGAATAAGTATCTAACAAAGAACCCTTCTGTTATAGTTTATAGGTTACAATTGCATCCTTCCTTCAACACAATGTCTCCAATTAAACTAATAGGACATGGAAGTCTGTCAAGTCCCTAGTTTAATTACTTTACACTCAATTATGAATATCAACTCATTGACGAACTCATGGAAAATCTTTTCCATATTCATCCTACCATGGCCATGGATTTAATGAGTTATATTATGAATGCTATATGAGACATTCTCTCTCTTTTTCCTGAGAGTGATGGATCCCTTGTTGATCACTCACATGCCTTCATACACATAGTAGTAGGGCCAATGAATACCTTTGCAGACCCTTGAATAGGGTCTGCACTTAGTGCTATCAAACTTCTAAAGCTACATGCATAAGACAACTATGGTGTCTCAGGTCTAAGGATTACTTGTACCACGATAACAATGAGAAACTGATTGACAGGCAGGATAAAACTCCATTCAGTTTATTTCATATCTTTGGTCACATTCAGTGTACCTATTCTAGTAATAGGCACCCATTTGTTGGTTGTAGTGTCTCCACACAAATAGCTTGAGACTAGCTATTCTCCTATAGAGTGAACCTAACAAGTGCTAGTCCTATGATTCATTATTGTCCATCATAGTGGACCTTCAACTAGGAATGCTTTAGGAGTTTAGTACAGAGATATATTTACAATCTCAAAATTACAACACTTTGTAATTTCATATTCTCAACTCTAACTCCATGGACATATTATGTAAATATAAATGATGCATATAAACATAATAGAATAAGCCCTTTTATTAAATCAATAATAAATGTGACATACTTAAATGAAATCAAATGATTGTTCCTAATCCCTAAACAATTATTTCTATGATTGGCTCTAGGGCATAATCCTAACAATCTCCCACTTGCACTAAAGCCAATCAACCATGTATCGCATACCTATCTTCTCAAGATGTTGGTCTTAGACATAACCAATTATGTTTTAAAGCTTTAGTCAGTAGGTCTACAAAAACTTATGTAGATAATATCTTCTGTAATGTATCTATTACCTCTTCTAATGATTCTTCTAATCACTTGGAATTGCTGCTCTATGTGTTTGGACTTTTGATGAGACCATGGTTCCTATGCTTGAGCTATAGACCCATTGTTGTCACAAAACAAGGTATGGGCAACTCAATGGAAGGAACAACTCTAAGTTCTAAATGAACTTCTAGATCCAAACAATCTCCTAGACAATGCGACAATTAATTCACCCTCAATAATGGAATCTACTGTATCTTTCATACAGTTCTTCCATTAAGTATTTGACCAACTAAAGTGAATATAAAATACCCCATATGGATTATATCCAAATCCATATACCCATCTACTATGAGTTTACAATTTCCATATACAATCCAATATTCCAAATTTGAATTGACTGATAACTATTTGTAATAATTACAAAATAATAGATATCAGGTTTAATACATAGTGTAGAATAAGGCTTCTTAACACTTTAAGAACCTTACTTGTGTTATCCTAGGGCACATGCCCTTGAATAATGAATTCTTATCTGAAGTAAATCAGACCTTCCTTAGAATTCTCCATGTTGAACTCCTTCAACATTTCAACTATGTTTAATGATTTGGAAATACTTAGCAATCTATATGATCTATCTTCATAGATCTTGTTAGATGCTTCTGCCAAATCTTTCATGAAGAAGTTTTTCTCAAAAACTAAAACTTTATATTAGATAACATTCATATATCATTCATAATGATTAGGATGTCATCTTATTGATAGGATAAAGAAAAAATGATCGCACTCCCACTAACCTTTTATACACTCATGGTCCATCTATACAATGAGAGAAATCAAACAATTTGATTACTTCAACTTTATAGATGTTCTAATTATGAGAATCTTGTTAATCTATTAATAGACTTCTATAAATAACACACTTTTATGGTTTTTCACCATTGGATATAACATCTTTATATCCTTTTTGACATATCTTATATTTCAAAATGTGTGTTTATAGATTACAAGATCCAAATGATGGATTTCAGCATAACTATTATCAAACAAGTTTCTTTATAAACAACCTTTCGCCTATGTTGAAACATTCTCAAATAGCCTAGCCTTCTAGGTCTCTACCTAACCATATTGGATTTAATGACTCTTAGTCATTTTTCGAGTTGACATCAAACATCGCCTAATCATAATCAATAGGATTATTTTAGTGATCTTTATCACCATAGAACTATTCTTACATATATTAATAGAGATACCGTATCTCTTATATGTTGAAAAATATCCAATTTGATCTATGAAAGGACTATGGTGTAATTAAAGGTTTTGCCTCAACAAGGGCAAGGGTTGGATCTTTGTTGGTTTGTGGCTTTACAAACAATTCAGTAAATTCTATCTACTTTTGCATCTTTCTTAAATGAACTCTTTCTCAAGAAAAATCTAGCAAACATCCTAATGGACAACTTTTGTTCATTAGGGTAATAGAAATACTATCCCAACCACTCTTTGGGATATACCACAATTCAACACTTACTTGACCTTATTTCTAGATTGTCTACATTATGTCTCTAGACATATGTAGCACAATCCCAAGCCTTAACATCTTTAAGTTGGGTCTCTTCCCATATCATATCTGATATAATTGGGACAAAACTGGAGTGAACCCTAAATTATCAATATGTAGCAATTTTAAGGTATATCCTAGATGGATACATTAGTAAAACTCTGTTAGGATTATGCCCTAGAGCCAATCATAGAGATGATTGTTTAGGGATTAGGAACAATCAATTGATTTCATTTATATATGTCACATTTATTATTGATTTAATAAAAGGGCTTATTCTATTATGTTTATATGCATCATTTATATTTACATAATATGTCCATGGAGTTAGAGTTGAGAATATGAAATTACAAAGGGTTGTAATTTTGAGACTGTAAATATATCTCTGTACTAAACTCCTAAATCATTCCTAGTTGAAGGTTCACTATGATGGACAGTAATGAACCATAGGACTAGCACTTGTTAGGTTGACTCTATAGGAGGATAGCTAGTCTCAAGCTATTTGTGTGGAGACACTACAACCAACAAGTGGGTGCCTATTATAAGAATAGGTACACTGAATGTGACCAAAGATATGAGATAAACTGAATGGAGTTTTAACCTGCCTGTCAATCAGTTTCTCATTGTTATAGTGGTACAAGTAATCCTTAGACCTGAGACACCATGGTTGTCTTATACATGTAGCTTTAGAAGTTTGATAACACTAAGTGCAGATCCTATTCAGGGGTCTGTAAGGGTGTTCATTGGCCCTACTGCTACGTGTGTGAAGGCATGTGAGTGATCAACAAGGAATCCATCACTCTTAGGAAAAAGAGAGTGAATGTCTCATACAGCATTCATTGAATATAACTCATTAAATCCATGGGCCCATGGTAGAATGAATATGGAAAGGAGTTTCCATAAGTTCATCATTGAGTTGATATTAATGAATGAGTATAAAGTAATTGAACTAGGGACTTGACAGACTTCCATGTCCTATTAGTTCAATTGGAGACATTGTGTTGATGGAAGGATGGAATTGTAACCTGTAAACTATAACAGAAGGGTTCTTTGTAAATGACTATTCACCTCATTAAGGACCACACCATGAGCCATATGCTAGGTGTTACTCATGGTTAGTAGAAGCCCTAATTGATATAAATGAGTTATAATCAATTAGGGAATTGAAAGGAGTTTCAATTAGACCCTTAATGGAAAGTGTTCCATTGTGCACACTTCGTGCTATCCCTACTACTTAATGATGTGAACCCAATGGGTCACACACTGATCATGCTAAGAGAGCTTGATTGTCTATGAGAGAAAGGGCATAAGTGATTAAAGAAAAGTTCTTTAAGGGGCTAATTTGTATTTGATGCAAACTAGTGGGCTAATTGTGTAATTAAGAGTAATTACACAAATTAGATTAGGGTTTGGAGACCCCCCTTGGCCGGCCCTATTTGGAGGCTATTTAAAGCCTTTTATGATGTGATGACATCATCACTTGAAGCACTCTTGGAGGCTCCCAAGTGCTGGCCGAAAATTTCACCTCTCTCTCTCTCTCTCTCTCTCATCTCTTCTCCACCTCTAGCAACCCTAAGGAAGAAGAAGGAAAGGACAACTTGCTCAAGCTAGGTGTGGATACTGTTGGAGGCAGTGCACTTGGACTGCTCAATCAGAAGACAAAGCTTGGAGCATAAAGGAGAAGACTTGTTCAACTGTAAGTACCCTAACTCTCTTGGTAGTTAGGTTTATGGTTTTTGTATTAAGCATAATTAAGATTCATGGGTTTGGGAATCATAGGAAAAATTTTAAATTCCGCCTTTGTATTTTTCCTCTCTAGTTTGATTCCCAACAAACTCAACATGGATCAAACCATATCTTAATAGGGTTCAATTCGTTCTCTTAGATTCACCATTGAGCTATGGTATTCTAAGAGGAGTCTACTGAAACTGAATGCATGCTCTATATGACTATATGCATCACAATGTATTAGTTAAATTATAAATGTAACTCTTTCACTTCATCAAGTAAAAGATGGGTTTGGTCATCTCATAACCAAGTCATAATCATTACATTTAAATGAGAGTCTCTACATCTCTTGTATTCTCGGAATACATTGCATTCGCTCTAATTAGTCATTTAAATTCAGAAATCAAATTTCTAGAATGTCTTAAATGACCTAGTTAAGAAATAAGTTCCTAAAATTAATCTTGCAACTCTTGCTCTATTAAAATTTTTAAAGATAACTTATTATCTACTTAACTTTCTGCTTCCATTTAGATTACACTAGAATCCAAAAACCAAGAAGCAGAACTAACCAACAATTTAGTTTAGAGCATGAACCAAAACTTCAAAAGTTTGCTTCTTCTAGGAAAATTGATACTTTATCAAGTTCCCTTTTCAATACCTTATATTTACTACAAAATAATTATATTTCTTTGTCTTTGACTTTTCAAGACTTGCTTCTCTCTATGCTTCCATTTTTAAATCACATCTAGCTTCTCAAGCTATTCTATGTGATTAATCATTTTCCAAAAGAATGATTATTAATAAACAACCTTTGTTAGATCCTAGTCTAAAAGAAGTCCTTTGTAAGTACTATACTTTATAGTATTATTTTACTCACTATACAACCTTTGTATGTGATGTTGGACATCAAAGGCACTTGCATTGACTATTTTTTCTTCCGAAGCTCATTAGTCATCAACACTATCATATAGCATGGCAACAAGATGCCAATTGTGCATAGTGTCTTTTTCTTCTTAGGATGTTTTATGGAGGGCCTTTAAGGAAAGGCCTTATAGCATATAAACAATCTTTTGAAATTGAGAACAATTCTCAATTTCCTAAGTCAATTAAAGAAATCGGGTTTAGTCAAACTGTTAATATCCTATATATTAAGAAATAGGTGTTTTGAGGTGAGTAATTAGGTAATCTACATAAACAGAAAATTAGATTTCATTTTTATCCATTATGATTGGGTCTTTAATCATATTGTACCTCCCACTATTTTATCAAATCCCATACACCCTCTAATGGAATTCGGGAATCTCATTCCTTAATGGGGATTGGGGTCCCACTGTGACCTAGAAGCCTCACATGTTAGTTTCTTGGTTTCTAACCCACAATAAGAAGACAACTCTCTGTCTATTGCTTCATAAGCAAGTTCCAATCGTTTTGCCTCTAGGGAACATACTCCTCCCATGTTAGTTTCTTGGAATACTTCCCTAGTTAAGTTAAGCCCATCATTCACACAGGTATGTTTCACCAAATATATACCTCACATGTTAGTTTCTTGGTATATACCAATTTAGGCACCCCATGATATCTCATATATGATAGTTTCAAGTAATGTCTTTAACATGAGTAGCTCCTACATGTCTGCAGCCAGGTACCCACATTAAGGGACGTTAGATGATCCTATAATGATAGAAGGCAATAAAGAATCCATTCCCTAATGTATTCTCCATTTACAACTTAATATTAAAAGAAGAGGGGTTTTTAAGGGTCTCATCAAATTTACATCTCATGCATCTAAATATAAAAAACTGAACAGCATAATAATAATAATCCACTTATCAATATTAGTCCCTAAAAGGAGACATAATGATCTATGGTTTGGAGCTATCACTATTAATCTCATTAAAAGCTCCCACTATGATGATTATGGACTTTAAGAAGATTCAATCCAAGCCAATAGATTGAATCCAAGGTCTAAAGTGGATGTAGGTGATCGTAAAATAACACATTCGAAACATGCATGCTTTCTTGAAACACTTCTCTAAGCTTTCAAGTCCTTCAATCTGCTCTCTTGGCTTAATGGTCTCCACCATTGGCTTGTTGGGCTCCATCATACTCCTTTGGGTCCACCATGCTCCTTAGTGCGCTCTTGATTACATAACATTTACATAATATATAGAAAGGGATACATAAGGGGAATGTGGGGCACATAAGAGAATGATAGAGAGAGAGGGAAGGTGGCATGCAAGGCTCAAATAATAAATTACATCACCATAATAAAATTACAACTCTTGAAAAATTATTACAACCCATTCATAAGACGGCCAATCACAATTGGTTTAAGGGGTATAGTCCATAATCATCATCTAATCACAAACATACAATCACATTGCATAAAGTAATGAAAAACTGTAAGCATTAAAACATATGGGCATTATGGTAATTCTCTTGAATGATTTACATTAATCTTATTAATGCATCCTAATCTCATTAGGTTTTACAAAATTTCCAGAATTCAATTAAGTCTTAACATTTAAGACATTTAGTTTCAATTGATCAAATTACTTGAAACGTATAAAGTTTCCTAAAATAACTCTAATATCCAATATTACGGTTTCTTTAATTAAATAAAACAGTTTCATTTAATTAAGAATTTCCAGATTTTAATTTAATCCCTAATTGTGTTTTAAACCAATTAAAACATTATAAAATTAATCAATATTAATTAAATAATTAATTTAGGAATTAAATAAAATCAATTAAATGATGAATTTGTGTATTAGGGTTTCCCAAAACCCTAAACCCTAAATGCATAACCCTAAACCCTAAATGCAAGCCGTAATCATTAAAACCCTAGGCTCATATGGTATTTATTATAAGGATTAGGGTTTAATTAATGCCAAATAGGGTATTAATTACTCTTAATTAATTACACTAATTAGGGTTTCTAAAACCCTAACCCTAGACATCATTAATGGTATTAATTATGCCCTAACAATTAATAACCATGATTGGTCATTTAATGACCAATCATTAACTCTTTAATGAAGGTAATTAATAGTTCAATTAGGGTTTTAATTAATGCCATAATGAAATTAGGGTTTCATCATTAACTCAAAATTAGGGTTTCATCATTAACCCTGTGCAGCCGCCACTACCAAGGGGCTGCTTGAGCTTGGCTAGGCTGCCATGGCCACCAACGACTGTGGGAGTGTTGGGAATCTAACTAGGGAGGAAAACTACAAAGGGCGGAATTAAAATTTTCCTACGATTCCCAAACCCATGAATCCGATTATGCATAATACAAAAACATAAACCCTAACTACCAAGAGAGTTGGGATTACTTACAGTTGATTAATGTCTTCTCCTTTATGCTCCAAGCTTTGTCTTCTCCTTTTTGCTCCAAGCTTTGTCTCCGGACAGCGGTGAATGAGTAGCCCAAGTGTGCTGCCTCCAACGGTATCCACACCTAGCTTGAGCTTGAAGTCCTTTCCTTCTTCTTCCTTGTTGTTGCTAGAGGTGGAGAAGAAAGAGAAAGAGAGAGGGAGAGCTGTAATTTTCGGCCAGCACTTGGGAGCCTCCAAGAGTGCTTCAAGTGATGATGTCATCACATCATAAAGGGCTTTAAATAGCCTCCAACTAGGGCCGGCCAAGGGGGGATTCCAAACCCTAATCTAATTTGTGTAATTACTCTTAATTACACAATTAGCCCACTAGTTTGCATCAAATACAAATTAGCCCTTTAAAGAACTTTTCTTTAATCACTTATACCCTTTCTCTCATAGACAATCAAGCTCTCTTAGCATGATCAGTGTGTGACCCATTGGGTTCACATCATCAAGTAGTAGGAACAGCACAGGTTGTGCACAATGGAACACTTTCCATTAAGGGTCTAATTGAAACTCCTTTCAATTCCCTAATTGATTATAACTCATTTATATCAATTAGGGCTTCTACTAACCATGAGTAACACCTAGCATATGGCTCATGGTGTGGTCCTTAATGAGGTGAATAGTCATTTACAAAGAACCCTTCTGTTATAGTTTATAGGTTACAATTCCATCCTTCCATCAACACAATGTCTCCAATTGAACTAATAGGACATGGAAGTCTGTCAAGTCCCTAGTTCAATTACTTTATACTCATTCATTAATATCAACTCAATGATGAACTTATGGAAACTCCTTTCCATATTCATTCTACCATGGGCCCATGGATTTAATGAGTTATATTCAATGAATGCTGTATGAGACATTCACTCCCTTTTTCCTGAGAGTGATGGATTCCTTGTTGATCACTCACATGCCTTCACACATATAGCAGAAGGGCCAATGAACACCCTTACAGACCCCTGAATAGGATCTGCACTTAGTGTTATCAAACTTCTAAAGCTACATGCATAAGACAACCATGGTGTCTCAGGTCTAAGGATTACTTGTACCACTACAACAATGAGAAACTGATTGACAGGCAGGTTAAAACTCCATTCAGTTTATCTCATATCTTTGGTCACATTCAGTGTACCTATTCTTATAATAGGCACCCACTTATTGGTTGTAGTGTCTCCACACAAATAGCTTGAGACTAGCTATCCTCCTATAGAGTCAACCTAACAAGTGCTAGTCCTATGGTTCATTACTGTCCATCATAGTGAACCTTCAACTAGGAATGATTTAGGAGTTTAGTACAGAGATATATTTAGAGTCTCAAAATTACAACCCTTTGTAATTTCATATTCTCAACTCTAACTCCATGGACATATTATGTAAATATAAATGATGCATATAAACATAATAGAATAAGCCCTTTTATTAAATCAATAATAAATGTGACATGCATAAATGAAATCAATTGATTGTTCCTAATCCCTAAACAATCATCTCTATGATTGGCTCTAGGGCATAATCCTAACAATCTCCCACTTGCACTATAGCCAATCCACCATGTATCTCATACTCATATCCTGTCGGTGGTGATCCAACACACTTGGGTCATAGCTTTAGTAAAGGGGTCTTCTTTATTCTCTATTGTATTAAACTTCTATATGTATATGTCATCTCTTCCAATGATCTCTCTAATCACTTGGAATCGCCGCTTAAAGTTTGGACTTTTGATGAGACCGTGGTTCCTTGTCTTGAGCACTAGCCTTATTGTTGTCACAAAAACAATAGTAAAGGCTTCTCTGTTAGGATTATGCCCTAGAGCCAATCATAGAGATGATTGTTTAGGGATTAGGAACAATCATTTGATTTCATTTATGTATGTCACATTTATTATTGATTTAATAAAAGGGCTTATTCTATTATGTTTATATGCATCATTTATATTTACATAATATGTCCATGGAGTTAGAGTTGAGAATATGGAATTACAAAGAGTTGTAATTTTGAGACTATAGATATATCTCTGTACTAAACTCCTTAAGCATTCCTAGTTGAAGGTTCACTATGATGGACAGTAATGAACCATAGGACTAGCACTTGTTAGGTTGACTCTATAGGAGGATAGCTAGTCTCAAGCTATTTGTGTGGAGACACTACAACCAACAAGTGGGTGCCTATTATAAGAATAGGTACACTGAATGTGACCAAAGATATGAGATAAACTGAATGGAGTTTTATCCTGCCTGTCAATCAGTTTCTCATTGTTATAGTGGTACAAGTAATCCTTAGACCTGAGACACCATAGTTGCCTTATGCATGTAGCTTTAGAAGTTTGATAACACTAAGTGCAGATCCTATTCAGGGGTCTGCAAAGGTGTTCATTGGCCCTACTGCTATGTGTATGAAGGCATGTGAGTGATCAACAAGGGATCCATCACTCTCAGGAAAAAGAGAGAGAATGTCTCATATAGCATTCATAATATAACTCATTAAATCCATGGCCATGGTAGGATGAATATGAAAAGAGTTTCATGAGTTCATCAATGAGTTGATATCTATGAATGAGTATAAAGTAATTGAACTAGGGACTTGACAGACTTCCATGTCCTATTAGTTCAATTGGAGACATTGTGTTGAAGGAAGGATGCAATTGTAACCTATAAACTATAACAGAAGGGTTCTTTGTTAGATACTTATTCACCTCATTAAGGACAACACCATGAACCATATGCTAGGTGTTATTCATGGTTAGTAGAAGCCCTAATTGATATAAGTGAGTTATAATCAATTAGGGAATTGGAAGGAGTTCCAATTAGACCCTGAATGGAAAGAGTTCCATTGTGCACACCTTGTGCTATTCCTACTACTTGATGATGTGAACCCAATGGGTCACACACTGATCATGCAAGAAGGGCTTTAAAGTCTATGAGAGAAAGGGTTTTAGTGAATAAAGAATAGTTCTTTATAGGCCTATTTGTATTTGATACAAATAATAGGGGTTAATGTGCAATTAAGTGTAATTACACATAACCCTATTAGGGTTTCTTCCCCATGGCCAGCCCCCTTTAGTGGGCTGCCTATATAAGTCACACTTATGTGTGACATGGCATAAGAGGCTTGCACAATAAACCCTAGCCGTCCAGCCCCTTGGAGGCTCTCTTCTCTCTCTCTCTCTTCTCCACCTCTAGCAACAACAAGGAAGAAGAAAGAAAGGACTTGAAGCTCTAGCTAGGTGTGGATACCGTTGGAGGCAGCACACTTGGGCTGCTCATTCACCGCTGTCCGGAATCAAAGCTTGGAGCAAAACGGAGAAGACAAAAAATTCTGTAAGTGTTCTAACCCTCTTCGTAGTTAGGGTTTGATTTTGTGTTATGCATAGTTGGATTCATGGGATTGGGAATCGTAGGAAAAATTTTTATATTCCGCACTTCTATTTTTCCCTCTTTGTTCGATTCCCAACATTCTCAATGTCAGGAAACACTCCTAGTTCTTCAATGAACTTACTCATCCAAACATGCAGCAATGCACTCAAATTTACAGCTCCACCATTTAAGGTGAGAACATACCTCGATGTTGATCTCCTATCATCATCGTCAGATTGAAATCTGAATCTGTTATACCAACCATTTCAAGTTTCTTTCTCCATAGACAAAGCATGGGTCCTTAGTTCTTCTCAAGTACTTAAGGATAGCTTTGACTTCTTCCCAGTGTTCCTTATCTGGGTTTGCCTGATATCTGCTCGTAACATTTACAGCAAAACTGATATCTGGTCTTTTAGTTATAGACAACTTGATTCCATGTCTGACAGGAATTTAGACCTCCTTTTGGAATCATGCATTTTGAACTCTTTCAAAATCTTGTCTATGTACTTCGATTGGGAGAGACTTAGCATCCTTTAGATCTATCTCTATAGACCCCTATTCCTAGAATATAGGATGCTTCTTCCAAATCTTTTATGGAGAAACTTTGTGAAAAACCAATTTTTCACTTTTGACAACGTCTCTACATTATTCCCTAATAAGTAGAACGTCATTCACTTATAGGACCATAAATGTGATCGCACTCCCACTAACCCTTTGTACAATCATGGTACAATTATGGGTTTTGTCTCAACAGGGACAGTGGTTGCATCAATGTTGGTTTGTGTCTCATTAGACAACTCTTTGAGTTCTATTTTCCTGTTGTTATCTCCTTCTTGAATAAACTCTTTTTCAAGAAAGATTGAAAACTTACTAACAAACACTTTTGTTCATCAGGATGATAGATATGATATCCTAAACTCCTTTTAGGATAATACACAAACCTACATTTAAGTTATCTTGATTTCCAATTTGGTTGCATTATACGTCTCTACATATGTAATGCAACCCCATACCTTAACATGCTTAAGGTTTGGTGCTTCCCTTTCCATATCTCATATAGGTCTTAAGGGACAGCCTTGGTTTGAACTCTGTTTCACAGGTACGTGGCAATTTCTAGGGCATATCCTAACAAGGATAATATTAGGTCGTTGTAACTTATCATGGATCGGACCATATCCAATAAGGTCCTCTTCCTCCTTTCTGACACACCATTAAGTTATGGTGTTCCAAGAGGTGTCCATTGTGATTGAATGCCCGTTTGAACAAGTTGATCTAAAAAATTAACCGGTTAAATATTCGCCTCCCCGATCTAATCGAAGAGCCTTAATACTTTTACCGGTTTGTTTCTCTACTTCATATCTGAATTCTTTGAACCTTTCAAATGTTTCAGATTTGTACTTCATTAAGTATACACACCCAAACCTAGACTGAATCATCGGTAAAGGTTGTAAAGTTAGAGAAACTTCTACATACATCACTATGTATATCTTGTTCTCTTAGGTTTATTAGCATTCAATTTAGAACTATCATGCTCCATTGCAATTCATATTTGCAATAAAGTTTAGAAAATAAAGGCCATCCACATAAACTCCAGAAGTAATGAACTCTTCATTTAATAGAAAACATTTATTAAATCAAACTAAAACCTCGTTTAGATATAACTGAAATAAAATTCATGTTTCTAATAACTTCTGGAATGTAAAGATAGCCAACTATTATTTCTAAACTACTCCATTAGGTAGAGTCAAGCAACAAGCCCCACAGCTAATGCAGCAACGTTTGCTCCATTCGCCACTTGTAGGGTTGATCCGCCTTTACTCTACCTTCTGCTTCCCATTAGATTCTGCATGGAATTCAAAATTCACATCAGAATTAAGTACCCAAGTGGAAGCAAAACTAACATTTAGTTTAGAGCATGATCCATACCTTCCAAAGGTTGGTTCTTTAGAGTATCCAGATACTCCCGGCAGTTACGTTTCCAGTGCCCATCCTTGCCGCAGTGAAAACAGGTTCCTTTGGCTTTGTTGTTACCTTTCTTCTTCCTCTGGGTACTCTTACCCTTGCCTATACCCTTGCCCTTAGGCTTGAGCTTAGACTTGGAAGTAGCAGCTTCATTAAATTCAAGCAAGAATTCTTTCCCATACAACTCTTGTATGTTGATAAAAATCTCGTAAGCACTTCCCATGGACTCGTGTTGCTTCTTAAGCTCAAGACTCATAAATACCATCATATAGCACCTTGCCATGAGATCGTCGTCCATGCGCTTCTGGTAAGCGTCTTTCTCTTGCTGAGTTGTAGCCTCAGCAGGAGCAATGGGAAGTGGATTATGAAGTGCATAGGTAAGATTCTTGGAATCCAAAACAATTTTTAGATTCCTAAGCCAATCAAGACAATTTGGTCCAGTCAAACGGTTGGTGTCCAATAATTTGGATAACGGGTTGAGGTGAGCCATTCTAATGAACTACATATAAAAATTAAAATAGAGAATTAGATTTCATTTTTAATCCATAATGATCGGGTCTTTAATCATATGGTACCTCCCACTATTTTATCAAATTCCATACACCCTCTAATGGAATTCGGGAATCTTATTCCTAATGGGGATTGGGGTCCCACTGTGACCTAGAAGCCTCACATGTTAGTTTCTTGACTTCTAACCCACAGTAAGAAGACAACTCTTTGTCTATTGCTTCATAAGCAAGTTCCAATCATTTTGCCTCTAGGATACATATTCCTCACATGTTAGTTTCTTGGAATACTTCCCTAGTTAAGTTAAACCCATCATTCACACAGGTATGTTTCACCAAATATATACCTCACATGTTAGTTTCTTGGTATATACCAGCTTAGGCACCCCATGATATCTACATATGTGATAGTTTCAAGTAATGTCTTTAATATGGGTAGCTCCTACATGTCTGCAGCCAGGTACCCACATTAAGGGACGTTAGATGATCCTATAATGATGGAAGGCAATGAAGAATCCATTCCCTAATGTGTTCTCCATTTCCAACTTAATATTAAAAGAGAGGGGTTTTAAGGGTCTCATCAAATTAACTAATCTAACATACATCTCATGCATTTAAATAAGAAATATATATAACAACATTATATATGTATAATCCACTTATCGATATTAGTCCCTATAAGGTGACATATAACGATCTTTGGATTTGGAGCTGTCACTATTAATCTCATTAAAAGCTCCCACTATGATGATTATGGACTTTAAGAGGATTCAATCCAAGCCAATGAATTGAATCCTAGGTCTAAGGTGGGTGTAGGTGATCGTAAAACATTCATTCGAAACATAGCATGCACTCTTGAAAATCTTCTTCAAGCTTTCAAGTCCTTCAATCTCCTCCATTAGCTTCATGGTCTCCACCATAGGCTTATTGGGCTCCACCATGCTCCTTTAGGTCCACCATACTCCTTAGTGCGCTCTCGATTACATAACATTTACATAATTTAAAGAAAGGGATACATAAGGGAAATGTGGGGTACATAAGAGAATGATAGAGAGAGAGAAGAAGGTGGCATGCAAGCCCCAAATAAATAATACATCACCAAAAATTGACAACTCTTGAAAAATTATACAACCCATTCATAAGACGGCCAATCACAATTGGTTTAAGGGGTATAGTCCATAATCATCATCCATCCATAACCATACAATCATATTGCATAATAAAGGAAATAACTGTAAGCAATAAACATATGGGCATTCATGGTAACTCTATTGATTGGTTTTCATTAATCTCATTAATGTGTCCTAATCTTATTAGGAGATGCATAAGTTCCTGAATTAATTAAGTCTTAACAATTAAGACATTTAATTTCAATTAATCAAATCAATTGAAACATTTAAAGTCCCCTAATTGAACACTAATATCAAATATTAGGGTTTCTTTAATTAAACAAAACAATTTTATTTAATTAAAATTTCCAGATTTTTATTTATTCCTAAATTGTGTTTTAAACGATTTAAAACATTATAAAATTAATCACCATTAATTAAATAATCAATTTCGGAATTAAATAAAATCATTTTATTAATTAATTAGTGCATTAGGGTTTCCTAAAACCCTAAACCCTAAATGCATTAACTCTAAACCCTAAGTGTAACCCTAATGCATTAAATGCCTTATGATTGGTCAATCAATGGCCAATCATTTAAACCCTAGGTTTATACGGTATTAATGATTAGGATTAGGGTTTAATTAATGCCACCTAGGATATTAATTACTCTTAATTAATATGCACTAATTAGGGTTTCTAAAACCCTAAACCTTAAACCTATTAAATGCCAATGATTAATTACTAAACCATTAATGATCATGATTGGTCATTAATGACCAATCATTTAACCCTAGGTTAGACACATTAATTACTAGGTTTAGTTATTAATTAATGCATTAATAGAGTTAGGGTTTAATTAATACGAATTAGGGTTTCCTAAACCCTAAACCCTAGACATCATAAATGCACTTAATTATACCCCAATGATTAATAACCATGATTGGTCAATTAATGACCAATCATTAAACATTTTAATTAAGGTAATTAATAGTCAATTAGGGTTTTTAATTAATGCAATTAATGAATTAGGGTTTCATCATTAATGGGAATTAGGGTTTCCTAAGAAACCCTGAGGCTGCCGCCATCTATAATGGGCTGCCATGGCTAGGCAAGGCTGCCATGGCTTGGCCAGGCCATGGGAGGCCATGGCCAGCAAAGGGGGGCTCAAGCTAGGGTGTGGGCCAAGCCCATGGACACGTGTGGAGTGGCCAAGAGGGCTGTCTTCTTCAAAGAACATTAGGGTTTCCTGAACCCAGTGCTGGCACCACCATTGGAGGACCTCCAAGGTCACAAAAGTTTCTAAAACTTAATCAATTCGACTCCACCATCAAAACCAGCTTTTGTATCATGTCCCTACATGAATTACTAAGCTAATTGAAGTGGTTTGGATGATCAAATCATCCCCAATTGTTCTAAACAATTCAAGAACAGTAGGCTGTCCAGAATTTGACAGCATACTGTCCATGACCACAAATTGATTTAAAACCCAGCAAGATGATTAATTCAGGCTACCAAATTATTTTTCCTAGCATCCTACATGTCTTAGGAAGCTAATAAAATTGGTTTCATGCAATTTGGAGTTCCCTAGCTCAAGATATGAACAAAACTCCATTGATGACTTTCTGCAGAAAAACAGCCTGCTGTGTTCTTCCAAGAAATCAAACTTTTTGATTCTTTATGCATCAAAACTCCTTTGATTATTAAAGAATATGATCTATACATCATATATCATCATCCTATAATGATTATTCATCAATTTTACAGAAGTATCTGATCATAACAGTAGCAAGAACCCTAGGGTTCTAAAACCCAGATTCAAACATGGTGGTCTTCTCCTTCTTCCTTCTGTTCTAGACTCATAATCCAATTATGATACATCCGAATGCTTGGGAACCCTTTCCTACCATGTCTAGAACATAACCCAAGTGGTGGCAACCATTGCCATGCTTTTGATCTCCATCAAAAACTCACAATTGTGGCTGTTACATCATTCCCGAGCAAAACTGTCTTCCCTGACAGCCTGTAGTAAAAAATTCATAACTTTCACTACAAAACTCGGATTGACGAACCGTTTGTTGGGTTGTAAAGCTGATTCAAAGATCTTTCTAACCATATATGGCTCGAAAATTTTGGAGAAGAACTCTGATTTCGGCATGCAAAACAAGATGACGATTTTTCATGACTATCATAAAAACTGTTCATCATCTTCTCCAAACTCAATCCCCATTCAACTTTTAAATAACCAGCAGCCCTAAAACTATTTTAGAAGAGGAGTAGAAGGAGAATTAACCTAGGGTTCATTAACCCTAGGTTCGGCCATGAGAGGGAAACCATTCTAATGCATGAACATAAATTCCAGATTTATTAACCAATCAATTTACCATGAATTACAGCCCATATGCAGTTTGTATTAGGCATAACCATGGCTCTGATACCACTGTTGGGAATCTAACTAGGGAGGAAAACTACAAAGGGCGGAATTAAAATTTTCCTACGATTCCCAAACCCATGAATCCGATTATGCATAATACAAAAACATAAACCCTAACTACCAAGAGAGTTGGGATTACTTACAGTTGATTAATGTCTTCTCCTTTATGCTCCAAGCTTTGTCTTCTCCTTTTTGCTCCAAGCTTTGTCTCCGGACAGCGGTGAATGAGCAGCCCAAGTGTGCTGCCTCCAACGGTATCCACACCTAGCTTGAGCTTGAAGTCCTTTCCTTCTTCTTCCTTGTTGTTGCTAGAGGTGGAGAAGAAAGAGAGAGAGAGAGGGAGAGCTGTAATTTTCGGCCAGCACTTGGGAGCCTCCAAGAGTGCTTCAAGTGATGATGTCATCACATCATAAAGGGCTTTAAATAGCCTCCAACTAGGGCCGGCCAAGGGAGGATTCCAAACCCTAATCTAATTTGTGTAATTACTCTTAATTACACAATTAGCCCACTAGTTTGCATCAAATACAAATTAGCCCCTTAAAGAACTTTTCTTTAATCACTTATACCCTTTCTCTCATAGACAATCAAGCTCTCTTAGCATGATCAGTGTGTGACCCATTGGGTTCACATCATCAAGTAGTAGGAACAGCACAGGTTGTGCACAATGGAACACTTTCCATTAAGGGTCTAATTGAAACTCCTTTCAATTCCCTAATTGATTATAACTCATTTATATCAATTAGGGCTTCTACTAACCATGAGTAACACCTAGCATATGGCTCATGGTGTGGTCCTTAATGAGGTGAATAGTCATTTACAAAGAACCCTTCTGTTATAGTTTATAGGTTACAATTCCATCCTTCCATCAACACAATGTCTCCAATTGAACTAATAGGACATGGAAGTCTGTCAAGTCCCTAGTTCAATTACTTTATACTCATTCATTAATATCAACTCAATGATGAACTTATGGAAACTCCTTTCCATATTCATTCTACCATGGGCCCATGGATTTAATGAGTTATATTCAATGAATGCTGTATGAGACATTCACTCCCTTTTTCCTGAGAGTGATGGATTCCTTGTTGATCACTCACATGCCTTCACACATATAGCAGAAGGGCCAATGAACACCCTTACAGACCCCTGAATAGGATCTGCACTTAGTGTTATCAAACTTCTAAAGCTACATGCATAAGACAACCATGGTGTCTCAGGTCTAAGGATTACTTGTACCACTACAACAATGAGAAACTGATTGACAGGCAGGTTAAAACTCCATTCAGTTTATCTCATATCTTTGGTCACATTCAGTGTACCTATTCTTATAATAGGCACCCACTTATTGGTTGTAGTGTCTCCACACAAATAGCTTGAGACTAGCTATCCTCCTATAGAGTCAACCTAACAAGTGCTAGTCCTATGGTTCATTACTGTCCATCATAGTGAACCTTCAACTAGGAATGATTTAGGAGTTTAGTACAGAGATATATTTAGAGTCTCAAAATTACAACCCTTTGTAATTTCATATTCTCAACTCTAACTCCATGGACATATTATGTAAATATAAATGATGCATATAAACATAATAGAATAAGCCCTTTTATTAAATCAATAATAAATGTGACATGCATAAATGAAATCAATTGATTGTTCCTAATCCCTAAACAATCATCTCTATGATTGGCTCTAGGGCATAATCCTAACAGGGAGGCCATGGCCAGCCATGGGAGAACATCCTAGGGGTGTGTGCCAAGCCTCTGGACATGTGAGAAGTGGTCCAAGTGGCTGCCTTCATCAAAATCAATTAGGGTTTCCAAAACCCATTGCTGGCGCCATTGTTGCAGACCTTCAAGGTCACAATTGCTTCTAAAACCTTATCAATTCGACTCCTCCATTGAAACCAGCTTTTGTATCATGTCCCTACATGAAATACTAAGCTATAGAAGAGGTTTGGATGATCAAATCATCACCAATTGTTCTAAACAATTAAAACAACAGTAGGCTGCCCAGAATTTGACAGCATACTTTCCATGGTCAGAAATTGATTTAAAACCTAGCAAGATGATTAAGTCAGGCTACCAAATGAATTTTCCCAGTATCCTACATGTCTTAGGAAACTAATGGAATTGGTTTCATGCAATTTGAAGTACCCTAACTCAAGTTCTAATCAAAACTCCATTGATGACTTTTCTGCAGAAAAATTCTGCTATGCTGTTCATGAAAAATTTTCAAACCTTTTGAATATTTTTCCATCAAAACATTTTTGAAACTTAAAGAAAATCATATAAACATGATATATAATAATCCTACAATGGATTTCCATCATAAATACAGAAGCTTTAATTAAAATTAATTGCAAGAACCTCTGGGTTCTAAAACCCAGATTCGACCTCCTGTGGACCCCGGAAAGCGGGCCCACACAATGGGGGATAAAAGAAAATAGGCCTTAGGTTTGAAAAAGAAAACGGAGTCGCCACCTTATTTTTTAAAGGAAACAAGGAAAACCCTAAAAATAGTTTTGTTTTAGGAAAACAAAAGAATGACTCCATGTTTAAAAATGGTAAGGCAAAAGATCTTTTGGAAACCAAAGAAATCGGGGATTCGGATGCTAAGTTACGATATGGGAAGGTTCTAGGCAAAGCCTATAGGCACCCATATCGCCCTAAACGGTCTCTTAATTTAATTGGGCTAAATCAAAGTCTTAATCACACACAAATCAACAATTATCATAAAAAAAACAGCATGCATTTCATCCATTCATTCATCTATATAATCAATTAAATAAAAGAAAAACAGAAAAAAGAAAGAGGGGAGAGAAAACCTAGGATACTTAGTATCCTAGGGCGGACTTGAACCTCACGAAGAGCGCCTACGTACCATGTATGGAAATACATGGATCAAAGTCCACGTAGTTCGAAAGGGAATAGGGTTATAACCTAATGGAGGCCTATGGTAAACCCTAAGTTTCCTTTCAAGAAAAACATGGTAAGTTTCCAAAAATAAATGATTCTCAAAAGATCTTTAGTAAATATGGAATTTGATAAAGATGGAAACTTTGATTTAAAAGGTATTTTTATGAATGGAAACTATAGGAATTACCATATTCCCCTATTAGGAAATAACCCTAGGAGAGAGAAAGGAAAAGTTTTAAGGAAAGGAAAGAAGGGTGAATTGGGGCACCCTCATACCCTACTTACCTTTAAGCAAGAGCAACCTGTCAAAATAACCACCCTATTGCACAGGGTAATTACTTTATTTGCAAGATTTCATCTTACAATAGCCAAAATAACCACCCCACATTGGTGGGGTAGTTGCACCTGTTGTACCTGTCAAGCACCTGCAATTTCCATGCAAAACATACTAAGGATACCAACCAACCAAGCTAGGTTCCAATCAAGCAATTATCATGCTTAAACATAGGCTAACACATGCTCAAAATATCATACCAAGGACAAATAACAGATCTGGACAGAATTGAAGATAAGGCTCAAAATCCTTCATAAGTCATGTAAACAACACGAATCACGAAATAAAGTAAGCCCTAACTCAACCCTATATGCAATAACATGCAAGCAGCCCTAAAACCAGCCACCAAGTATGCAAAAATATCATATTTATCTAACATGCACCACATATGCAGCAACTATGAAGAAAAACTAGAGAATAACCCTAAGCTATCATGCTATATGCAACTAAACCCACACAAGGATGATAAAAACCCTAGAATCACAATGGTGCATAAAATCACATGAAATAACCCTCTAACATACCTAATAGCCCATGAATATGATCCTAAACATGCATACTAGCTAATAGAAACAACAAAATACGATAAAAACATAAGCTTTAATATGCAAAAGAGTCATTTCATGCAAAAAAAAACCAATTTAAGCACTAAGGAAACCCTAGGGTCCCAAACATGCAGTAAATCACATGGAATAGCATCCTAGCATACTAAACAACCATGAATATCATCCTAAACATGCATACTAGCTAATAGAAGCAACAAGACATGATAAAGACATAAGCTTTAATATGCAAAAGAGTTATTTCATGCAGAAAACCAATTTCAGCACTAAGGAAACCCTAGAATTGCAACTATGCATGAAATCTCATTAAACAGCCCTCTAGCATGTAAAAATGACCATGAACAAGATTATAATCATGCATATTAACTCACAAAAGTATCCACACATGATAAAAATGCTAGCTTGAACATGCAATAATAGCTATTCAATGAGAAACCCCTAAAAAAGACACTAAAAACCCTAAAATCACAGCCACATATAAAATCACATGGAATGACATTATATCATGCAAAACCAGTCATAAACAATATCCTAATCATGCATTCTAACCATTAGAAGCATCACCATATGATAAAGATATAAGCTTGAACATGAAATAATTCTATTCTATGCAAAAAACCCTAACTTTAAAAGAGAGAAGAGGAGAAGAGAGGGTATACCTATGGTTGCTGCTGTAGAGAGTCCTCCTTCTCTTGTGTACTGTTGGGAATTCCTTCCTTCAAGCCTTCAAGTCAAACTCCAGCCCTCCTTCAAGCTCTCTCTCTCACTCTCTCACTTAAAGCTTTGGTTAAACTACCCTAAGGATGGCTGTCATAGCCTCCAATGTGCCTCCCACTTCAGAAAATTCCCTCCCCTATTGTTGAAGTATAAGGGGGTATTTATAGGGTTTGAGGGAAAACCCTCAATGGTTGGGATTAAAACCCTAGGTATTGATCCAAGGGCTCTTAGAGGTTCCCTTGGGGCTCAAGTAGGTCAAATAGGGCTGAAAATAGGGTTAAATGGCGGCTAGAGGCGAGCAAATCCAAGGAAATAGGATGGGAGCCGCGTCAACACTCAAAAAAGGAAAGTGGCTCGGGTGACCACCTGGGGCTAGGCGGCTAGCCACCTAGGCCCAGGCGGCTAGCCTCCCAGGCCTGGGTGGTCACCCGAGGCCATGTCATCTTAAGCCCATTTTTGACCCCTTCAACTTCCAAATGTGTTTCAGGGCTCAAATCAACTCCGATTTTGACGAAACGAAAGCCAAAACGACCGTGTTTTGAAGGGGAATGTAATTTGAATCACTTGAGGGCAAGAAACCCTAGCCATGGATGCATTGTTGGGTCCTACAAAGGTGGTTAACTGCTATGCCTCACCATCACTTAGCTTAGGTATGCACATAGGGTCGCACCGAATACTTTCTAATTTGAAATTCAACCTCTCTAAACACATTTGGGGATGAAATTAAGACTAATCAAAGTCAAATGGATAGTCATGGAGTGAAAATCATGAGCCAATTCGAGCTAACCCGAAATAGGTCTCTTAACCAACCTGAGCCATATTGAGCCATTCTAATCCCGAACCATCAATTCATCGAATTGATCCCACAAATACCTCAAATGCATCCATATGAACTCCAATTGGCAACTTGGAGATCATTTCAAGGTTAAATGGAAAGTTTGTGGCCTAAAAGACGATTATGCCCCTCAAGTCACAAAAGTTCTAATTAACCCTCAAGATCAACTCCAAATCGAACCAAACTTCATACACATCATCCTTAGGACCTTAGAAGCTCAATGCAAAAGACTAGACTCGAAAAGGAAACAAAAAGACACATGAAATGACAAACCCTAGCTAAGGTGGCAAAAATAGGGTGTGACAGAAGCCCCTCATTGGTGAGCAAGTTTCACTTGTGAACCAATGACCAAAAGAACAACCCATTTTTGCCCGGGGAATTGATTTCATCAACACCCACTGGGGGAAAAGACAGTGATCATATCATTGAATTCTTCGAATTCATCATACACAAACACAAAGGTACTCCTCATAAGTTCTACAGAACTCTTCTCATACTGTATACCAGTTTCACTGGGGGATAAGATGAGGTATCCACAGCTTACATCGAACTACGTTCGATGAAAGGTCTTCTCATACCATACCAGTTGCACTGGTGAATAATACGAGGTATCCATAGCTTACACCGAATCTGTGTTCGATGGAAGGTCTTCCCATACTACACCAGTCACGCTGGTGAATAATACGAGGTATCCATAGCTTACACCGAATCTGCGTTCGATGAAAGGTCTTCCCATACTACACCAGTCACGCTGGTGAATAATACGAGGTATCCATAGCTTACATCGAATCTGCGTTCGATGAAAGGTCTTCCCATACTACACCAATGGCTCTGGTGAATAATACGAGGTAAAACTATGCCATCAAGGCTATCTCAAAACATGAGAAAGATACATCCTTCTCATATTCAAATCATCAAGGTTATCATGTAACACGAGAAAGATCGCGTCCCTCTCATGTTCAAACCATCAAGGTTATCATTCAAATGTCAATGTGATCACATAACACGAGAAAGATCACGTCCTTCTCTTGCTCAAATCATCAAGGTAAACACATACCACGGGAAAGATTCCATCTTTCGAACTATCAAGGTAAACATGTGACATGAGAAAGATTGCATCCTTCTCATATCAAAATTCTCAAGGTGAACACATAGTGTGAGAAAGATCATGTCCTTTTCATATTCAAACCATCAAGGTAAACACATATCATGGGAAAGATTGCATCTTCAAGCTATCAAGGTAAGCACATAACATGAGAAAGATTGCATCTTTCTTATGTTAAACTCTCAAGGTGAACACATAACATGAGAAAGATCGCATCTTTCTCATATTCAAACCATCAAGGCAAACACAAATCATAGGAAAGATTGCATCTTTCAAGCTACCAAGGTAAGCACATAACATGAGAAAGATTGCGTCTTTCTCTCACTAAGTCATCAAGACAAAGGTAAGCTTCTTCTTACCAACACACAACAAGTTGACTAAGTCATCTCACATAGAGACTATTCATGCCTCAACTCAAACATCAACTCATATAGGAGACACATTCATCTCATGAAAACCATCACTCACATGCACATAGGGAAAGTATCTTTATCCCAAATGACAACGAATCATAGTGACATAGAAGGGAATTTATCCCTAATGATCAAAAACCATATGCATAGAGAGGGTTGTTCAACCCTACTAGCATGCCATGCCCGCACAAAGGCCACCAATGCAATCCATTTCAAAACATTCCATGCTAAACAATATCAAGATATCCACTCATTTTTCAACTCAAAACATGCTTGAGATTGCATCTCAAAGAGGGTTCAAAAGCACGAATAGGCGAGCAAAGGCCAAACGAGCGAAGTGGAGCGAGCAAGGGGGGCTGACCACCTGGCTGCAGGTGGGTTGCTGCCCAAGCCCAGGCGGCTTGCCGCCCCATGCTAGGTGGTTACCCGACGCTGGTGCTGCCCAGTTTGAGGGTTTTTAAACCCTTGACCCCCCATTTGTGCATTTAAGCCACCAAGCTCGAATTTGAGAGCTTATCTCTCTAGAAGCTCACTCCATCCTTCTCCAAATTCTCACATACACATTCTCAATCAAAGTTTCACTTTCAATTCAAGTTGTGTGCATGAAATAGCATCAAGAACAAGCCATTCAACAATAACAACAAGCATCAATCATCAACTTACAAGATCAAATTCATCATCTTTCTCATCAAACCCATTTTTCTTACATACAAGCTCAACCATCAACAATGGCTTCTAGCAATGATTCCAATATCAAGTATCCATACTATGTGATCAAGAATACATACAAGGCACCAATCTATGATGCATCCCAAGATAAGGTGTTGCTTGAACCCAAGAAGCATCTCTCATACCTCCATTCCCAACAAGAGGTTAGTTCTTCCCAGCTTAACATTTTTATCTTGAAATCTTGATTTCTATTGGATAAAATGCATTCCCATGATCTTCTTTTGATTGTTTCTATCATTGTTAAGCCAAGTTCATTGATTTGGCAAGGATTGAATGTGCAAAAAGCTTGTTTCCCAATGCTTGAGAAAAGATGCCCACCAAGTGTTTGATAAAATGCCAAAGAGACAAAAATATGTTCAATTCTTGGAAAATCAATAAGTTTGCATTGTAGTAGAAGGTCAAATGGTCTTGGCAAGGATTTGGTATACAAAATCTTTCATTTCAATGCTTGAAAACAAATCACACACCAAGTGTTCGATAAAATGCCCGAAAGACAAAAACATGTTCAATCCTTACAAAATCAATGAATTTGAATACACAAAGTCATGGGCATTCATTTCTAATTCATTTCATGAATCAAAACCCATATTTTAAAACTTTTGGAAAAACTTTTTGAAATCAATTACCAATGTATGCCCAACATCTCTATGTTTTCAATGCTAACTCAATACACAATCTTTTGAAATAGCCCAATTTCCAAGTCTCCGAACAAGGACATCAATGAAGGGGCTCATCTCATGGTGAAGACATATGAACATACCCAACCACATGCTCGTAAGATAATAAAGAAGGCGGGTTTTGGGCCCTTCCTAGATGCTCTATGGAACGAGCAATGGGATAGGTAAGCATTGTTTGCCTTGACAGAGCTATGGTGGGATACCACCAACACTTTCCATTTTAGCTTCGGGGAGATAACCATGACTCCTAAGGACTTCACCATGATAACTAGGTTGAGCTTAAAAGGCAAGCGCTTGGAATACTACGAGCATGCCAACATGGATCAAAACTACATAGTAGCTCTACTCGGGGTGGAAACGGAGCTAAGCCCAAAGGGTGCACGCCGTACTTGGCTCTACAACACCTTTGCCATTATGGAAGAGAGTGATGGGATGGATCCCCAATACATTGTGAGAGCTTTCTTGCTCTACATGATTTCATGTACCTTCTTTGCGGGCACTAATGACCTAGCTCGACTAGAGTTGCTAGCTAGCATAGAAGATGTGAACAAAATTGGGAGATACAATTGGGGTGGGGCTGCTTTTGCAACCATGTATCGCTCCATGACTGACATGTCCCGAGGAGTTGCAAAGAACTTTGGGGGACTTCCTTTCGTTTGGAGGTAACAAAGAACATTCAATTCTCTATTATTTCTCGAAACTTAACACATACATGATTTCCTCTATTTCTTTGATTTTCCACAGATATGGTACTACGAGTACCTGAACATGTGCTGCCCAACTCTTGCTAGTGATGCCATGTCATGGCCCATTCTTCAGAATTACGCTCCATTTTTCTTGGCTACAAAAGCCTCCAACCGCCATGATTATGCCCATGCAAGGGCATATCTTGCCAGCTTGACTGCTGATATGGTAAAATCTTTCTTTATCTTTTTATCTTTTTATCTTTTTTCTCATTTCTCATTTTAAACTCAACAGGTGGAATGGGATCCATGGAGGCTATGGGAGCATAGGCTACTCGAGAAGTACTCCTCTTTTTTGGAGTTGACAAGCAAAAGGGTCCTCTTTGAAGGCCCCACAGGTAGATGCTGGTATCTTGGGGAGCGAGTCTTGAGACAAGTCCACGGAAATATGAATGCAGCTATGACACCTTCCATGCCACCAAAGAACATGAGGCATACTAGCCACCTAGTGGGGGATGAACTAGAAGAGGCTCTGAGGGGTTGGGATGCCAAGGGATTCACCTCCCCTCGTATAGAATACACTGCCTTTTGTCGATAATATCTAATGAATCCTAGGGTCACTGGCCTCCCACCTCAAGGGGTGAGCTCCCCAAACTCTTAAATTCTTTTTAAGATCAAAAGAAAGACTTTTCTTGACAAGCATTTGAATTTCAGGGCCGACGGGCAAGGGGACACAGCTCCACAGTTGGATCTGCTACTGGGATGACTTATAATGATGAGGATGAAGACCTTAAAGGAAATCAACCTCCACCCCTCCCACAACTAAATTGGTATGTGAACTTGTACAGTGGGACAAAATTTGTGAAGACTGACATTACCCATCCACCATTCGATGAGTATCCCAAGATTGATCCATATTATGAGAATGTGAGTTCTAAACTCTTACCTTCTTGAAATTAGATTGTTTCATTATTATTAACCATGTTCATACTTTCCTAGGTTCCACGGGAGTACGCCCAGGAATGCATCAAACTCAATGAAGGGTTGAGGAGGGATCTTGTGCGAATGAGTTTAGAGAACTCAGTTCTAGAAGCACGCTTGAATCCCCAAGTAAGTGATCATCTTTATTAATTTTCAACTAGGATTGGCACCATTACCCTACTAACTCATTATCTTTCTTTGCAACAGGCATCATCATCTCGTCCACCACAGGATATGCCCCCTCCTAGAGCACCTCGTTCAGGGCACGATGGAGCTGGGCCAAGTCGAAAGAGAAGGCCCACGAGAAATCATTGAGTTTCACTCACGTCTTGTTAGGAATGTTGGAACTTATTATCTTCTTGTCATGTACTAATTAGGAATTTCAATTCCCAACCTTGAACTCTTAATTATGGATACTTGATGAATCTATGTTGAACTTTATTGTAATGATATGACCTTGTATTGTGTGAAAAATGGTCTTAAATCAAGCACAAAAGAGTCAAAACATCACAAACGGGCCAAACAAAGGCATAGTAGGGCAAAAATGGGCGAAACAAAGCGGCGGCCTCGGGTGACCACCTGGGGCTAGGCGGCTAGCTGCCTGGGACCAGGTGGCTAGCCGCCCAGGCCTGGGTGGTCACCCGAGCCCGAAGCGGAGTTTCACTTGTTTTTTAGGAAACTTCCTATTTTGACGGAATCTCTCCTTCCAAAACACGGATTTCCGAATTATTTCCTATAAAAGCACATCCAAGGGGTCTCAAACCCTACTTACATTCATTGAGAGCAAGTTATGGAAGCCCTAGACAAGTTCTTAAGTGATTTTCTGAAAGTTATGAGTGTGGAGGCAAGGAAGGAGTTCAAACGCTATTGCTTGGATCCATTATTCTCTTTGATGCATGTGAAGCTTGAAACCACACTTCTTACTGCTGCTACATACTTTTGGGATCCCCAACTTCATGTATTCCGTTTCAACTACGAAGAGCTATGCCCAACAATGGAGGAATTTTGTGCTTTGTATGGAGTTTCACCTGTAGGACCTTTCATCCTCCCTATTCCATGCTCAAGTTACTTGATTTCCTTCTCCAACTTCCTTGGGATTTCTTAACAAGAGGTCTCCATATTTGTGAAGGATCACACGGTGAATCTCATGGAAATAGCAACTTCCTTTTTGGCTCATGATAGCAAAAGTACCCTGAATTTCAACCTTACTACTCAACATGCTCTTGCTTTTTGCTTGATTGGTCGCTTCCTTATCTCCACGGGGACTCTCTATGTCCCTATTCAAATATGTGAACTGATTCCTTTTCTTCTTGAACATAACAACCTGATTCCCATGGTGCTAGCTGAAACCCTAAATCATTTAGACAAAATCCATGATAATCCCCAAGCCCCACTAGGAGGGAGCCCCATTCTACTGCAGATGTGGCTTCTTGAAAGGCTTAACTTCTTATCTCCTACCACCATTAATCCATACAAACCTCAACATTATTGTTGCCGTCGAGTTAAACTTCCTGGTCAATTTTCTTTGAGGGAATGGTTAGGCTACTTTCAAACACTCTCATGGCGAAACATTAAGTGGTTTGTCTTCATATGGGGATGCAAGGAACAAATTCTTCTTCGAACTTCTGGGTGTGCTATGGTCAAGCCCATAGGGTTGGGATCAACTTCATTCTATTGGACCTCAAGAATCTTTTGTCAGATGGGTGCCATGCAAACCATACCTACTTCTATGGTATTTGATCATTCTGTTGAACCTGTGGGCCCCACGATGGTTAAGTGGGCCAAGACTAGATGGACTGACCAGCTGAAACTGACTCGGGTTGAAAACACGGATGGGCCTTATGTCATGAGCCTTGAATACAAGACATGGTTGAAGACTAGCTTGGGTGAAAGAGAAACCGTACGCAGGGAAAGGATTTATGACCTTATCAAGGACACAAGACTTGGATTTTGCAGGGAAGACATTCTGGAAGCAGTGGAAGCAGCACATGCCCATGACTTACGAAAGAAACGAAGACTTGAAAGAAAAGAGAAGAAAGCAAACCAAGAGACTCTGAAGAAAATCAAAAGGACTTGAAGACCTTAGAAATAGGACATCTATGGCATGTCAATAGTTCTTTATTTAACACCAATAAATTGTTATGTCAATCAATTAGTTCTAAATGAATTGCCAATAATAATTTAATTTTGAGATTTGTTGTTGTGGTGTTGTTTGGACCGCATCCAAGGTAACTTTATGGGTTGCCTACGTATCCCCATCCTTTTTTCTTTTCTTTTCTTTTTTTATTTTTATTTTTTTTTATTTTTTTATTTTTTTATTTTTTTATTTTTTTATAGAAATGGGGAATCAGGTCCTCGTAGTTCAAATGCCTTAACTTTTGCTTAGGCCGCCCTGATGGGTTTTCAACCTAGCAGGCCTTACACATAATACTTCTTCAATTGATCCAAATTGGTAGGATGAGCGAACTCAATTCCATCCAAATCCATGAGGCGAACAGCCCCTGTTGGTAATATCTCTTTAATGACATACGGGCCACCCCAACTTGGTTTGAACTTTCCCCGTGGATCAAAAATTGGAGCTCTGATTTCTTTCAACACCAAATCCCCTGTCTTCAAACCTCAATCATTGACATGCTTGTTGAATGCTCTCGCAACCCTTCGCTGATATCCTTGCACATGATACAAGGCCCTCAATCACCTTTCATCTAGCAATGCCAGCTCATTATAATGGTTCTTAACCCAATCTACTTCTGCTATCTGACTTTCCATGGCAACCCGTAATGATGGTACCTCCAACTCAATAGGCAAAACAGCCTCCATCCCATACACCAAAGAATAGGGGGTAGCCTCTGTTGACGATCTTACGGATGTCCTATAGCCCCACAAGGCTAAGGGTAACTTCTCATGCCAATCAGTGTAAGTATCAGCTGTTTTTTGTAGTATCTTCTTAACATTCTTGTTGGCGGCCTCCACTGCTCCATTAGTCTGCGGGCGATAAGGGGAGGATAGATGGTGCTCTATGTTGTATTTTTGCAAAAGCTCCTTGGTTTCTTTCTGAAAGTGCTGACCATTATCTGAAATAATCTCATAGGGTACCCCATATCTATAGATGACGTTGAGCTGTATGAACTGCGCTACCTTCTTAGCATTCAGGGTCTTGAAAGAAGCTGCTGTTGGGAATCATACAAGAGGGAAGAATAGAAGTGCGGAATATAAAAATTTTTCCCTTTGATTCCACAGCCCATGAATCTAACTATGCATATACAAAATCAAACCCTAACTATGAAGAGGGTTAGAACACTTACAGAATTTTGTTTTCTCCTTTTTGCTCCAAGCTTTGATTCCGGATAGCGGTGAATGAGCAGCCCAAGTGTGCTGCCTCCAACGGTATCCACACCTAGCTAGAGCTTCAAGTCCTTTCCCTTTTTTCCTTGTTGTTGCTAGTGTAGGAGAAGAGTGGAGAGAAAGAGAGGGGGCTGGAAAATTTCGGCCAGCACCTTGGGGTTTCTTCTTGTGATAATGTCACACATCATAAAGTGTGACTTATATAGTCCACACTAGGGGGGCCGGCCATAGGGGGAAACCCTATTAGGGTGTGATGCAATTTCTCTAAATTGCACAATAACCCCTATAAATTATATCAAATATAAATAGGCCTCAAAGAACTATTCTTTATGCACTCATACCCTTTCTCTCATAGACTTTAAAGCTCATCTTGCATGATCAGTGTGTGACCCATTGGGTTCACATCATCAAGTAGTAGGAATAGCACGAGGTGTGCACAATGGAACTCTTTCCATTTAGGGTCTAATTGGAACTCCTTCCAATTCCCTAATTGATTATAACTCACTTATATCAATTAGGGCTTCTACTAACCATGAATAACACCTAGCATATGGTTCATGGTGTCGTCCTTAATGAAGTGAATGTGTATCTATCAAAGAACCCTTCTGTTATAGTTTATAGGTTACAATTGCATCCTTCCATTTACACAATGTCTCCAATTGAACTAATAGGACATGGAAGTCTGTCAAGTCCCTAGTTCAATTACTTTATACTCATTCATAAATATCAACTCAATGATGAACTTATGGAAACTCCTTTCCATATTCACACTGCCATGGCCATGGACTGAATGAGTTATATTATGAATGATATATGAGACATTCTCTCTCTTTTTCCTGAGAGTAATGGATTCCTTGTCGATCACTCATATGCCTTCATACATATAGCAATAGGGCCAATGAACACCTTTACAGACCCATGAATAGAATCTGCATTTAGTGTTATCAAACTTCTAAAGCTACATGCATAAGGTAACTATGGTGTCTCAGGTCTAAGGATTACTTGTACCACTATAACATTGAGAAACTGATTGACAGGCAGGTTAAAACTCCATTCAGTTTATCTCAAATCTTTGGTCACATTCAGTGTACCTATTCTATTAACAGGCACCCACCTATTGGTTGTAGTGCCTCCACACAAATAGCTTGAGACCAGCTATCCTCCTATAGAGTCAACCTAACAAGTGCTAGTCCTATGGTTCATTACTGTCCATCATAGTGAACCTTCAACTAGGAATGATTTAGGAGTTTAGTACAGAGATATATATACAGTCTCATAATTACAACTCTTTGTAATTCAATATTCTCAACTCTAACTCCTTGGACATATTATGTAAATATAAATGATGCATACAAACATAATAGAATAAGCCCTTTTATTAAATCAATAATAAATGTGACATACATAAATGAAATCAAATGATTGTTCCTTTATCCCTAAACAATCATCTCTATGATTGGCTCTAGGGCATAACTCTAACAGCTGCCTCCACCCTCTTAGTGAAGTAATCAATAGCTACCAAGATGTATTCATGCCTATTGGAGGCTTTCGGCTTAATCTGCCCAATTATATCTATTCCCCACACTGCAAAAGGCCATGGCAACGACATGCTTGTCAAAGGCATGGAAGGCAAGTGTTGTCCATTAGCAAAAACCTAACACTTATGGCACTTCTTGACATGTGCGTGGCAATCTCTCTCCATTGTAGACCAATAGTAACCCAACCTCATGATTTTCTTAGCTAGCATATAACCATTCATGTGCGGTGCTCCAACTCCTTCATGGATTTCACTAACAAGACGTTCGGCTTCTTCCTCGGTGACACACAACAGATGGACCCCATCAAAGGACCTCCGATATAGCTTTCCTCCACACAAAACATAGTAACTTACCAGCCTCCTTAGTGTTCTCCTGTCAACACGGGATGCTCCTTTCGGATATTCCCTTTCCTCAATGAATTTCATGATGTCATGGTACCAAGGATGGCCATCATTCACCTCTCCTTCTCGAATAGAGCAGCAGTACACAGGTTTTTCTCTACATTCTATCACCAACGGTTTTACATTCCCACCATCCGGGATATCCACCATAGAAGCTAGAGTTGCCAAAGCATTGGCGAACTGATTCTTATTTCTTGACAAATAATTGAACTCTATTTCCATAAATTCCTTAGTCAAGGCTTCTAAATAGGCATGATATGGTAGCAGCTTTTCATCACGAGTCTTCCACTCTTATTTTATCTGGCAGATAATTAGTGCTGAATCTCCGAAAACTTCTAACTCTTTAATCCCCAATTCTAGTGCAGCTTCCAACGCAAGGATGCAGGCTTCATACTCGGCAATGTTGTTAGTTGCTTCAACCCCTAACTTAACCGCCAATGGTGTGAATGCTTCTTCAGGTGAGACCAGTAGAACTCCTATCCCATACCCCCTCCTATTTGCAGCTCCATCGAAGTATACCTTCCAGACCTTCTTTCCAATCTCCAAGACATCCTCATCGGGGAATTGATCATTGAATTGTTCTGATGACGCCACAGGGCAGCTAGCCAAATAATCTGCAATGATACTTCCTTTCACTGATTTCTGTGTTATTACTTTATGTCGAATTCATTAAGGAGAATCGACCAACGAGCAGTTCTATAGGATAAAACCGGCCTTTCTATCAAGTACTTCAGTGAATCCATATGACTTATCAAGAAAACCTCATACAACATCATGTAGTGAAGGAGTTTCTGAGTTGCCCACACCAAAGCCACACAAGCCTTCTCTATGGCATTGTACTTCACCTCGTAGTCCATCATCTTCTTGCTTAGGTAGTAAATGGCATTCTCCTTTTTCGACCCCTCAAGGTACTGAGCTAGCATAGCTCCCGTCGCGGTTTCAGTGACCGTCACGTATAACAATAACGGCTCACCTTATCATGGAGGAACTAGAATTGGTGGATTACTTAAATACCTTTTAATAGTCTCAAAGGCTTCTTGACATTCTTCATTCTATACCTTCGGCACACCCTTCTTAAGTAACTTGAAAATCGGTTCACACACCATAGTTAAATTAGCGATGAACCTGCTTATATACTGAATTTTCCCCAAAAATCCTTGAATCTACTTTTCTGTACTAGGTGGCTCCATTTCTATAATGGCCTTGATTTTCCCTGGATCAACCTCGATTCCCCTCTGAGTAATCATGAATCCTAATAGCTTGCCTGCAGTGACACCAAAGGCGCATTTCTGAGGATTCAATCGCAGGTTATACTTCTTTGCCCACTCTAGGAACCTTTTCAGTGCCATGAAGTGTCCTTCTCGGTCCATGGACTTCACGATCATGTCCTCCACATACACTTCCACCTCCTTATGGATCATGTCATGCAGCAATGTTGTAACAGCTTTCTGATAGGTAGCCCCGGTATTTCTCAAACTAAACGACATCACTTTATAGCAATACGTTCCCCACTGTGTGATAAAGGCTGTTTTCTCCATATCTTGTGGCGCCATCTTTATCTGATTGTATCCAGAAAACCCATCCATGAAAGAGAGAAGCGCATGTCCTACAGTACTGTCTACCAACACATCAATGTGGGGCAAAGGAAAATCATCCTTAGGGCTTGCTGCATTAAGATCTCGAAAATCCACACACATCCTTACTTTTCCATCCTTTTTAGGCACGGGCACTATATTGGATAACCATTCTGGAGACTCCACAACCTGTAGGAACCTCGCGTCGAGTGGCTTGGTTACTTCTTCCTTTACCTTCAATGCCCACTCAGGTTTTAACCTTCTCAATTTTTGCTTTACTGGCTTTTTAAGGGGATTAGTGGGGATAAAATGCTGCACAATGTCTAGATCTATGCCGGGCATGTCTTCATAAGACCATGCAAAGGTTGTTATGTTGGCCTTTAAGAGGGCTATCAGCTTTTCTTTTTCAAGTGGTGAGAGGGTTATCCCAATTTTAATTATCTTTGGCAATTCATTTGTCCCTAAATTGATTGATTCCAATTCATCCATGTTAGGTTCAGTGACACCCCTTTTCCTTCGCTCGACGAGCTCTAGGGGGACATCATTCCTAGGATCTATATCCATGCCATAAATATCCATAGAAGAGAGAAAGGAAACACTACAAGCAAACAATGTATAAAAGAAACACAATTCATTAAAGGAACTAGCAAAAAGACATAAACTTGAAGACAGAAGGGGAGACAAAATTTGGTGCCACAACTATGAAACGACTCCTAACTCCACAGAGTGGGATAGGCAGACACACTTTATTGAAAGCAATAAAGACTCTAACTAAGGAACCTACAAGCTACTATCAGGCAGGTCATGATCTTCCTCTTCAAGGATCTCTGCAATGGCTCCATCTTCTGGTACCAATTATGGTTGCATGGTGAATTGACGAATCTTGGCAATCTTCTGTTGCTGACTACCCCAAAGCAAGAACCATATCTTGGAACATGGTGACCATAGCTTCAGTGTCCACATGCTCTACCTAGTCTTTTTTCTTCTTTCCCACAGAATTGTACCAACTTGTTAAGCTCTGAGGATTCGGCCCCTCTGTAAAGTACTTGTCGCAAAAATCTTTATCTGCCAGTGCTGGATCAGCATTTGGGTAAAAAGTGCAATAAAGTGATGGCTCTTTCTTCCCGAACTCTTGAGAACCATGTCTTGAAACAAAGTGACCATGGTTTCAGAATACATGTGCTCCACCCAATCTTCTTCTTTCTTCTCCCAATAGCTATCATTGATGGCTTCATTATCCACCATTTCACCGGTGATTAGATACCACTCGGTGAAGAAAATCTCAAACCCCGGGATTCTGATCTTGGTTGTTGGATTGAACATAGGCTCTGGGAACCCACAGTACAGGAAGTCATCCCCCTCCTTGATAAAATAGCCATTCAGAGTCGGCCTGTATGGCGAAATCTTAAAGTCTAGCACCCTTCCTTCTGCTCTGGCCTTTCCCTTCTCCTTATTCCTCCTTGTCATTTCTGCATAGTCATTCTTAGTGGGCTCATATCCTAACCCAAAAGTGTAGGAAACAACTCGGCTTTGAATAGAATGGGGAATTCCTTGTTAGTGACGCCCTAGGCCCATACCTGGGAAGAAATTCATTTTCCGCATTATCTCACTAATATGTAAATTACCATAGGGACAATAGTCAAGGGGTATCAATTCTTCCTTTTCTATGCATTGCACATACTCAAACCCAGACAAGGGTATCTCAACTAATTCTGGTTTTATTTCACATACGGGTACTCCCGCCATTTTCAAATCATAGTCCCCTTGAAGCGTAACAATGGCTCCCTCATGTGGGAACTTTACCTTTTGATGCAATGATGATGGTACAGCCCCAGCAGGATGAATCTAAGGCCTTCCCAACAATAGATTAAAACATGACGGCACATCCAAGACCTGAAGCTCAACTCTGAACTCCATGGGTCCCATGATTAAAGGTAAAGTGATCACCCCAATTACTTCTCTACGAGTGTTATCATACGCCCTCACTGTCTGCCCAGATGGAGTGAAATCTGTAGGCCCCAAGCCCAAAACAGTTGCAGTTCTCAAGGGACATACATTCAGTGCAGAACCATTATCAATTAAGACCGTGGGAACCCTCTTCCCCATGGTGTCGACAGTTATATGTAAGGCTTGGGAGTGGCTTGGCCCACCTTTAGGTAAGTCAGCCTCTGTGAACACTATAGTGGAATTCTTCAGAGCAGGGTTTCTAGATTCACCAGTCCCTCAGGAGACAAATCAACCGGAACCTATATCTGGTTTAACAACTTCAGCACTATCTGTCTGTGTTTGTGAGAGGCCATAAGCAAGCCCCATATGGTGATATTGGCATTGGTCTTCTTCAATTGTCTGAGTACTTCATCCTCTTCTTCTTGCACATCAAGGCGCTTATCTAACTCACCCAGTGGATTATCAGACTCCAAGTGTGGAGGCTTGAAATGGCAGCCCCCTCTTGTCATGTGGTCTACTTCTTCATCACTAGCCCATATGTCATCAATCTCATTTGTGTCACCCATTAGGTCATCCCATTCAATCATATCGATGTCCTCCATCTGTACTTCTTCAGGTATATCATCCCAACCCATAGGAATTATGGGCTCACTTGGCAATGGATCAGGATAAAGCACATAGTAATCAAATTTCCCTGAAGGTTCTCCTAATAGCCCCACTTGAGGGTCTCCTGCTTCATACCTTTCTTTCATCTGCTGTTGGATAGACTTCTTCGGCAATTGTAGGGCCTTTTGATCAATGAGGTCTTGAACAATCTTTTTCAACATAGCACAGTCCTCAGTGTCATGGCCGAGTATACCATGGTATTGGCAATATTGATGGGGTGTTTGGGGTCTTGGCTTTGGAGGGTGAGGTATGATAAGGGCTTTGTTACAACATTGGTAAAAGGCTTGGGTCAAGGACATGGGTAATGGGGTGTATTGTCTTATGGGTAGGCAAGGTCGAGATGAGTCGGCTTCAATGGCATTTATGGAGTTGGGTGAATTATGAGAGGGAAGTGGATTTTGGGTAACATTTGGGCGATTTGGTGGAGTTGGCAGTGAGATGATTTGTTTGTCAAGTAAGTCTTGGATCTTATGCTTAAGGCGATAGCAACGGTTAGTTGAGTGGCCTTTGGCTTGGTGGAATTTGCAGTATTTATTCTCATTGTAGTTCTTGGGCAATGGGTTTGGTGGTGGTCTTGGGTCAGAGGTTTCAACAGGCCTCGGCTTTTTAGCTTCTCAAGCACTTTCTCCAATGGCATGTGCAGCTCGATGAATTGGCGAGGTGGGTTGGTGTCATTTAGGGAGATAGGTTGAGTGGGTTGGGTTATGGCATTGACCTCGACATTGTTTTTCCCAGCAAAGTTTGGCCTGCGGCTCTTTTGGACTTCTTCCGTCTTGATTGACCCATCGGCAATAGCATCCTCAACTTGTGTACCTACTCCGATAAGAGCTTTGAAATTAGGGAAGTAGTGAGCAAAGAGGTGCTTGTGATACACCGGCAATAGGTTCTTAACCACCAACTGAATCTGATCTTCCTTATTCGGTCTATCTGCCATTTTCAACGCCTTTTGCCTCCACCTTGTAATGAAAGCGGAAAAAGTCTCATTAGCCCCTTGTTTTGTGGTCTCTAGGTCCCTCCGTGTGACATCCACCTCAGTGTTATACTTGTAGTGCTCTGAAAACTCATTACATATGTCCTCCTAAGTCCGGGTTCTATTCTCATCCAAGGCTAGGAACCACTTTAAGGCAGAAGTGGCTAGGGTTTCATGGAACATTTGGGACAAGAGTTCATCTGTCACTCCTCGAGGGTGCATAGCTCGTACATACATCTTCAAATGGGTCTTAGGGCAACCCGTTCCATCAAACTTTTCTAATTCGGGCATCTTGAATTGTAGTGGAATACGAGCCTGAGGAAACAAAGATAGGGTGCGTACATCCACCATGTCATCTGTCCTATGGATTCCCTTTATAGTTCTTTCCAATGCTTCTACCTTGCTAGCCAACACAGAGTCTGTATCAGAGGTCTTCCCCCCTTACTTCCCCCTTCTAGGTTAAAAACTTCGGGTGATTCATTCCCCTTGGGCTTAGTGCTTCCCCCTTCATTGGTCTTAGTGCCTTCTCCAGACTGAGTCCTATCTTCGGTGTTATCCCCCGGAGTACGGCCATTATTCTGTTCGGGTTCCGACATCTTATGTTGGATATCTTGGGCCATTTTCAATGCTCTCTTGAATACATCGATGGTGTAATCAAGCTTGGTCATGATGGCCTTCAAACAAGTCTCAACATTAAAACCCCCTTTACTAGTTGCTTCGTCGGCCATATCTGACTGGTTGGTAGGATCAATCTTCACTAAGCGCCCTTGCTGGTCGCGGATCCAAGCCAGTACATCCTCTCACTCCTCTATGAAAGGGAACAATCAGTCGCTCATCCTAAGGGTATGTCCTAGGCTTCTATATTTGTCTCAATGACTTCACGCCATATATACTCAGTTAGTCCCTTTTAATCCAATCACCTTTGCAAGGGTCATAGGTGAAAGGTACGTATTAAGGATATAGGGTGCAAAGGTTCTTTTATTAAATGTTCGTTAAGCACATCACAAACACGGTCATGATATCATTACAAACAATGTGGGTGCATAAGGGTGAAACCATAGTGCCCTACAAGTCTGTCTATATGAACTAATGATAAGGGTAGGCTGGGGTCCTTCACTTGCTTGAGCAATCTTTATACCTAACCACATGTGGCATTAGGAACGCCGCGTGGGTCCAGCAGTACGTGATTAACTCATTTCATATACCCAAGGGTACTTGGCAAGAGAGGTTGAGAGCTTTCGCCCCAACACATGGAATCAGGAAAACCAAGGTTGAGGCTAGGCCTGTCAGTGGCAAGGATACATCGAGGGACATCGATCCTAGCATGTAAGAGTTTGCGCACACAATGCAATAAATGAAAGCACACAATCAAGCGGATGCAATGTGATTGATTTTAATTAAACAAAAGAAATTAACTTAGCCCAATCAAATTGTATAGAGTCTAGCCCACAAGTCCCCAGCGGAGTCGCCCGTCTGTGGACCCCGGAAAACGGGCCCACACAATGGGGGTTAAAAGAAAATAGGCCTTAGGTTTGAAAAAGAAAACGGAGTCGCCACCTTATTTTTTAAAGGAAACAAGGAAAACCCTAAAAACAGTTTTGTTTTAGGAAAACAAAAGAATGACTCCATGTTTAAAAATGGTAAGGCAAAAGATCTTTTGGAAACCAAAGAAATCGGGGATTCGGAGGCTAAATTACGATATGGGAAGGTTCTAGGCAAAGCCTATAGGCACCCATATCGCCCTAAACGGTCTCTTAATTTAATTGGGTTAAATCAAAGTCTTAATCACACACAAATCAACAATTATCATAAAAAAGACAGCATGCATTTCATCCATTTATTCATCCATATAATCAATTAAATCAAAGAAAAACAGAAAAAAGAAAGAGGGGAGAGAAAACCTAGGATACTTAGTATCCTAGGGCGGACTTGAACCTCACGAAGAGCGCCTATGTACCATGTATAGAAATACATGGATCAAAGTCCATGTAGTTTGAAAGGGAATAGGGTTATAACCTAATGGAGGCCTATGGAAAACCCTAAGTTTCCTTTCAAGAAAAACATGATAAGTTTCCAAAAATAAATGATTCTCAAAAGATCTTTAGTAAATATGGAATTTGATAAAGATGGAAACTTTGATTTAAAAGGTATTTTTATGAATGGAAACTATAGGAATTACCATATTCCCCTATTAGGAAATAACCCTAGGAGGGAAAAAGGGAAAGTTTTAAGGAAAGGAAAGAAGGGTGAATTGGGGCACCCTCATACCCTACTTACCTTTAAGCAAGACCAACCTGTCAAAATAACCACCCTATTGCATAGGGTAATTACTTTATTTGCAAGATTTCATCTTACAATTGTTGGGAATCAAACAAGAGGGAAAAATAGAAGTGCGGAATATAAAAATTTTTCCTATGATTCCACAGCCCATGAATCTAAGTATGCATAACACAAAATCAAACCCTAACTACAAAGAGGGTTAGAACACTTACAGAATTTTTGTCTTCTCCTTTTTGCTCCAAGCTTTGATTCCGGACAGCGGTGAATGAGCAACCCAAGTGTGCTGCCTCCAACGGTATCCACACCTAGCTAGAGCTTCAAGTCCTTTCCTCCTTTTCCTTGTTGTTGCTAGTGTAGGAGAAGAGAGGAGAGACAGAGAAGGAGGCTGGAAAATCTGGCCAGCCCTTGGGGAGTTCCAAAAGTAGTGATGTCACACATCATAGTGTGACTTAAATAGTCCACACTAAAGGGGCCGGCCCTAGGGGGAAACCCTTTTAGGGTTTTGTGCAATTTCCCTAAATTGCACAATAACCCTTATTGTTTATATCAAATACAAACATGGCCTCAAAGAACTATTCTTTATGCACTCATACCCTTTCTCTCATAGACTTAAAAGCTCATCTTGCATGATCAGTGTGTGACCTATTGGGTTCACATCATCAAGTAGTAGGAATAGCACGAAGTGTGCACAATGGAACTCTTTCCATTTAGGGTCTAATTGGAACTCCTTCCAATTCTCTAATTGATTATAACTCACTTATATCAATTAGGACTTCTACTAACCATGAGTAACACCTAGCATATGGCTCATGGTGTGGTCCTTAATGAGGTGAATAGTCATTTACAAAGAACCCTTCTGTTGTAGTTTATAGGTTACAATTGCATCCTTCCTTCAACACAATGTCTCCAATTGAACTAATAGGACATGGAAGTCTGTCAAGTCCCTAGTTCAATTACTTTATACTCATTCATAGATATCAACTCATTGATAAACTCATGAAACTCTTTTCATATTCATCCTACCATGGCCATGGATTTAATGAGTTATATTATAAATGCTATATGAGACATTCTCTCTCTCTTTCCTGAGAGTGATGGATCCCTTGTTGATCACTCACATGCCTTCATACACATAGCAGTAGGGCCAATGAACACCTTTGCAGACCCCTGAATAGGATCTGCACTTAGTGTTATCAAACTTCTAAAGCTACATGCATAAGGCAACTATGGTGTCTCAGGTCTAAGGATTACTTGTACCACTATAACAATGAGAAACTGATTGACAGGCAAGATAAAACTCCATTCAGTTTATCTCATATCTTTGGTCACATTCAGTGTACCTATTCTTATAATAGGCACCCACTTGTTGGTTGTAGTGTCTCCACACAAATAGCTTGAGACTAGCTATCCTCCTATAGAGTCAACCTAACAAGTGCTAGTCCTATGGTTCATTACTGTCCATCATAGTGAACCTTCAACTAGGAATGCTTAAGGAGTTTAGTACAGAGATATATCTATAGTCTCAAAATTACAACTCTTTGTAATTCCATATTCTCAACTCTAACTCCATGGACATATTATGTAAATATAAATGATGCATATAAACATAATAGAATAAGCACTTTTATTAAATCAATAATAAATGTGACATACATAAATGAAATCAAATGATTGTTCCTAATCCCTAAACAATCATCTCTATGATTGGCTCTAGGGCATAATCCTAACAATCTCCCACTTGCACTAAAGCCAATCGACCATGTATCGCATACCTATCTTCTCAAGATGTTGGTCTTAGACATAACCAATTATGTTTTAAAGCTTTAGTCAGTAGGTCTACAAAAACTTATGTAGATAATATCTTCTGTAATGTATCTATTACCTTTTCCAAATGATTCCTCTAATCACTTGGAATTGCCGCTCTATGTGTTTGGACTTTTGATGAGACCGTGATTCCTATACTTGAGCTATAGACCCATTGTTGTCACAAAACAAGGTGTGGGCAACTCAATGGAAGGAACAACTCTAAGTTCTAAATGAACTTATAGATCCAAACAGTCTCCTAGACAATGCGACAATTAATTCACCCTTAATAATGGAATCCACTGTATCTTTCATACAATTCTTCCATTAAGTATTTCACCAACTAAAGTGAATATAAAATATACCCCATATGGATTATATCCAAATCCATATACCCATCTACTATGAGTTTACAATTTCCATATACAATCCAATATTCCAAATTTGAATTGATTGATAACTATTTGTAACAATTACAACATAATAGATATCAGGTTCAATATATAGTGTAAAATATGGCTTCTTAACACTTTAAGAATCTTACTTGTGTTATCCTAGGGTACATGCCCTTGAATAATGAATTCTTATCTGAAGTAAATCAGACCTCCCTTCGAATTCTCCATGTTGAACTCCTTCAACATTTCAACTATATTTGATGATTTGGAGATACTTAGCAATCTGTATGATCTATCTCTATAGATCTTATTGGATACTTTTGCCAAATCTTTCATGAATTAGTTTTTCTCCAAAAACTAAAACTTTACATTAGATAACATTCATATATCATTCATAATGATTATGATGTCATCCATACTTAGGATAAAGAAAAACGATCGCACTCCCACTAACCTTTTATACACTCATAGTCCATCTATACAATGAGAGAAATCAAACAATTTGATTACTTCAACTTTATAGATGTTCTAATTATGAGAACCTTGTAGTCTATTAATAGACTTCTATAACTTACACGCTTTTATGGTTTTTCACCATTTGATATAACATCTTTATATCCTTTTTGACATATCTTATATTCAAAATGTGTGTTTATAGATAACAAGATCCAAATGGATTTCAGCATAACTATTATCAAACAAGTTTCTTTATAGACAACTTTTTGTCTATGTTGAAAACATTCTTAAATAGCCAAGCCTTTTAGGTCTCTACCTATCTGTATTGGATTTAATGACTCTTAGTCATTTCTCGAGTTGATGTGAAACATCGTCTAGTCATAATCAATAGGATTATCTTGGTGATCTTTATCACCAAAGAACAATTATTTCACATTCTAATAGAGATACAATATCTCTCTTATGTTAAGAAATATCCAATTTGATCTATGAAAAGATTGTAGTGTAGTTAAGGGTTTTGTCTCAACAGAGACAAGGGTTGGATCTTTGTTTGTTTGTGGCTTTACAGACAATTCTATAAATTCTATCTACTTTTGCATCTTTCTTAAATGAACTCTTTCTCAAGAAAATCCAGCAAACATCCTAATGGACAACTTTTGTTCATTAGGGTAATAGAAATACTATCCCAACCACTTTTGGGATATACCACAATTCAACACTTGACCGTATTTCCAGATTGTCTACATTATGTTTCCAGACATACGTAGCACAAGCCAAAGCCTTAACTTCTTTAAGTTGGGTTTCTTCCCATATCATATCTGATATAATTGGGACAAAACTGGAGTGAACCCTAAATTATCAATATGTAGCAATTTTAAGGTATATCCTAGATGGATACATTAGTAAAACTCATCATGGATCAAACCATATCTTAATAGGGTTCAATTCGTTCTCTTAGATTCACCATTGAGCTATGGTATTCTAAGATGAGTCTACTGTAATTGAATGCATGCTCTACATGACTATATACATCACAATGTATTAGTCAAATTATAAATGTAACTCTTTCACTTCACCAAGTAAAAGATGGGTTTGGTCATCTCATAACCAAGTCATAATTGTTACATTTAAATGAGAGTCTCTACATCTCTTGTATTCTCGGAATACGTTGCATTCGCTCTAATTAGTCATTTAAATTCAGAAATCAAATTTCTAGAATGTCTTAAATGACCTAGTTAATAAATAAGTTCCCAAAATTAATCTAGCAACTCTTGCTCTATTAAAATTTTTAAAGGTAACTTATTATCTACTTAACTTTCTGCTTCGATTTAGATTACACTAGAATCCAAAAACCAAGAAGTAGAACTAACCAACAATTTAGTTTAGAGCATGAACCAAAACTTCAAAAGTTTGGTTCTTCTAGGAAGACTGATACTTTATCAAGTTCCCTTTACAATACCTTATGTTTACTACAAAATAATTATATTTCTTTGTCTTTGACTTTTCAAGACTTGCTTTCCTCTATGCTTCCATTTTAAATCACATCTAGCTTCTCAAGCTATTCTATGTGATTAATCATTTTTCAAAAGAATGATTATTAATAAACAACTTTTATTACATCCTAGTCCAGAAGAAGTCCTTTACAAATACTATACTTTATAGTATTATTTCACTCATAATACAACCTTTGTATGTGATGTAGGACATCAAAGGCACTTGCATTGACTAATTTTGCTTTTGAAGCTCATTAGTTATCAATACTATCATATAGCATGGCAACAAGATGCCAATTGCGCATAGTGTCTTTTTCTTCTTAGGATGTTTTATGGAGGGCCTTTAATAAAAGGCCTAATAGCATATAAACAATCTTTTGAAATTGAGAACAATTCTCAATTTCCTAAGTCAATCAAAGAAATCGGGTTTAGTCAAACTATCAATATCCTATATTAGGAAATAGGGGTTTTGAGGTGAGTAATTAGGTAATCTACATAAACAAAGAATTAGATTTCATTTTTATCCATAATGATTGGGTCTTTAATCATATGGTACCTCCCACTATTTTATCAAATTCCATACACCCTCTAATGGAATTCGGGAATCTCATTCCTAATGGGGATTGGGGTCCTACTGTGACCTAGAAGCCTCACATGTTAGTTTCTTGACTTCTAACCCACAATAAGAAGATAACTCTTTGTCTATTGCTTCATAAGCAAGTTCCAATCATTTTGCCTCTAGGGAACATACACCTCACATGTTAGTTTCTTGGAATACTTCCCTAGTTAAGTTAAACCCATCATTCACATAGGTATGTTTCACCAAATATGTACCTCACATGTTAGTTTCTTGGTATATACCAGTTTAGGCACCCCATGATATCTCATATGTGATAGTTTCAAGTAATGTCTTTAACATGGGTAGCTCCTACATGTATGTAGCCAGGTACCCACATTAAGGGACGTTAGATGATCCTATAATGATGGAAGGCAATGAAGAATTCATTCCCCATTGACTTCTCCATTTTCAACTTAATATTAAATAAGAGGGGTTTTAAAGGGTCTCATCAAATTAACATGCATCCTATGTATCAAAATTTAAACATATAAATTATGCTATTTATAATCATACATCTCATGCTATTATAAATCATACATCGCATGCTATTATATATCAACATATATAAAGTACCATATTTTGATATTAGTCCCTAAGTGAATAGGTAACATATACCAAACTATGGTATTGGAGCTAATACAATTATCTCATAAATTAAAGCTCCCACTATGATGATTATGGACTTTAAGAAGATTCAATCCAAGCCAATAGATTGAATCCAAGGTCTATTGTAGGTGTAAGTGATCGTAAAACATTCAATGGAAACATGCATGCATTCTTGAAAAACTTCTCTAAGCTTTCAAGTCCTTCAATCTGCTCCCTTGACTTAATGGTCTCCACCATTGGCTTATTGGTCTCCACCATTGGCTTGTTGGGCTCCATCATACTCCTTTGGGTCGACCATGCTCCTTAGTGCGCTCTCGATTACATAACATTTACATAATATATAGAAAGGGATACATAAGGGGAATGTGGGGTACATAAGAGAATGATAGAGAGAGAGGGATGGTGGCATGCAAGCCCCAAATAATAAAATTACATCACCATAATAAAATTACAACTCTTGAAAAATTATTACAACCCATTCATAAGACGGCCAATCACAATTGGTTTAAGGGGTATAGTCCATAATCATCATCCAAACACATACATACAATCTCATTGCATAATGTAAAGAAAAACTGTAAGCATTAAAACATATGGGCATTATGGTAATTCTCTTGAATGATTTACATTAATCTCATTAATGCATCCTAATCTTATTAGGTTTTAACAAAAATATCCAGAATTAAATAAAGTCTTAACATTTACGACATTACAGTTTCAATTAATCAAATTAATTTAAAATATGTAAAGTTTCCTAAAATAACTCTAATATCCAATATTAGGGTTTCCTTAATTAAACAAAACAATTTCATTTAATTAAGAATTTCCAGATTTTAATTTAATCCCCAATTGTGTTTTAAACCATTTAAAACATTATAAAATTAATCAATATTAATTAAATAATTAATATAGGAATTAAATAAATCAATAAAATGATGAATTAGTGTATTAGGGTTTCCTAAAACCCTAAACCCTAAATGCATAACCCTAAACCCTAAATGCAAGCCCTAATCATTAAATGCCTTATGATTGGTCATTTAATAACCAATCATTAAAACCCTAGGTTCATACGGTATTTAATAAAAGGGATTAGGATTTAATTAATGCCAAATAGGGTATTTATTACCCTTAATTAATTACACTAATTAGGGTTATCAAAACCCTAACCCTAGACATCATTAATGGTATTAATTATGCCCTAACAATTAATAACCATGATTGGTCATTAATATTGGTCATTTAATGACCAATCATTAACTCTTAATTAAGGTAATTAATATTCCAATTAGGGTTTAATTAATGCCATAATGAAATTAGGGTTTCATCATTAACTCAAAATTAGGGTTTCATCCTTAACTCTATGCAGCCGTCACTACCAGGGGGCTGCCTGAGCTTGGCTAGGCTGTCATGGCCACCAACGGCTGTGGGAGGCCATGGCCAGTCATGGGAGAACATCCTAGGGGTGTGGGACAAGCCTCTGGACACGTGAGAAGTGGTGGAAGTGACTGCCATCATCAAGAACAATCAGGGTTTCCAAAACCCATTGCTGGAGCCATTGTTGCAGACCTTGAAGGTCACAATAGCTTCTAAATCCTTATCAATTCGACTCCTCCATTGAAACCAGCTTTTGTATCATGTCCCTACATGAAATACTAAGCTAATAGAAGAGGTTTGGATGATCAAATCATCACCAATTGTTCTAAACAATTAAAACAACAGTAGGCTGCCCAGAAATTTACAGCATACTGTCCATTGTCAGAAATTGATTTAAAACCCAGCAAGATGAATGAATTAGGCTACCAAACGAATTTTCCCAGTATCCTACATGTCTTAGGAAACTAATGCAATTGGTTTCATGCAATTTGGAGTTCCCTAACTCAAATTCTAATCAAAACTCCATTGATGACTTTTCTGCAGAAAAATTCTGCTATGCTGTTCATGAAAAATTTTCAAACTTTTTGAATCTTTTTCCATCAAAAACTTTTTGAAACTTAAAGAAAATCATATACACATGATATATAATGATCCTATAATGATTTGCCATCATAAATACAGCAGCTTTAATTAGAATTAATTGCAAGAACCTTAGGGTCCTAAAACCCAGATTCAGCCTCCATGGTGTTCTTCTCCTTCTTCCTTCTGTTCTAGAATCTTAATCCAATTATGATGCATCTAAATGCTTGGAAACCTTTCCCTACCATGTCTAGAACATAACCCAAGTGGTGGCAACCATTGCCATGCCTTTGATCTCCATCAATAACTCAAAGTTGTGGCTATTGCATCATTCCCGAGCAAAACTGTCTATCCAGACAGCCTGTAGTAAAAAATTCATAACTTTCACTACAGAACTCGGATTGATGCACCGTTTGTTGGGTTGGAAATTTTATTCGAAGAGCTTTCTAACCATATATGGCTCGAAAATTTTGGAGAAGAACTCTGAATTCGGCATGCAAAACAAGATGACGGTTTTTCATGGCTACCATGAAAACTGTTCATAACAGTTTTATAAAACCCTAGTTTACTTATTCTTCTTCCAAACTCAAACCCTATGCAACCTATTGCATCCATGGCTACACTTAACCATCAACTAGAAGAGGAGTAGAAGAGAATTGACCTAGGGTTTCAAACCCTAGGTTCAGCCATGGAGGAAAACCAATTATGCAGAAAAATTTTCCAGATTTTTGAATCATTCAACTACACCATAATTACCAGCCCATATGTATTTTGTATTATGCATAATCATGGCTCTGATACCACTGTTGGGAATCAAACAAGAGGGAAAAATAGAAGTGCGGAATATAAAAATTTTTCCTACGATTCCACAGCCCATGAATCTAAGTATGCATAACACAAAATCAAACCCTAACTACAAAGAGGGTTAGAACACTTACAGAATTTTTGTCTTCTCCTTTTTGCTCCAAGCTTTGATTCCGGACAGCGGTGAATGAGCAGCCCAAGTGTGCTGCCTCCAACGGTATCCACACCTAGCTAGAGCTTCAAGTCCTTTCCTCCTTTTCCTTGTTGTTGCTAGTGTAGGAGAAGAGAGGAGAGAGAGAGAGGGAGGCTGGAAAATCTGGCCAGCCCTTGGGGAGTTCCAAAAGTAGTGATGTCACACATCATAGTGTGACTTAAATAGTCCACACTAAAGGGGCCGGCCCTAGGGGGAAACCCTTTTAGGGTTTTGTGCAATTTCCCTAAATTGCACAATAACCCTTATTGTTTATATCAAATACAAACATGGCCTCAAAGAACTATTCTTTATGCACTCATACCCTTTCTCTCATAGACTTAAAAGCTCATCTTGCATGATCAGTGTGTGACCCATTGGGTTCACATCATCAAGTAGTAGGAATAGCACGAGGTGTGCACAATGGAACTCTTTCCATTTAGGGTCTAATTGGAACTCCTTCCAATTCCCTAATTGATTATAACTCACTTATATCAATTAGGACTTCTACTAACCATGAGTAACACCTAGCATATGGCTCATGGTGTGGTCCTTAATGAAGTGAATAGTCATTTACAAAGAACCCTTCTGTTATAGTTTATAGGTTACAATTGCATCCTTCCTTCAACACAATGTCTCCAATTGAACTAATAGGACATGGAAGTCTGTCAAGTCCCTAGTTCAATTACTTTATACTCATTCATAGATATCAACTCATTGATGAACTCATGAAACTCTTTTCATATTCATCCTACCATGGCCATGGATTTAATGAGTTATATTATAAATGCTATATGAGACATTCTCTCTCTTTTTCCTGAGAGTGATGGATCCCTTGTTGATCACTCACATGCCTTCATACACATAGCAGTAGGGCCAATGAACACCTTTGCAGACCCCTGAATAGGATCTGCACTTAGTGTTATCAAACTTCTAAAGCTACATGCATAAGGCAACTATGGTGTCTCAGGTCTAAGGATTACTTGTACCACTATAACAATGAGAAACTGATTGATAGGCAGGATAAAACTCCATTCAGTTTATCTCATATCTTTGGTCACATTCAGTGTACCTATTCTTATAATAGGCACCCACTTGTTGGTTGTAGTGTCTCCACACAAATAGCTTGAGACTAGCTATCCTCCTATAGAGTCAACCTAACAAGTGCTAGTCCTATGGTTCATTACTGTCCATCATAGTGAACCTTCAACTAGGAATGCTTAAGGAGTTTAGTACAGAGATATATCTATAGTCTCAAAATTACAACTCTTTGTAATTCCATATTCTCAACTCTAACTCCATGGACATATTATGTAAATATAAATGATGCATATAAACATAATAGAATAAGCCCTTTTATTAAATCAATAATAAATGTGACATACATAAATGAAATCAAATGATTGTTCCTAATCCCTAAACAATCATCTCTATGATTGGCTCTAGGGCATAATCCTAACAACAATAGCCAAAATAACCACCCCACATTGGTGGGGTAGTTGCACCTGTTGTACCTGTCAAGCACCTGCAATTTCCATGCAAAACATACCAAGGATACCAACCAACCAAGCTAGGTTCCAATCAAGCAATTATCATGCTTAAACATAGGCTAACACATGCTCAAAATATCATACCAAGGACAAATAACAGATCTGGACAGAATTGAAGATAAGGCTCAAAATCCTTCATAAGTCATGTAAACAACACGAATCACGAAATAAAGTAAGCCCTAACTCAACCCTATATGCAATAACATGCAAGCAGCCCTAAAACCAACCACCAACTATGCAAAAATATCATATTTATCTAACATGCACCACATATGCAGCAACTATGAAGAAAAACTAGAGAATAACCCTAAGCTATCATGCTATATGCAACTAAACCCACACAATGATGATAAAAACCCTAGAATCACAATGGTGCATAAAATCACATGAAATAACCCTCTAACATACCTAACAGCCCATGAATATGATCCTAAACATGCATACTAGCTAATAGAAACAACAAAATACGATAAAAACATAAGCTTTAATATGCAAAAGAGTCATTTCATGCAAAAAACCAATTTCAGCACTAAGGAAACCCTAGAATTGCAACTATGCATGAAATCTCATTAAACAGCCCTCTAGCATGTAAAAATGACCATGAACAAGATTATAATCATGCATATTAACTCACAAAAGTATCCACACATGATAAAAATGCTAGCTTGAACATGCAATAATAGCTATTCAATGAGAAACCCCTAAAAAAGACACTAGAAACCCTAAAATCACAGCCACATATAAAATCACATGGAATGACATTATATCATGCAAAACCAGTCATAAACAATATCTTAATCACGCATTCTAACCATTAGAAGCATCACCATATGATAAAGATATAAGCTTGAACATGAAATAATGCTATTCTATGCAAAAAACCCTAACTTTAAAAGAGAGAAGAGGAGAAGAGAGGGTATACCTATGGTTGCTGCTGTAGAGAGTCCTCCTTCTCTTGTGTACTGCTGGGAATTCCTTCCTTCAAGCCTTCAAGTCAAACTTCAGCCCTCCTTCAAGCTCTCTTTCTCACTCTCTCACTTAAAGCTTAGGTTAAACTACCCTAAGGATGGTTGTCATAGCTTCCAATGTGCCTCCCACTTCAGAAAATTCCCTCCCCTATTGCTAAAGTATAAAGGGGTATTTATAGGGTTTGAGGGAAAACCCTCAATGGTTGGGATTAAAACCCTAGGTATTGATCCAAGGGCTCTTAGAGGTTCCCTTGGGGCTCAAGTAGGTCAAATAGGGCTAAAAATAGGGTTAAATGGCGGCTGGAGGTGAGCAAATCCGAGGAAATAGGATGGGAGCCGCGTCAACACTCAAAAAAGGAAAGTGGCTCGGGTGACCACCTGGGGCTAGGCGGCTAGCCACCTGGGCCCAGGCGGCTAGCCGCCTGGGCCTCTCTAAACACATTTGGGGATGAAATTAAGACTAATCAAAGTCAAATGGATAGTCATGGAGTGAAAATCATGAGCCAATTCGAGCTAACCCGAAATAGGTCTCTTAACCAACTTGAGCCATATTGAGCCATTCTAATCCCAAACCATCAATTCATCGAATTGATCCCACAAATACCTCAAATGCATCCATATGAACTCCAATTGGCAACTTCGAGATCATTTCAAGGTTAAATGGAAAGTTTGTGGCCTAAAACACGATTATGCCCCTCAAGTCACAAAAGTTCTAATTAACCCTCAAGATCAACTCCAAATCGAACCAAAATTCATACACATCATCCTTAGGACCTTAGAAGCTCAATGCAAAAGACTAGACTCGAAAAGGAAACAAAAAGACATATGAAATGACAAACCCTAGCTAAGGTGGCAAAAATGGGGTGTGACACTTTCATGCTTGGGAACCCTTCCCTACCATGTCTAGAACATAACCCAAGTGGTGGCAACCATTGCCATGCCTTTGATCTCCATCAAAAACTCAAAGTTGTGGCTATTGCATCATTCCCGAGCAAAACTCTCTTTCCAGACAGCCTGTAGTAAAAAATTCATAACTTTCACTATAGAACTCGGATTGATGCACCGTTTGTTGGGTTGGAAAGCTAATTCGAAGAGCTTTCTAACCATATATGGATAAAGAATTTTGGAAAAGAACTCTGATTTTGGCATGCAAAACAAGATGATAGTTTTTCATGGCTACCATGAAAACTGTTCGTAACAGTTTTATAAAACCTTAGTTTCCTTATTCTTCTTCTCCAAACTCAAACCCTATGCAACCTATTGCATCCATGGCTACACTTAACCATCAATTAGAAAGGAGTAGAAGAGAATTGACCTAGGGTTCCAAACCCTAGGTTCAGCCATAGAAGAAAACCAATTATGCAGAAAAATTTTCCAGATTTTTGAATCATTCAACTACACCATAAATACCAGCCCATATGTATTTTTGTATTATGCATAATCGTGGCTCTGATACCACTGATGGGAATCAAACAAGAGGAAAAATAGAAGTGCGAAATATAAAAATTTTTTCCTACAATTCCCAATCCCATGAATCTAACTATGTATAATACAAAATCAAACCCTAACTACGAAGAGGGTTAGACCACTTACAGTTTTAAAGGTCTTCTCCTTTTTGCTCCAAGCTTTGAATCCGGACAGCGGTGAATGAGCAGCCCAAGTGTGCTGCCTCCAACGGTATCCACACCTAGCTAAAGCTTCAAGCCTTTTCTTTTTTCTTCCTTGTTGTTGCTAGAGGTGGAGAAGGGAGAGAGAGAGAAGAGAGCCTCCAACAGCTTGGACGGCTAGGGTTGGGAGTGTGCAAGTATTATGCCATGTCACACATAAGTGTGACTTATATATGCTGCCCACTAAAAAGGGGCCATAGAGAAGAAACCCTAATAGGGTTATGTGTAATTACACTTAATTACACATTAACCCCTATTATTTGTATCAAATACAAATAGGCCTATAAAGAACTATTCTTTATTCACTAAAACCCTTTCTCTTATAGACTTTAAAGCCCTTCTTGCTTGATCAGTGTGTGACCCATTGGGTTCACATCATCAAGTAGTAGGAATAGCACGAGGTGTGCACAATGGAATTCTTTCCATTTAGGGTCTAATTGGAACTCCTTCCAATTCCCTAATTGATTATAACTCACTTATATCAATTAGGCTTCTACTAACCATGAATAACACCTAGCATATGGTTCATGGTGTTGTCCTTAATGAGGTGAATAAGTATCTAACAAAGAACCCTTCTGTTATAGTTTATAGGTTACAATTGCATCCTTCCTTCAACACAATGTCTCCAATTAAACTAATAGGACATGGAAGTCTGTCAAGTCCCTAGTTTAATTACTTTATACTCAATCATGAATATCAACTCATTGACGAACTCATGGAAACTCTTTTCCATATTCATCCTACCATGGACATGGATTTAATGAGTTATATTACGAATGCTATATGAGACATTCTCTCTCTTTTTCCTAAGAGTGATGGATCCCTTGTTGATCACTCACATGCCTTCATACACATAGCAGTAGGGCCAATGAACACCTTTGCAAACCCCTGAATAGGATCTGCACTTAGTGTTATCAAACTTCTAAAGCTACTTGCAGAAGACAACTATGGTGTCTGAAGTCTAAGGATTACTTGTACCACTATAACAATGAGAAACTGATTGACAGGCAGGATAAAACTCCATTCAGTTTATCTCATATCTTTGGTCACATTTAGTGTACCTATTCTAGTAATAGGCACCCACTTGTTGGTTGTAGTGTCTCCACACAAATAGCTTGAGACTAGCTATCCTCCTATAGAGTCAACCTAACAAGTGCTAGTCCTATGGTTCATTATTTTCCATCATAGTGAACCTTCAACTAGGAATGCTTTAGGAGTTTAGTACAGAGATATATTTACAGTCTCAAATTTACAACACTTTGTAATTTCATATTCTCAACTCTAACTCCATGGACATATTATGTAAATATAAATGATGCATATAAACATAATAGAATAAGCCCTTTTATTAAATCAATAATAAATGTGACATACTTAAATGAAATCAAATGATTGTTCCTAATCCCTAAACAACCATCTCTATGATTGGTTCTAGGGCATAATCCTAACAGGGACTTGACAGACTTCCATGTCCTATTAGTTCAATTGGAAACATTGTGTTGATGGAAGGATGTAATTGTAACCTGTAAACTATAACAAAAGGGTTCTTTGTAAATGACTATTCACCTCATTAAGGACCACACCATGAGCCATATGCTAGGTGTCACTCATGGTTAGTAGAAGCCATAATTGATATAAATGAGTTATAATCAATTAGGAAATTGAAAGGAGTTTCAATTAAACCCTCTAATGGAAAGAGTTCCATTGTGCACACCTCGTGTTATTCCTACTAATTGATGATGTGAACCCAATGGGTCACACACTGATCATGCTAAGAGAGCTTTAAAGTCTATGAGAGAATGGGCATAAGTGAATAAAAGAATTGTTCTTAAGGGGCTAGTTTGTATTTGATATAAACTAGAGGGCTTATTGTGTAATTAGAGAGTAATTACATAAAACCAATTAGGTTTAGAAGTCCCCTTAGAACCGGCCCTACGTGGAGGCTATTTAATGCCTCTTATGATGTGATGACATCATCACATTCCCAATCCCCAAGTGCTGGCCAAAAATTTCAGCTCTCCCTCTCTCTCTCTCCTCTCTTCTCCTATTCTAGCATCAACAAGGAAAAGAAGGAAAGGACTTCAAGTTCAAGCTAGGTGTGGATACCGTTGGAGGCAGTACACTTGGACTACTCATTCATTGCTGCCCAGAATGCAAGCTTGGAGCAAAAAGGAGAAGACAAAGCTTGGAGCATAAAGGAGAAGACATTAATCAACTATAAGTAATTCTTACCCTCTTTTAGTTAGGGTTTGTTTTGTATTAAGCATAATTGGATTCATGGGATTGGGAATCGCAGGAAAATTTTTATTCCACCTTTGTATGTTTACCTCTCTAGTTCGATTCCCAACACTAGGTGGCGTTAATTAAACCCTAATCCTAATCATTAATTCCGTAAAAACCTAGGGTTTAAATGATCGGTCATTAAATGACCAATCATGTGGCATTTAATGCTTAGGGTTACAATTAGGGTTTAGAGTTAATGCACTTAGGGTTTAGGGTTTTAGGAAACCCTAATGCACTAATGAGATTAGGACACATTAATGAGATTAATGAAAACCAATCAATAGAGTTACCATAATGCCCATATGTTTTATTGCTTACAATTTTTACTTACTTTATGCAATGCATGTGATTGTATGTTTGTGGTTGGATGATGATTATGGATTATACCCCTTTAAACCAATTGTGATTGGCCGTCTTATGAATGGGTTGTAATAATTTTCAAGAGTTGTAATTTATTTATGGTGATGTAATTATTTATTAGGGGCTTGCATGCCACCTTCTCTCTCTCTCTCTCTATCATTCTCTCATGTACCCCACACTCCTCTTATGTATCCGTTTCTTTAAATTATGTAAATGTTACGTAATCGAGAGCATACTAAGGAGCATGGTGGACCCAAAGGAGCATGGTGGAGCCCACAAACCAATAGTGGAGACCATCAAGCAAATTAAGCAATTTGAAGAACTTGAAAGCTTAGAGAAGTTTTTCAAGAGAGCATGCGTGTTTCAAATGAATTATTTTACGATCACCAACACCCACCTTAGACCTTGGATTCAATCCATTGGCTTGGATTGAATCTTCTTAAAGTCCATAATCATTATAGTGGGAGTTTTGATTTATGAGATAAATTGTGATAACTCCAAATCCATAGATCGATATATGTCTCCTTTTAAGGGACTAATATCAATAAGTGGATTATATATAATGCTGTTATATTTTATTTATATGCATGAGATGTATGTTAAATATGTTAATTTAATGAGACCCTTAAAACCCCTTTCTTTTAATATTAAGTTAAAAATGGAGAATACATTAGGGAATGGATTCTTCATTGCCTTCTATCATTATAGGATCATCTAACATCCTTTAATATGGGTACCTGGCTGCAGACATGTAGGAGCTACCCATGTTAAAGACATTACTTGAAACTATCACATATGAGATATCATGGGGCGTCTAAATTGGTATATACCAAGAAACTAGCATGTGAGGAGTATGTACCCTAGAGGCAAAATGATTGGAATTTGCTTACGAAGCAATAGACAAAGAGTTGTCTTCTTATTGTGGGTTAGAAGCCAAGAAACTAACATGTGAGGCTTCTAGGTCGCAATGGGACCCTAATCCCCCATTAGGAATGAGATTCTCGAATTCCATTAGTGGGTGTATGGAATTTGATAAAATAGTGGGAGGTACTATATGATTAAAGAGCCGATCATTATGGATTAAAAATGAAATCTAATTCTCTATTTAATTTTCTTAATGTAGTTCACCAAAATGGCTCACCTCAACCCGTTATCCAAAATATTGGACACCAACCGTTTGATTGGACCAAATTGTCTTGATTGGCTTAGGAATCTAAAAATTGTTTTGGATTCCGAGAATCTTACCTATGCACTTAAAAACCCACTTCCCATTGCTCCTGCTGGGGCTGCAACTTAGTAAAAGAAAGACGCTTACTAGAAGCGCATGGACGACGATCTCAGGGCAAGGTGCTATGTGATGGTATTTATGAGTCTCGAGCTTAAGAAGCAACACGAGTCCGTGGGAAGTGCTTACGAGATTTTTCTCCACATACAAGAGTTGTATGGGAAAGAATTCTTGCTTGAATTTAATAAAGCTACTACTTCCAAGTCTAAGCTCAAGCCCAAGAGCAAGGGCATAGGCAAAGGTAAGTTTTAGTTGTATGCCCTACAGCCAATCATAGAAATGATACTTTAGGGATAAAGAACAATCATAGGATTTTATTTATTGTATTTCACATTTATTATTAATTTAATAAAAGGGCTTTTCTATCATGTTTATTCTATTCTTTATATTTACATGATATGTCCATAGAGTTAGAGTTGAGAATATGAAATCACAAAGTGTTGTGATTATGAGACTAGATATATATATCTCTGTACTAAACTCTTAAATCATTCCTAGTTGAAGGTTCACGATGATGGACAATAATGAACCATAGGACTAGCATATGTTAGGTTAGCTCTTCAGGAGGATAGCTAGTCTTTGAGCTATTTGTGTGGAGACACTATAACCAACATGTGGGTACTTGTTGTATAAATAAACAAGTACACTGAATGTAACCAAAGTCATGAGATCAATTGAATGGAGTTTTACCTGCCTGTCAATTAGTTTCTCATAGTTGTAGTGGTACAAATAATCCTTAGACCTGAGGCACCACAGTTGTCTTATGCATGGAGCTTTAGCAGTTTGATAGCACTAACTGTTTATCCCCATAGGGTTTGTAAGGGTGTTCATTAGCTCTACAATTACATGTGTGAAGGCATGTGTGTGATCAATAAGAGATCCATCACTTCTAGTAATAAGGAGAGAATGTTCTCATAAGAACACTCATAAATATAACTCATGTGAATCTATGGCCACAGTATTATGATGATCATGGGAAAGGGTTTTCATGATACATCTTATGAGTTGATATTTTGGGTAGGTTCATAAATGTATTGAACTAGGGACTTGACAGACTTTCATGTCCTATTAGTTCAAACAGAGACACTGTGTATGATGGAAGGATGTAATTGTAACCTTAAGCTGTAATTGAAGGGTTCTTTGTTCGATAATTATTCACCTCATTTGGACCACACCATGAGCCATTGCTAGATGTTATCATGGTTAGTAGAAGCCCTAATTGATATAAGTGAGTTATAATCAATTAGAGAATTGGAAGGTGTTCTAATTAGACCCTTAATGGAAAGTGTTCCATTGGGCACTCCATGTGACATTGAGTGCCACTACCTACTACTAAATGTTGTGAACCCAATGGGTTACACACCAAAGATGCAAAGAGGGACTTTAAAGTTGTGAGAGAAAGGGCAAGAGTGCATACGAACAGTTCATGAGGGCCATACTTGCATTAGATGTAAATAAGAGGGGTTATTGTGCAATTTAGGGAAATTGCAATCCCACACAAAGTGGGATTCCTCCCTTGGCCAGCCCTCCTTGGTGTCTATATAAAGGCCACTAGCATGTGCCTTAGACACTATGAAATTGACTCTCTCCTCTCTCTTGGCCGAACCTGAGGAAGCTCTCTCTCTCTCTCTCCTTCTAGCATTCAACAAGGGGAATTAGAAGGAAGCTTGAAGACCTTTGCTAGGTGTGGATACCATGGAGGCAGTGCACTTGTGCTGCTCAAAGCTGCTCATTCAAGGATTATTCATTGCTGTCTAGAAATTCAAGAGCCTGGAATTTGAAGATTTGAATCAACTGTAAGTACTCTAACCCTTCTTCTAGTTAGGGTTTTATGTTTTGTATGAACCACAATCAGATTCATGGGCTTTGAGGAATTGTATTATGATTTTGTTTATCATTATCTTCCACTGCGTAGTTTTTCTCTACATCAATTCCTTACAGTGGTATTAGAGCCATGATTGTGCTTCATACAAACACCATATGGGATGGAATTTATGGTACAATTAATTGGTTAAAAGTGTTCTAATTAGTTTTAAGAAAACTAGGGTTTTATAAAACTGTTATGAACAGTTTTCATGAAAGTCATGAAAAACCATCATCTTGTTTTGCATGCCGAAATCTGATTTCTTCTCCAAAATTTTCGTGCCATATATGGTTAGAAAACTCTTCGAATCAGATTTCAAACCCAACAAACGGTTCATCGATTTGAGTTCTGTAGAGAAAGTTATGAATTTTTTACTACAAGCTGTCTGGAAAGACAGTTTTACGCGGGAATGGAACTCTAGGTTGTTCTTCATCATCTTCTTCTATTAATTTGATGTATGTAAATCATATGATGATTAAAAATAATTATATATTCTGTTTATATAATTTTTATATGTATTGGATGCATTAAAATCAAATTAGGTTAAGAAGAAGTTTAGGTTCTTCTTCATGGAGGCTGAACCTAGGGTTCTTGAAACCCTAGGATTGTTTGCATTGATTCGATCAATTTCCTTCATTGTAAATTCTTTGATTTGATCATAGATATATTATATATATTGTATATATGATATTCTTTAATTTCTAAAAGAGTCTTGGAATAAAAAGAATCAAAAAGTTTGATTTTTACAAAAACCTTCATAGCAGATTTTTCTGCACTTCAAACCAGCCATGGGTTTTCACCCATAACTTGAGCTAGAGAGCACGAAAAAGGATGAAACCAATCCCATTAATTTCGTAAGACATGAGGGATTCAAACCTAATTGGTTTGGAGTCCTAACCATGGCAGCAAGCAGGGTTTTAGAAGCTTTTGCGATCTATTATCTTTTTCTGGAGAATTTTGGGTCTTCTTCATAGATTGAATTGCAGCAGCTGTTTGGGAATGATTTGATCATTGATTCCTCATCTATGGGGGTTGAAATTAATGTAGGAAGATGACTTGAAGGCTGCCGTAGCTTGGGCAGCTATGCTTTGAACGTGGCAGCCATGAAAGTCATAAAACCTCCATTATTCTCCAGCAACAGCAGATAGGGTTTAATGAAACCCTTGCAAATCACGACCTAGGGCTTGGAGCCCTTCACCATCATCACCATGGGACTTGAATAAGGTAGTGGGAGGTCACCAAGGGTGATGGGCAGTCAGCCGTAGCCTGTAGTTGAGTGTGGAGGCCATTGAAGGAGGCTAGGGTTTCGGGTTAGCATGAAACCCTAACCCTAGCTATCCAAAATTTGATTTTTGATTTATTTAATTCTGAAATTAGTTATTAAATTAATGTTGATTAGTTTTATAATGTTTTAAATAGTTTAAAACAATTTTTGGAATTATTTTATTTTATGGAAAATTATAATTAAATAAAAACTGTTTTATTGATTATAATAATTAATAATACTATAGTATTAGATACTAAATAGTATTATTACATTGTTTTAATTATTCTAATAATTTTGGTTAATTGGATTAATCAAACTAAGATGTTTTAAAGGGTTAAAATATCATTAGAAGTAATTAAAACAATAATGGGGAATTAATGAGTTAAAATTGTTTTAATTCATTAAAGGCATTCTAAAATTAGGGTTTTGGAAATTCCAATTTTAGAAAGTCATGCAATTAATTATTTTCATTAAATTAAATTCTGGAAATTTTTATTTTGCATATCCTAATGAGATTAGGAGACATTAATGAGATTAATGTGAGTCCAATTAATTGAAGTACCATAATGCCCATATGTTTTATTGCTTACAGTTCTTTTATTTATGCAATGTGATTGTATGTATGGATGGATGATGATTATGGACTAAGACCTTGTAAACCAATTGTGATTGGCTGTCTTGAGATTATGGGATGTATTATTTTTCAAAGGGTTGTAATTTAATTATTGGTGATGTAAATTTTTTATTGCGGCTTGCATGCCACTTTCTCCTTCTCTCTCTATCATTCTCTTATGTACCCCACATTTCCCTTATGTATCCCCTTCTTCAAGTAATATAAATGATATGTAATCAAGAGTGCACAAAGGAGCATGGTGGACCCCAATGGAGCATGGTGGAGCCCAACAAGACGTTGCTGGACATTGAAGAACTTGAAGAACTTAAAGAAGAAATTCAAGCGAGCATGCAAAGCTTTAATTTATTGTTTTACGATCACCTATACCTTCCTATAGTTCATGGATTCAATTTATTGGCTTAAATTGAATCACCTTAAAGTCTATAATCATCATAGTGGGAGATTGTAATATATGAGATAATTGTAGTAGCTCCAATATCATAGATTGATATATGTCACCTATTAACCTAGGGACTAATATCAATGTATGGTACTTTATATATGTTGATATATAATTGCATGAATTGTATGATTATAATAGCATAAGATGTATGATTATAATAGCTGATTTATATGTTTATATTTTGATACATGAGATGTATGTTATATATTTGTAGACACCCCATTTTCACCCCAATGAGATCATGATAGCATTTGGTTAGGTTTAGAAGCATGTAGGAGTCCCTAAGCCTTAAAGGACAATTTTGCCCTTTTAAGCCTTAGGAGAATAGGTCATCATTGCATGCATATTTTTGTCTCTTTGTTGAGTCCCATCACTTGCATTTAGTTTCTAGGATCATTTTAGATATGTGTGTCAAATTTGGTTCAATTCCAGATAGGTTTGGATAGCTAATTAGAACTTTTGCGACTTGAAGGGCAATTTCGTCTTTTACTTCGTATATTTTCCAATTGACTTCCAAATTTGCTCTGGAGTGTTCCATTGGTCTTAGAATGATGAAATGAGTCTAATTGAAGTGCCAATTTAATTTATTGATAGGTTTGGGATTGGTTCACCACATTACCCTATGCTTAATTGACCTTTTTTCGGGTAATCGCCACATGAAAACCCAGCCACTTGACCGTGGTCAGGGATTCTTGGTTCAAGAATATTCTAGGCTTATTCCACACTGAATCCTTGAAATTTTGGCTTTTGAATCACTCAAATCGGAGTTAAAATGAAGAATTTGTGTCCGTTTGAAGTTCGGAGTCCAAACCAAGCTAGAATTCCAAATTTTTTGGATTCCTCTCGGGTGACCGGTTGGGCCCAACCGGTTGGACCGGTTCACCCCAACGGGTCACCCGAGAGTCCCATCCTGATTTTTCTCTTTTTGAGTTTTTGACGAAATGGGACTCTACTACTCCGATTTTCTGCCTTCTAAAGGACTTCTAAGCCTATTGGGAGGTGGTTTTGAGTTGTTTAACATTCATGGGACTTAATGACAGCCCTAGATTGTTTTTATGGTGAATTAATCTCAACCATTGGTTCATATGGTTGGTTGGTTATAAATAAAGGCTCATTCATCAGCATAAGGGACTTTTGGCTTATTTGACACTCCATACTCATAAGAGAGAGAGGGACCACGAGTTTACACACACCCATATCACTTGGAGGAGACTTTCTACTGCAATTTTGAAGAGGAACTAGAAGGGAACCAAGCCAAAGAGAAGGAAGAACGCAGCGAAGACCCTTGCTTCATTGTAAGTCTCCTTTGCTTTCTTTTACAATTCCTTCTTCTTCTACTCCATTCTCTGCATAGTTATGGTTTAGAATTGATTTAGGAATCATATATACTCTATATTTTAGAGTGTATATGATTCAAAGATGATGAGAATGCATGTTAGTGGATTAGGATTGTGAATTGCTTGCTGTTAGGATAGCTTCTCTCTTAAGGATAGAGGTACGTTTTGCATGAAAAATCAATTGGTGTGTTTAGGCCGTTTTCTCTTCATGGTTCAATTATATGCATGATTTTAAGCATCTTTTGTATAGGACACTTTCTGTGTAAGCCTCGTCTTCATAGGTGTATGGATGATTATCCTTTTCGAGGATAATTATCGTCCTTAGAGGGTGAGGTTGTGCATGGGTACTTTCTAGAGTGTGTTTAAGTGCGCTGTGAGTTTCATTGCATTCTTAGGTATATATTTTACATAGGATATGTGAAGAAACCATTCATACGGAGTGGTTTCTACGTAAAATTATCTCCGGATAGTTTTACTTAAGAAAGCTCGCCGTAAGGATGATTATTTTGCATTCTTACATAAAGTGCTTACCTAAGGCATCATGTTAGCTTTTCTTTTCATGTTTAGGATTGTCATATGATATTTTCATCATGGTAATGCCTATTTAGCATGTTTTTGATAGTTTTGTGCATGTTAGGGTGTTTAGAGCATATAGGAGCATATAGGAGTGAGTTTTTCTTTTGATTCTTGTTATTTGCATGAGTTTTAGGTCATTATATGCATATTTAGTATTCTGTCCAGATTTGAATTAGGTCTTCTAATGATGATTTGAGCATGAATATGAATGGTTTGAGCTTAATAATTGCCCTATAGAATACATGGGGTGATTAATTGGTGTTTTCTCGATGTTTCGGGATAATTTGCATATGGTAAGTGGTTTATGGTAAGTTGTGTATGAATTGTTCTCTTCTCCCCCTCGGGTTATTGTCTTTACTTTGAAGTAGAAGTCCTAAGTTTCTAACTCTCTCAAAATTCTGTTTTAATTAGAGTTCTATCTCTTTTAGAATTCTACTTTTCTCAAACTTCTTTTTGGATAAGAGTTTTATCTCTTTTCAAATTCTATCTTTTCTCAAATTCTTTTTTTTGGAAATTCTTCTTCTTTTTCAAACTCTTCTTTTCTTTTAATGGAAACTTAGGGTTTATAGTTCATTGTAAAGGGAGTAACCCCTTCTCAATCGAACTACGTGGACTTTGATCCTTACTTCTTTGTATGTAAGGTACGTAGGCGCTCATTTGATGTTCAAGTCCGCCCTAGGATACTAAGTATCCTAGGTTTTCTTTTTTTCTTTCTTTCTCTTTCTCTCTACCCATTTGTCCATCACATATATGCTAGTGGAGTAGGATGGACCCATGCTTATACATTTATCCATTACATATTTGTTAGTGGATAGGATGGATTTGTTTGCTTGCTCATTTATCCATCACATATTTGCTAGTGGATAGGATGGATTTGTTTGTTCATTCTCTCTATCTCTTACTTGCTTTCCAAATCTCTCATACTTGTTCATGGATGTTTACATGCTTTATGGATGTTTATATGCTTTATGAATGTTCATGGATGAATGTGGATTATTTATGGATGATTCTTTGCATATGCATGGTGACTAATTAGAAAGTGATTGAAATAGCCCATATAAATTCAGAGACCCATTTTGGGGCGATGTGGGTGCCTATAGGATGTTTCCTAGAACCTTCCCACATCGTAACTTAGTCTCCGAATCCTCTCTTGTTTTGATAGACCTGCTTTTCCTTGATCGGAGTCATAAGGTTTGTTTTCAAAGGTTTCTTTTTTAAAAAAAAACTATTTTAAAAGGTTTTCCTTTTTTCCTTAAAAAATGAGGTAGCGACTCCTTGTTTGATATGTTTTTGTGAACCTTTTAAAAACCAGATTTTTATTAATTTAAATTTCTACAAGTCTTTTTAAAAGAAGGGTTCTCCTTCCTCCCCTGGATCGAAACCCGTGGTTCACAGTTTGGCGACTCCACTGGAGATTAGTGGACTAGACTCAAGGAATTTGTATGGGCTAATTTAATTGCTTAAATTAAAATCAATCACTTGCATACGCTTGAATGTGTGTTTACTTTATTGCATTTTGTGCGCAATTGCATTTGAATGATAGGTTGATGTATCCTTGCCTTTTCTGATTGGCCTAGCCTTGACCCCGTTTCCCCTCGTTCTCGGGTGTCATGTTTGCGAAGCTATCAACTCCTCTTGCCACGTATCCTTGGGTTTTACCCTTAGGTATATTAAATGGATCAACACGTACCACTTGACTCACGCGGCATCCCTCATACCACACGTGATAGGTATATGGTTGATTCAAGCAAGTAGGGGACACTATCCTACCCTTTTTAGTGCATATAGTGGACTGTCTAGGACACAAGGACCCGCCTAGCTTAAAGTCACCATGCTTGTGGAATGAATGCAGGTACAGAGTGGATGTGTGTTTGAATGTATGTATGTATGGAATGAATGTATGTGTGGCATGAATGTGTGTTGTGGAAATGAATGTGAATGGAATGAATGGCAATGCAATTCATGTCATGGTTCTTTGAGAAGATTATACAAAGCCCTCGATACAGTGATCCGGTTTCTTGCTCTTGAATGCGGTTGGAGGTATGAATGAACGGTATGTGGGTGGTTAATTTTAAGGGGTAACATGACTTTAAAATCAATTGACCTACATCCCTTTAGTATGACCTTCTTACCTAAAGCCCATTGGGCTCATAAGGATGAGAGGCCCAACTAAAGGAATGTTATTGGACCATTACCCATCCGTTTAAATCAATTGTGGAGACTAAAGGCGCTTTGTGTCACTTTGTAACTAAGTATGGGTCATTTGGTTGTAATAGAGTGCTGGTTGGACTCGTGACTCTTCAGGCCGTTTGATCAGAGGAAGTACCGAACAAGACCTCGCCACGAATGATACTTTTGCATTGAATAACCTGGCTACACCTGAGGGGACATCTGTTTCTGGGACTCCTGCGGATCCATAGAGGATTGAGAGGCTATTGAATGACATACTTGGGAAGTTAGAAGAGGTATCAATGAAGTCTGAAACCGCAATAAGAATGGCACAAGAGATCAACAACCGAACCCTTGTCCTCATCCACAATATTCCTACAGATCATGCCATACCCGACACTCAAGTCTCCATTGTCCATAATCAATCCAACCCATCTGCCCAAGCTGGAGGCCAAGCCTAAAATCCACCACTTCCACATACTCAATCGTCACCTCAAAATCCACCACCTCCACATACTCAACCTCCACTACAAAACATCCCCATTTACACCCAATCATCCACTTTCATCCCCACCACTGAAAATCCTCCTATGAGTGATGACCAAAAGATGATGGCTGCAAGGATGTTGGCTTTAGAGAAAACTTTGAAGGGCATTTGCCATGCTGATGATTTTGTGGATATCCACACTCTTTCTCTCTTCCCTCAAGCGAGATTGCCGACTTCATTCAAGATGCTAGAGTTACAAAAGTTTGATAGAACGGGTTGCCCTAAGACCCACTTGAAAATGTATGTCCGAGCAATGCAACCTCGTGGTGCTTCCAAGGAATTAATGGCCCAATTATTCTATGAATCACTTAGCACCTGTTCGCTGCATTGGTTTCTGAGTTTGGATGAGTCAAAGACTAGAACATGGGAAGACGTGTGTAGGGAATTCACCAATCACTACAAGTACAACACAGAGGTCGACGTGACAAGGAGAGACTTGGAGACTACCAAATAGGCAGCAAATGAATCTTTCTCTTCCTACATTACTAGGTGGAGGAAGAAAGCTTCAAGATGTTCGATAGGCCTAATGAAGAAGAACAAATACGAATGATAGTCAAGAACCTATTGCCTATATATCACAAACACTTGTTTGCTCATCACTTCCCCACTTTCAAAGCTCTTATTAGTTCTGGGACACAAGTAGGGATGGCAATGGGTCAAGTCGGATGTGGGTCGGCACTACCCCATACCCGACCCGATCTTTAATCTCTTATACCCATACCCGACCCGATACCCGATGGGTATGAAGAATTAAACTCCATCCCCGATCCACCGTCTTCTTGGGCCATCCATGCCCGACCCGCCCATACCCGACCACCCTATTGTGACGATTTTTTTTCCCCAAATTCCATTTTTTTGCTACTTACACCTATTACATGTTATTCATATAATCATATACCAAGCTTATAAATGTTTTTAGCATCTAATATGATCTTGTTCAAATAAGATCATACCTAATATGATCACACAAATATTATACACAAACATAAGGATTAAAAATATATATATATATATATATACAATGAGCCTTCTAATGGACTCCATAAGCCTATACCAAGATATGTTTCAAATATTCATAAAACCATACATAAATTCCAAACATAGGACATTAAAATATATATATATATTTTATTGTAAAAATATCGGGTCGGGTCAGGTCTCTGGTATTTTCTTGTTGGGATCCGTGCCCGACCCATACCCGAATTTTTTAAAGAATTTATACCCATACCCGACCCGATACCCGAAAAATAAAAAAAATACCCGCCCATTCGGGTATGGATCGAGTCGGGACCCTATGGATCGGGGCGAAATTGCCATCCCTAGACATAAGTGGAAGATGCCATAACTGATGGCACCCTTAAAGTTGAAGATCCTTCAAGGTTTCGTTGGATAGGGAACAATGGAAAGGCACCCACTGAAGTGAATGCAATCGCTCCACAACAGCCATGGAACATTGGCAACAATTCTACTCCTCGTCAATTCTCTGATTTGTATGCACTATTGGACAAGGTTTATGAAAGATTGAAAGCAAGGGGCATCCTCAAACCTCTAGACCCAATACCTCCACCAAATCCATTGCCTAGGTGGTACAACGAAAATGAGTACTGCCATTTCCACCAATCCAAAGGCCATAGAACAGATCATTGTATCCGTCTCAGACATGAAATACAAGACCTCATTGACAAGAAGATCATAGGCCCACCTACTACTCCTAACCATCCCAATGTCACTCAAAATCCTTTGCCATCCCATAATCCATCCCCTACTTCTAATGTCAATGCAATAGAAGACAATCCACCTCATCCACCTCGACCCATTCGCCATTACACCACTTTGCCTATGAGTCTCACCAAAATATTTCACCATTGCAAGAAAAGAGGCTTTATCACTCCCCTTCCACCTCCACTTTCACTTGTCCCTGACCCATCATTTTGCCTATACCATAGAAAATCTGGCCATGATACTGAGGATTGCACCTTGCTAAAGAAAGTGGTCCAAGACTTGATCAACAAAGGAATTCTGATAGTTCCACAGCCAAATCCATTTGAAGTGCCTACATTGTTGCCCACCCTAGATGAAGAAAACATGCAAGAGATTGATATGCTAGAATGGGCAAATCCTGAGGAGAAGCCTATGAGGAAAGAAAAGGTTGTTGAGAAGGAAGTGCCGAAGAAACCAAATAAGCCTCAAAAGTCATTTCAGCAATAGTTGAAGGAAAGGTATGATGCTGGAGATCCTGAAGTGGGTTTATTGGGGGAACCATCTGGGAAGTTTGATGTCTATGTTTTCTACACTGCACCGCCTACAATAACCATTCTTGTTCGTGCAACCGGATGGGGAAATCCATGGGAAGATGAGCAACCAACAGAGAAATCTCCAGTCCATGCAACCGGATGGGGAAAATCCTTGAAAGAAGAACGGCCGACAGAAATGTCTCTAATGCAAGAGGTAGATATGCTTGAATAAGGAGACATCATGGGTGAAACCTGTAGCGATGAAATAAATGATCTGTGGGCAAACTCTGAAGAAGTTGACCACTTGACTAGGGGCGGTCGTCATTTCAAACCATCCTACCTTGAGAATGAAAATCCGGTGGAAGCACTGGAGAAGGGGCAAAGACCTGAAATCTACGATGAAGAGGATGAAGTCCTAAAGTAATTGAAAAAGACTCAAACCAACATTACCATATGGGGATTGCTTATGGCTTCTCTCAAGCACCGTCAGACTATGCTTAAACTCTTGAACCATGTCCAGGTACCCATCGATACTTCACCAGAAGGATTGGTGAGTCTTATAACCCCTGTCGAGAAAGCAGCTACCATAATCTTCACGGAAGCCGATTTACCAAAAAGGAGGAGAGATCATGTGCAAGCTTTGAACATAACTGTTGATACCCTAGGGAAACGAGTTCCCACCGTCCTTATTGACAATGGTTCTGCTTTGAATGTGTGTCCACTTCGTATTGCTACATCTCTTGGGTTGGGACCTACAGATTTTGTGCCATCTGGGCAATCAGTGAGAGCATATGACAACACAAGAAGGGAGGTAATTGGTATGGTGACCTTACCATTAATCATAGGACCGGTAGAGTTCGAGGTCGAATTCCAAGTTCTCGATGTTCCTGCCTGTTTCAATCTCTTTCTAGGTCGACCATGGATCCATCCAAATGGGGCCATCCCATCATCCTTGCACCAAAAAGTTAAGTTCCCCTACAAAGGATCTATTGTGACCCTACAAGGAGACTATGAATTCGCTGCCAATCAAATGTCAAGAATCCCCATTTGTGAGATCAAGCACGATCCTTCAGATATGCCGTTGTCAGGGTTTGAATATGTGCAGGTTATCAACTCGGCACCCGCAGGTAGAGAACTTATCCCACTAGACTTTTTACCACATGGGAACTTGCGTGTTGCTGAAATCATGAAGATCATGGGTTTCTTTCCTGGCATGGGAATGGGACCAAGGCACCGAGGAATTTCAGAGCCAATTAAGCACCAGTCGACCTTGCATACCTTTGGCTTGGGATATAAGCCAACACAAGCAGATTACAAGAAACAAGCGCGGCTGAGAAAAGAGAAAGAAATTTCTAAAGCTCGTGGACACACTGTTATTCATCCATTTAAGCCTTACAAGCCAACCTTGAATGGGTGCTTTATGAAAGAGGGGGAAGATTTCCCATATTGTGGTTTTCCAGAGCCTACTTATGTGGAGTCCATTGGAGCTAGAGTCCCAGGGTTCAAGATCTTCTTTGAGACCGAGTGGTATCCGATCATAGCAACCATGGTTGAGGATTCAACAATAGATAGCAACAAAAAAGAAGAAGATTGGGCAGACAGCATGGATTCCGAGGTTATGGGCCGATTGTTTTCAGAATGTGTGCTAGCCATCGAAGATTGTGAAGAGGTTCCAGTTCCAGCTCCAGCATTCCAGACTGTGATAACCCAAATATTTGCCCCCTAATAATCAATTGATTAGTGTGATTATTATTATTATTATTGTTGTTGTTGTCATAATTATAATTATTATTAATCACCAAAGCTTTAGGATATATATATAACAAAAATTACTAACTTATTATATTAATAGGATTAATGATGTAATTAATCCTTAAGATGAGGTCATTACTTACATGGGGAGGGAGTATGTGGCAAAACTCTATGCATGGCTGAAAAAGAAAAACAAAACAAAACAAAACAAAACAAAGCAAAACAAATCAGCCACGTTTGTTTGCTTGGAGAGAAAGGAAGGGGTTGCTTGGGGACAAAGGGATAGAGAAGAATCTTCATAAATTAATGAGGGGAGACTTCCTTTGACTTGAGGGGGTATAAAAGGGCTAATTTTCAGCTCATTTTCGTGCTATTTTGGGGCTGCTAAGAGAGTGTAACAAAAGAGAGAAATAGAGAGAAATAAAGAAGGAGAAAGAAGGGAGCTCAAACCAAGAAGTTTCAAAACATTTTTCTACAAACCTGAGGTGAGATTTTTCATCTTTGAATGATATAGGATAGGTTCAAAAAGTTTCATGAGGATTGGTTGATGTTTGGATAATTTTTGGAGCTTCAAAGAAGCATCAATGGCTTCCCTCATACTTTGTTTGATTGGTTCTCTATGCACAGTAAATGAAACTCTATGAAATTTTTACCATAGTTTTATGATACTATAGAGAATCTTCTGTATAAATATTAGGCTTTGACACCTTGTAGGTTGTGAGAAATAAATGGGACAACCCGAAACACAGATATGAAAATCTGTATGAATTCGTAACTTGTTTTATTTTTCTGATATTTTTATAAGATTCTACATGAAAAACTAAGCAAAATGGGCTTTTGAATCATCGAAAAAGGTTGAGAAATGAATTAGTTATGAATTTTCAAAGTTCTGATTAAATGTGGGAAAAATTCCAGACAGCAGCAGAATTTGGCTTTGCGCGGGGAAGAAGAAGGGTATGTGATTGAGTGTGGCAGTGTGCACCATAGGCCACGTGTACCCTAGTGCAATTGGCCATGTGGGGCCCTCATTAGGTGCTGAAAATATTTTTAAAAATCTTATAAAAATACTAGAAACTTATGTTTATAATATTGTACCCATATGAGCATGATAACACGGGTTTCAAAAATTAGGAGACTTTAACCCTTTTGTGTAGCTTGTTTTCAAACTTTGACTAGCTCAAACAAAGTGTATAGAATTCCGATTGAGTTACGAATTGAACCATTGGATTCATATCAACAAAATTTACATAAGAGTATGTTTGAGGTAAAATGAATGTTTTAATTTTGGGTATTATTTTATTCACGTGTAAAATGACCATTTTACCCTTACTTACTAAAAATAGCTCGAATGGATTCCAAATTGAGTTTTGTTTGAACCTATGCAATTTTTATGAGAAGTAGAACACTTCAGGGACTTTTTATTAATATTTTTATGATGTCATCATAATTCTCATATTTTTATATAGCCCTTGAACTTATGAAAAATTCCAAAATTTCCCCAAACTGAATATTTGGCTTTATGATTTATGTTGAGTAGTTTGATTAAGATTGTTAATGGTGGTAGAGCATAATATGAACGATAATTCATAATTGGATATTGAAATATTATTGAGATTAATTAGTGTGCATGAATGATATTAGCATCTATATGTTAAACGATATGATTATTAATGCAAGTACAAACATGTCTCAAGTTATTCAGTGATATGTTTATGTGAAGTTGAATGCTTATATTTGTGATGGACACTGAGTTGTTGCAATGAGAGACAAGCATGTATCAAATCATTATGTGATATGTTTATGTGAAGTTGCTTATATTTGTAACTGAGAATGAAATGTTGAGATGTTGAGATGAGACGACCGCGTTGAGAAAGCCCTGCAGTTAGTGCACTAATATGCTACTCCATTTTTTAGGGCAAGAGGCCAGTGGGGTAGCATACACACATGATGAGCAGTGTGTGCTGTGGTCGTAGATAGTATATCCTGTATGAGCAGACAGGAATGCTATGATTATTTTTGCAGGTTGCAGCAGGCAACAGAGGCATAGGTACGTGCAAATGTTATATGCTTGAGTGGCATAACTTTTGAGAAGTGCTATTAACATCATTGTAGTATGAGATGTTACAAAAGATGCTGTTCCATGTAAGATGAGTTGTTGTATACTAATGTTAAACATAGATGTTGTTACATGTAAGATGAGTTGTTGTATACAAATTTTATATGCTTGAGTGGCATAAATTTTGAGAAATGTTATTAACATCATTGCAGTATGAGATGTTATAGAGATGCTGTTAAATGTACGATGAGCTGTTGTTTACTAATGTTAAGCATTCATGGATGAATTATCTCACTGAGCCGTGGTTTGCTCACCCTTTTATTAAAAATTATTTTTCAGGATTTGGAAATTTGTGAGCTGTTGAGAAGACATGAATAGAAGAGCATATTTTCCTGATTCGATAGTTGTTTAGTTTTGATAAGTTGACATATGTGATGTAATATCAACAGTGATGCATTGTAATAATTATAATTTCGTATATGAGGTAATAAAGAAATTAATATTTATGTGAAGTAATATTTGTCAACATGGTGTCTCTTGGAGAATGAATGGATAAGGTTTTGAGTTGTCACTACCTCACTAGGCTTTAGCAAGGCTATTTTTGGGGCGTGACAGATTTTGGTATCAGAGCTTAGGAATTAGATCTCTTTGGGATTTAAAATCTTTATTTGGTGATTAGATTCCTAAGTTTTAGCATTTTTTAAATGAGAAAATTTTGAGATTTGGACGTTTAGCTGAATACTTAAGGCTATTGTGATTCATATTGTTGACGTATCTGGAATTTTGGGTCTCAAGATAATATTATGTTCAAGATATGATATGGGTAGAAATGGAGAATGTTTGAGTTCGTAGTGGAATTTCATATCTTTTAATGGTAGTAGTGTATCCGAGTCTCATTACTAGGATTATGTGATCAGAAACTCAAGTTTAGAAATTCCATGAATAGCTCTTGAAGATGGTAGAAAAAATATATATATATATATACCCATTTGATTTGAAAAGTCGGAAGTGATAGGGGCATAGGTTTTAAGATGGACATTGTGTACCACTGTGTTGAAGATTTGAAAGTGAAATTCTTAAGAAAATGACAACTCTGACTTCTTGATGGGGAATGATGTGACAAGAAGCCCAAGAGACCAATAGTCCCAACAGTCCCAATAGGCTCGAAATAGGTGAGGGTTAGGGTGAGTTTGAGAGAACCAAGAGTCCCAGTATTCCCAATAGGCTCAAGATGGGTGAAGGTGAGGGTGAGGTTGAGGGATGAGTCACAAAATTCTATTTCAAAAGTGGATGAGTTCAAGATTTGAGTAAAGATATTGTTTTTAATTTTGAGATGAAGTACTTGGGTTAGTACTATGAGTGGTATCATGATTTATTTATAAATTTCTTTTAAAGGTGGATAGACGAGAAGACTGACAATTTGAATTCACGAGTATGGTTCTTATTAAAGGATCAAATAGGAGATATGAGTTAATTGTCATAAAGAATGAATAGTAACTATACTACGAGAAGAAAATTGGTATCCCAGTATGTATACAGATTTGTGTTATATAAATGGAATATTGCTGTATTGTCGAGAAACATAGGGATTCTATTCCTCCCATGAATAAGAGTATAGTTTATATAAATAAAGTGCATGGATAATTAAATTTACAAAGTTGTAAGAGTAAAGCTGTTTTAACAGACCATGCTATATATGATTTGACTTCAGTAATTTTGTACTCATAGTTTTACCTGAAGTAAATTCATAATTTTTAGTATAAAGACTCTATATTATGTCAGTTTTCATATGCTACAAGTCTCAAGCCCATTGAACCAGTGTTAGAACCAAATTCCAGCACACTGTCCACAAAATCAAATTGGTTTTATAATCAATGAAATCATTTGGTTATCCTTTTTCTTGTATTGGGCTTTGAGTCTAGTTTTCAAATCTTCAAGAATGACCTTATTTGCACAACAATAGAGTGAGTTATGAATTTTTGAATATGAATGGTTCTGTTTTCAGCATTAAAATTATAACAATAATTTCAATGTGTTCAAATAGAAAATAATTATTTTTATTAAGTTTGAAGATCTTGAAACCCTCTGTTTGTGAAAAGTTTGTTTTGTGAAAGTTCTACAAAAAGTATTTGAAATGATTTCTGGGAAAAGTAGGAGCCATGTTTAGATTTGAAAAGAATTGAGATGAATTTTATGAATTTTTGAAATTAGAGGGTTGAATACTCATCTTATATTTAAAATGGAACATTGGCTCCTATCCTTGAATGCATTACTCGATGGTTTGACTGAGAAATTCTCCCTTGTTTAACAAGAAGGGTGTAGAGTGCCCTTGGGTGAAAGGCCCTAAAGGTTTATTCGGTATTGGTTATCCTTATGGTTGGTTTTCCACATGATGGATGGTTATGGTTTCTTCCTTGAACATCGATGGTGTCCCTCTTGTGATGGATGGGCGTAAAAGGTTTGAAATACGGGGACGAAATCAGGCTAGTGAAAACTGTGTGACTGATGTACAACGGTAATTGGCATTTTCTTGGTATTCTTAATCTATAATAATAGGTAGTGCCCACAGGACTTGAGAATTTAGAGTGTTGTCAAGAAGGATGCTGAATGAAAATCCCAATTATTTTTGGAGTTCATATTGAGGAAAATAGCAATTCTCTAGCGTTGCATTGACAATTTGTGGAATTAACTTGGAGGATGAAATTTTTTTCTACAATCGATTTTGTTTTCTAAATCACATCAATTACAGATAAGAAAGGAATTTTAGGGAGATATAATTTACAGTAAATTGATGATTCAATTTGAGCTTGTTAGTGAGGATTGACCCCTATTTTTATTTTAAGTTGATTCCTAGGTTCAATTGAAATATTTGGTTTGGAAACTTTGAGTTTAAAAGCTTAAAACTATGCTTTAATGAAGTCCAAATTATAATAATTTAATTGTCTTTATACACTCAATTATTTGATTCTATTATTGAGGACTTTGTATCCATTTAGCATGTAATTTTTACCTATGAAATTTGGTGAGGAACGATTAAGAATGTTACAAGTAATTGTTGTTCAAAGTTTATGTTAGAGTTTTGGAACCTGAAACTCTACTTCAGAATATGATTTAATGGGTGTTGTCTTTAATGAGAACCAACCATGGAATCTAAAAGTATATTTCTCAAGCTTTCATTGGGCTTTTGAATCACTTAATTTCGTTAAGATTTGAGAAAGTTATGAATTTTTAGAGAAGACAAGCTATATGCTGGCAATACAGAAATTTTCTGTAGATATTGTGTTGTTTAAATTCTAATTGAGGCTAGAAACATTATTTATGCATTCTGTTTGTCCTATGTATTCTTTAGATATTGAACTCCAAATCTAGAGATTTTTATGCCTTTTAAAGTTGAATCGCTATTTTAAAAATGAATTTACAAAACAAATCTGTTATGCTGTATTTTTCATTTTTCAGCAGAAAGGGTATTTTGAACGAATTTATTAAAGGGGTTATCCATGTCATAATTTTATGAAAGTTTATGAGAAATACCATTGTTATGTCTGGTTTTTGCATAAAAAGTTTTAGAATCAAATTCTTTGTGGTTTATTCCCATAAATTCAAACACTATTCATTGGTTAATATTGTTCTAAAATTCTAGCAAAGTAATTTCAGATAAAATCGCTAAATTATTTTATAAAGAGAAGGTTTTCATCCTACGGCATATTTTGTCAAAATTTTTTTATGAGTCTAGTTTACATAGAATCAAGAAAATTAAGATTTGAACATATATATTTGAGGATATGAATATTTGTCTACAATCTATTCTGTTTTACTAAGGTATCTTGATAACTTTACTTAATTATGTTTCTACAAGATGCGATTCTACTACAAACTAAGACCATATTCTATCATTATGCCCAATCAGATCTTATTGCCGTGTTGATTTGGATTACATGTTTTATAAACATTGGAAACTTAGTTTCTAATTTAAAAAGCAACTCTAACGACCTCTAATTTCCAAATCATATGAACGGTAGAAACCCCTTTGGACATGCTAAACATAACACGAAGTTTTAGTACATTTTCCATAAAAATGCATTTTTGATCCTTACATCTTTATGTAATTTTGATTTGACCTTGGACTTCAATTTTGGATATGAATATTATTGGGAGTTGTTAATTGATTATACATACTAGATTATTCCACCATACTTGTAAATGTATTTTCTTGAGAAAGAAAAATTGTTTTAATTATGAGCTCTTTCAAATTTGAGTTGTGCAACGGAAGCGTAGTGGTATATAGTATTTGATTTAAGACTATTCAAATTTCGAGGACGAAATTTTTTTTAAGGTTGGTAGAATGTGATAACCCAAATATTTGCCCCCTAATAATCAATTGATTAGTGTGATTATTATTATTATTATTGTTGTTGTCATAATTATAATTATTATTAATCACCAAAGCTTTAGGATATATATATAACAAAAATTACTAACTTATTATATTAATAGGATTAATGATGTAATTAATCCTTAAGATGAGGTTATTGCTTACATGGGGAGGGGGTATGTGGCAAAACTCTATGCATGGCTGAAAAAGAAAAACAAAACAAAACAAAGCAAAACAAATCAGCCACGTTTGTTTGCTTGGAGAGAAAGGAAGGGGTTGCTTGGGGACAAAGGGATAGAGAAGAATCTTCATAAATTAATGAGGGGAGACTTCCTTTGACTTGAGGGGGTATAAAAGGGCTAATTTTCAGCTCATTTTTGTGCTATTTTGGGGCTGCTAAGAGAGTGTAACAAAAGAGAGAAATAGAGAGAAAGAAAGAAGGAGAAAGAAGGGAGCTCAAACCAAGAAGTTTCAAAACATTTTTCTACAAACCTGAGGTGAGATGTTTCATCTTTGAATGATATAGGATAGGTTCAAAAAGTTTCATGAGGATTGGTTGATGTTTGGATAATTTTTGGAGCTTCAAAGAAGCATCAATGGCTTCCCTCATACTTTGTTTGATTGGTTCTCTATGCACAGTAAATGAAATTCTATGAAATTTTTACCATAGTTTTATGATACTATAGAGAACCTTCTGTATAAATATTAGGCTTTAACACCTTGTAGGTTGTGAGAAATAAATGGGACAACCCGAAACACAGATATGAAAATCTGTATGAATTCGTAACTTGTTTTATTTTTCTGATATTTTTATAAGATTCTACATGAAAAACTAAGCAAAATGGGCTTTTGAATCATCGAAAAAGGTTGAGAAATGAATTAGTTATGAATTTTCAAAGTTCTGATTAAATGTGGGAAAAATTCCAGACAGCAGCAGAATTTGGCTTTGCGCGGGGAAGAAGAAGGGTATGTGATTGAGTGTGGCAGCGTGCACCATAGGTCACGTGTACCCTAGTGCAATTGGCCATGTGAGGCCCTCATTAGGTGCTGAAAATATTTTTAAAAATCTTATAAAAATACTAGAAACTTATGTTTATAATATTGTACCCATATGAGCATGATAACACGGGTTTCAAAAATTAGGAGACTTTAACCCTTTTGTGTAGCTTGTTTTCAAACTTTGACTAGCTCAAACAAAGTGTATAGAATTCCGATTGAGTTACGAATTGAACCATTAGATTCATATCAACAAAATTTACATAAGAGTATGTTTGAGGTAAAATGAATGTTTTAATTTTGGGTATTATTTTATTCACGTGTAAAATGACCATTTTACCCTTACTTACTAAAAATAGCTCGAATGGATTCCAAATTGAGTTTTGTTTGAACCTATGCAATTTTTATGAAAAGTAGAACACTTCAAGGACTTTTTATTAATATTTTTATGATGTCATCATAATTCTCATATTTTTATATAGCCCCTGAACTTATGAAAAATTCCAAAATTTCCCCAAACTGAATATTTGGCTTTATGATTTATGTTGAGTAGTTTGATTAAGATTGTTAATGGTGGTAGAGCATAATATGAACGATAATTCATAATTGGATATTGAAATATTATTGAGATTAATTAGTGTGCATGAATGATATTAGCATCTACATGTTAAACGATATGATTATTAATGCAAGTACAAACATGTCTCAAGTTATTCAGTGATATGTTTATGTGAAGTTGAATGCTTATATTTGTGATGGACACTGAGTTGTTGCAATGAGAGACAAGCATGTATCAAATCATTATGTGATATGTTTATGTGAAGTTGCTTATATTTGTAACTGAGAATGAAATGTTGAGATGTTGAGATGAGACGACCGGGTTGAGAAAGCCTTGCAGTTAGTGCACTAATATGCTACTCCATTTTTGAGGGCAAGAGGCCAGTGGGGTAGCATACACACATGATGAGCGGTGTGTGCTGTGGTCGTAGATAGTATATCCTGTATGAGCAGACAGGAATGCTATGATTGTTTTTGCAGGTTGCAGCAGGCAACAGAGGCATAGGTACGTGCAAATTTTATATGCTTGAGTGGCATAACTTTTGAGAAGTGCTATTAACATCATTGTAGTATGAGATGTTACAAAAGATGCTGTTCCATGTAAGATGAGTTGTTGTATACTAATGTTAAACATAGATGTTGTTACATGTAAGATGAGTTGTTGTATACAAATTTTATATGCTTGAGGGGCATAAATTTTGAGAAATGTTATTAACATCATTGCAGTATGAGATGTTACAGAGATGTTGTTAAATGTACGATGAGCTGTTGTATACTAATGTTAAGCATTCATGGATGAATTATCTCACTGAGTCGTGGTTTGCTCACCCTTTTATTAAAAATTATTTTTCAGGATTTGGAAATTTGTGAGCTGTTGAGAAGACATGAATAGAAGAGCATATTTTCTTGATTCGATAGTTGTTTAGTTTTGATAAGTTGACATATGTGATGTAATATCAACAGTGATGCATTGTAATAATTATAATTTCGTATATGAGGTAATAAAGAAATTAATATTTATGGGAAGTAATATTTGTCAACATGATGTCTCTTGGAGAATGAATGGATAAGGTTTTGAGTTGTCAATACCTCACTAGGCCTTAGCAAGGCTATTTTTGGGGCGTGACACAGACAGTCAGCGAGCCACTTCAGAATTGGTACACCGAAGGATCCCCCGCTCTTATTCCAAGGAAAGAAGAGTCTAAGCCAGTAAAGGATATGTAGGATTTCTTTTGAGTCTTGAGTCAGCAAACAATTTGATTTTGTTTAAGTTTTTCTTTTTTGAGTTGTTTAGAGTTGTCATAAGTGTTGTTATTTTAGAGTCTTCAAGTAGTAATTAGTACTTTCTTTCTTTGTTTTCTCAGTAGAGATTATATTCATTGTCTTCGCGCCTTTTTGTCTCTTAATGTGTGTGGCATGGAAATAGACCCTAGAGACGCTGATATCCCTCCCGAGCTCATTGAGCAAAGGAACAAAGGGATAGCACAACCAATTACAGAAGAACTAGAATCAATTAATCTAGGGACGAATGAATTGCCAAAAATAATTAAAATTGGTACAACACTTTCCCCTTCTGAAAAAGAGCAATTGGTTGAGTTGTTGAGAGAGAATCTTGAAGCGTTCGCCTGGTCTTATGAAGATATGCCCGGAGTAAACACAAACATAGTGCAACATCACATTCCGACCAATCCTGACTGTTGGGAATCAAACTAGAGAGGAAAAATACAAAGGCGGAATTTAAAATTTTTCCTATGATTCCCAAACCCATGAATCTTAATTATGCTTAATACAAAAACCATAAACCCTAACTAGAAGAGGGTAGAATTACTTACAGTTGATTCAAGTCTTCTCCTTTATGCTCCAAGCTTTGTCTTCTGATTGAGCAGTCCAAGTGTACTGCCTCCAACAGTATCCACACCTAGCTTGAGCAAGATGTCCTTTCCTTCTTCTTCCTTAGGGTTGCTAGAGGTGGAGAAGAGGGAGAGAGAGAGAAGGAGGGCTGTGAAATTTTTGGCCAGCACTTGGGAGCCTCCAAGAGTGCATTAAGTGATGATGTCATCACATCATAAGAGGCTTTAAATAGCCTCCAACTAGGGCCGGCCAAGGGGGGATTCCAAACCCTAATCTAATTTGTGTAATTACTCTTGATTACACAATTAGCCCACTAATTTGCATCAAATACAAATTAGCCCCTTAAAGAACTTTTCTTTAATCACTTATACCCTTTCTCTCATAGACAATCAAGCTCTCTTAGCATGATCAGTGTGTGACCCATTGGGTTCACATCATCAAGTAGTAGGAATAGCACGAGGTGTGCACAATGGAACTCTTTCCATTTAGGGTCTAATTGGAACTCCTTCCAATTCCCTAATTGATTATAACTCACTTATATCAATTAGGTCTTCTACTAACCATGAGTAACACCTAGCATATGGCTCATGGTGTGGTCCTTAATGAGGTGAATAGTCATTTACAAAGAACCCTTCTGTTATAGTTTACAGGTTACAATTCCATCCTTCCATCAACACAATGTCTCCAATTGAACTAATAGGACATGGAAGTCTGTCAAGTCCCTAGTTCAATTACTTTATACTCATTCATTAATATCAACTCAATGATGAACTTATGGAAACTCCTTTCCATATTCATTCTACCATGGGCCCATGGATTTAATGAGTTATATTCAATGAATGCTGTATGAGACATTCACTCCCTTTTTCCTGAGAGTGATGGATTCCTTGTTGATCACTCACATGCCTTCACACATATAGCAGAAGGGCCAATGAACACCCTTACAGACCCCTGAATAGGATCTGCACTTAGTGTTATCAAACTTCTAAAGCTACATGCATAAGACAACCATGGTGTCTCAGGTCTAAGGATTACTTGTACCACTATAACAATGAGAAACTGATTGACAGGCAGGTTAAAACTCCATTCAATTTATCTCATATCTTTGGTCACATTCAGTGTACCTATTCTGATAATAGGCACCCACTTGTTGGTTGTAGTGTCTCCACACAAATAGCTTGAGACTAGCTATCCTCCTATAGAGTCAACCTAACAAGTGCTAGTCCTATGGTTCATTACTGTCCATCATAGTGAACCTTCAACTAGGAATGATTTAGGAGTTTAGTACAGAGATATATTTACAGTCTCAAAATTACAACCCTTTGTAATTTCATATTCTCAATTCTAACTCCATGGACATATTATGTAAATATAAATGATGCATATAAACATAATAGAATAAGCCCTTTTATTAAATCAATAATAAATGTGACATATATAAATGAAATCAATTGATTGTTCCTAATCCCTAAACAATCATCTCTATGATTGGCTCTAGGGCATAATCCTAACAATCTCCCACTTGCACTATAGCCAATCCACCATGTATCTCATACTCATATCCTGTCGGTGGTGATCCAACACACTTGGGTCATAGCTTTAGTAAAGGGGTCTTCTTTATTCTCTATTGTATTAAACTTCTATATGTATATGTCATCTCTTCCAATGATCTCTCTAATCACTTGGAATCGCCGCTTAAAGTTTGGACTTTTGATGAGACCGTGGATCCTTGTCTTGAGCACTAGCCTTATTGTTGTCACAAAAACAATAGTAAAGGCTTCTCAATGTCAGGAACCACTCCTAGTTCTGCAATGAACTTACTCATCCAAACATGCAGCATTGAGCTCAAATTTACAGCTCCACCATTTAAGGTGAGAACATACCTCGATGTTGATCTCCTATCATCATCGTCAGATTGAAAATCTGAATCCGTTCTACCAACCATTTCAAGTTTCTTTCTCCATAGGCAAGGGATAGGTCCTTTAGTTCTTCTCAAGAACTTAAGGATAGCCTTGACTGCTTCCCAGTGTTCCTCATCTGGGTCTGCTTGATATCTGCTCGCAACATTTACAGCAAAACTGATATCTGGTCTTTTAGTTATAGACAACTTGATTCCATGTCTGACAGGAATTAGACCTCCTTTTGGAATCATGCATTTTGAACTCTTTCAAAATCTTGTCTATGTACTTTGATTGGGAGAGACTTAGCATCCTTTAGATCTATCTCTATAGACCTCTATTCCTAGAATATAGGATGCTTCTTCCAAATCTTTTATGAAGAAACTTTGTGAAAAACCAATCTTTCACTTTTGACAACGTCTCTACATTATTCCCTAATAAGTAGAACGTCATTCACTTATAGGACCATAAATGTGATCGCACTCCCACTAACCCTTTGTACAATCATGGTACAATAACGGGTTCTATCTCAACAGGGATAGGGGTTGCATCAATGTTGGTTTGTGTCTCATTAGACAACTCTTTGAGTTCTATTTTCCTGTTGTTATCTCCTTCTTGAATAAACTCTTTTTCAAGAAAGATTGCAAACTTACAAACAAACCACCTTTTGTTCATCAGGATAATAGATATGATATCCTAAACTTTCTTTAGGGTAATCCACAAACCTACATTTAAGTTATCTTGATTTCCAATTTGGTTGCATTATATGTCTCTACATATGTAGTGCATCCCCATACCTTAACATGCTTAAGGTTTGGTGCTTCCCTTTCCATATCTCATATAGGTCCTAAGGGACAGCCTTGGTTTGAACTCTGTTTCACAGGTACGTGGCAATTTCTAGGGCATATCCTAACAAGGATAATATTAGGTCGTTGTAACTTATCATGGACCGGACCATATCAAATAAGGTCCTCTTCCTCCTTTTGACACACCATTTAGTTATGATGTTCTAAGAGGTGTCCATTAGAATAGAATGCCTATTTGAACAAGTTGATCTGAAAGATCACCAGTTAAATATTCGCCTCCTCGATCCAATCGAAGAGCTTAATACTTTTACTGGTTTGTTTTCTTTACTTCATATCTGAATTCTTTGAACCTTTTCAAATGTTTCAGATTTGTACTTTTTTAAGTATATGCACCTATACCTTAACATTTTTAAGTAAAGGTTCATAAAGTATGAGAAACTATTTCTCTTGTTCTCTTGGGTTTATTAGCATTCAATTTTAGAGCTATCATGTTTCATGCAATTCATATTTGCAAGGTAGTTTAGAAGATAAATGCTATAAATTCCAGAAGTAATGAACTCTTCATAAAAAACATTTATTAAATCAAACTAAAACACTGTTTAGGCAAAACTGAAATAAAGATAATGTTTCTAAAAACTTCTGGAATGTCAAGATAGCTTATTAATTCTAAACTACTCCTTCAGGTAGAGTTAAGCAGCAAGTCCCATAGCTAATACAGCAACACTTTGCTCCATTCTCTACTCGTAGGGATATTCTGCTTCTACTCAGCCTTCTGCTTCCCACTAGATCCTGCGTGGAATTCAAAATTCACATCAGAATTAAGTACCCAAGTGGAAGCAAAACTAACATTTAGTTTAGAGCATGATCCATACCTTCCGAAGGTCGGCTCTTTAGAGTATCCAGATACTCCCGGCAGTTACGTTTCCAGTGCCCATCCTTGCCGCAGTGAAAACAGGTTCCTTTGGCCTTGTCAGTATTACCTTTCTTGACACCTCCCTTTGGCTTCAAGTTCTTCTTCTTCTTCCCTTGGGTACTCTTACCCTTTCCTTTGCCCTTTGCCCTTAGGCTTGGGCTTGGCCTTGGAAGTAGAAGCTCCATCAAATGCGAGCAAAGAACCTTTTCCCTTCTTCATTGTCTCCTCAGTCATCTTGAGCAAATTGTGCAGCTCGGGGAGAGTGGGCTCAAGCTTGTTCATATGAAAATTCATTATGAACGGCCCAAATGAATCAGGAAGGGACTGCAGTATAATGTCTGAACACATATCAGCTTCAATGATCACATCAAGCTTTTCAAGCTGCTCGATATGGTTGATCATTTTCAAGGTGTGATCAGTCACAGACGAACCCTCATTCATCCTTGCCTTGAATAGATCCTTGACAATATTGTACTTTGCGGTCCTACTTTGCTCCCCATACAACTCTTGTAAGTGGAGAAAGATGTCGCGAGCACTTTTCATGGACTCATGTTGCTTCTGAAGCTCAGGGCTCATGGATGCCATCATATAGCATCTTGCCTTCAAATCGTCGTCCATGCGCTTCTGATAAGCGTCTCTCTCTTGCTGAGTTGCAGTCTCAGCCAGTGTCTCAGGAAGTGTGCCATCAAGTGTGTAGGTAATCTTTTCAGAAGTTAAAACTATTTTTAAGTTCCTCAGCCAATCAAGGTAATTTGGTCCAGTCAAACGGTTGATGTCCAATATTTTGGATAGCGGGTTGAGGTGAGCCATTTCTATGAACTACATATAAAATTAGATAGAGAATTAGATTTCATTTTTAATCCATAATGATCGGGTCTTTAATCATATGGTACCTCCCACTATTTTATCAAATTCCATACACCCTCTAATGGAATTCGGGAATCTCATTCCTAATGGGGATTGGGGTCCCACTGTGACCTAGAAGCCTCACATGTTAGATTTCTTGACTTCTAACCCACAGTAAGAAGACAACTCTTTGTCTATTGCTTCATAAGCAAGTTCCAATCATTTTGCCTCTAGGGTACATACTCCTCACATGTTAGTTTCTTGGAATACTTCCCTAGTTAAGTTAAGCCCATCATTCACACAGGTATGTTTCACCAAATATATACCTCACATGTTAGTTTCTTGGTATATACTGTTGGAAATCGAACAAGAGGGAAAAATACAAAGGCGGAATATAAAAATTTTTCCTACGATTCCCAATCCCATGAATCTAACTATGCATAACACAAAATCAAACCCTAACTACAAAGAGGGTTAGAACACTTACAGAATTTTTGTCTTCTCCTTTTTGCTCCAAGCTTTGATTCCGGACAGCGGTGAATGAGCAGCCCAAGTGTGCTGCCTCCAACTGTATCCACACCTAGCTAGAGTTTCAAGCCTTTTCTTTCTTCTTCCTTGTTGTTGCTAGAGGTGGAGAAGAGAAAGAGAGAGAAGAGAGCCTCCAAGGGGCTGGACGGCTAGGGTTTATTGTGCAAGCCTCTTATGCCATGTCACACATAAGTGTGACTTATATAGGCAGCCCACTAAAGGGGGCTGGCCATGGGGAAGAAACCCTAATAGGGTTATGTGTAATTACACTTAATTGCACATTAACCCCTATTATTTGTATCAAATACAAATAGGCCTATAAAGAACTATTCTTTATTCACTAAAACCCTTTCTCTCATAGACTTTAAAGCCCTTCTTGCATGATCAGTGTGTGACCCATTGGGTTCACATCATTAAGTAGTAGGAATAGCACCGAGGTGTGCACAATGGAACTCTTTCCATTTAGGGTCTAATTGGAACTCCTTCCAATTCCCTAATTGATTATAACTCACTTATATCAATTAGGGCTTCTACTAACCATGAGTAACACCTAGCATATGGCTCATGGTGTGGTCCTTAATGAGGTGAATAGTCATTTACAAAGAACCCTTCTGTTATAGTTTATAGGTTACAATTGCATCCTTCCTTCAACACAATGTCTCCAATTGAACTAATAGGACATGGAAGTCTGTCAAGTCCCTAGTTCAATTACTTTATACTCATTCATAGATATCAACTCATAGATGAACTCATGAAACTCTTTTCATATTCATCCTACCATGGCCATGGATTTAATGAGTTATATTATGAATGCTATATGAGACATTCTCTCTCTTTTTCCTAAGAGTGATGGATCCCTTGTTGATCACTCACATGCCTTCATACACATAGCAGTAGGGCCAATGAACACCTTTGCAGACCCCTGAATAGGATCTGCACTTAGTGTTATCAAACTTCTAAAGCTACATGCATAAGGCAACTATGGTGTCTCAGGTCTAAGGATTACTTGTACCACTATAACAATGAGAAACTGATTGACAGGCAGGATAAAACTCCATTCAGTTTATCTCATATCTTTGGTCACATTCAGTGTACCTATTCTTATAATAGGCACCCACTTGTTGGTTGTAGTGTCTCCACACAAATAGCTTGAGACTAGCTATCCTCCTATAGAGTCAACCTAACAAGTGCTAGTCCTATGGTTCATTACTGTCCATCATAGTGAACCTTCAACTAGGAATGCTTAAGGAGTTTAGTACAAAGATATATCTATAGTCTCAAAATTACAACTCTTTGTAATTCCATATTCTCAACTCTAACTCCATGGACATATTATGTAAATATAAATGATGCATATAAACATAATAGAATAAGCCCTTTTATTAAATCAATAATAAATGTGACATACATAAATGAAATCAAATGATTGTTCCTAATCCCTAAACAATCATCTCTATGATTGGCTCTAGGGCATAATCCTAACATATACCAGCTTAGGCACCCCATGATATCTATATATGTGATAGTTTCAAGTAATGTCTTTAATATGGGTAGCTCCTACATGTCTGCAGCCAGGTACCCACATTAAGGGACGTTAGATGATCCTATAATGATGGAAGGCAATGAAGAATCCATTCCCTAATGTATTCTCCATTTCCAACTTAATATTAAAATAGAGGGGTTTTAAGGGTCTCATCAAAATAACTAATCTAACATACATCTCATGCATTTAAATAAGAAATATATAACAACATTATATATAATCCAATCATCGATATTAGTCCCTATAAGGTGACATATAACGATCTTTGGATTTGGAGCTATCTCTATTAATCTCATTAAAAGCTCCCACTATGATGATTATGGACTTTAAGAGGATTCAATCCAAGCCAATGAATTGAATCCTAGGTCTAAGGTGGGTGTAGGTGATCGTAAAACATTCATTTGAAACATAGCATGCACTCTTGAAAAACTTCTCCAAGCTTTCAAGTCCTTCAATCTCCTCCATTGGCTTCATGGTCTCCACCATAGGCTTGTTGGGCTCCACCATGCTCCTTTAGGTCCACCATGCTCCTTAGTGCGCTCTCGATTACATAACATTTACATAATTTTTTTTTAAAAAAAAGGGATACATAAGGGGAATGTGGGGTACATAAGAGAATGATAGAGAGAGAGAAGAAGGTGGCATGCAAGCCCCAAATAAATAATACATCACCAAAAATTAACAACTCTTGAAAAATTAATACAACCCATTCATAAGACGGCCAATCACAATTGGTTTAAGGGGTATAGTCCATAATCATCATCCATCCATAACCATACAATCACATTGCATAATAAAGGAAATAACTGTAAGCAATAAGCATATGGGCATTCATGGTAACTCTATTGATTGGTTTTTATTAATCTCATTAACGTGTCCTAATCTTATTAGGATATGCATAAATTCTTGAATTAATTAAGTCTTAACATTTAAGACATTTAATTTCAATTAATCAAATCAATTGAAACATATAAAGCCCCTTAATTGAACACTAATATCAAATATTAGGGTTTCTTTAATTAAACAAAACAATTTCATTTAATTAAAAAATTCCAGATTTTAATTTAATCCTAAATTGTGTTTTAAACCATTTAAAACATTATAAAATTAATCACCATTAATTAAATAATCAATTTCAGAATTAAATAAAATCATTTTATTAATTAATTAGTGCATTAGGGTTTCCTAAAACCCTAAACCCTAAATGCATTAACTCTAAACCCTAAGTGTAACCCTAATGCATTAAATGCCTTATGATTGGTCAATTAATGACCAATCATTTAAACCCTAGGTTTATACGGTATTAATGATTAGGATTAGGGTTTAATTAATGCCACCTAGGATATTAATTACTCCTAATTAATATGCACTAATTAGGGTTTCTAAAACCCTAAACCCTAAACCTATTAAATGCCAATGATTAATTACTAAACCATTAATGATCATGATTGGTCATTAATGACCAATCATTTTAACCCTAGGTTAGACACATTAATTACTAGGTTTAGTTATTAATTAATGCATTAATAGAATTAGGGTTTAATTAATACGAATAAGGGTTTCCTAAACCCTAAACCCTAGACATCATAAATGCACTTAATTATACCCTAATGATTAATAACCATGATTGGTCAATTAATGATCAATCATTAAACATTTTAATTAAGGTAATTAATAGTCAATTAGGGTTTTAATTAATGCAATTAATGAATTAGGGTTTCATCATTAATGGGAATTAGGGTTTCCTAAGAAACCCTAAGGCTGCCGCCACCTACAGTGGGCTGCCATGGCTAGGCAAGGCTGCCATGGCTTGGCCAGGCCATGGGAGGCCATGGCCAGCAAAGGGGAATTCAAGCTAGGGTTTGGGCCAAGCCCATGGACACATGTGGAGTGGCCAAAAGGGCTGTCTTCTTCAAAGAACATTAGGGTTTCAAGAACCCTTGCTGGCACCACCATGGGAGGACCTCCAAGGTCACAAACGTTTCTAAAACTTAATCAATTCGACTCCACCAACAAAACCAGCTTTTGTATCATGTCCCTACATGAATTACTAAGCTAATTGAAGTGGTTTGGATGATCAAATCATCCCCAATTGTTCTAAACAATTCAAGAACAGTAGGCTGTCCAGAATTTGACAGCATACTGTCCCTGATCACAAATTGATTCAAAACCCAGCAAGATGATTAATTCAGGTTACCAAATTATTTTTCCTAGCATCCTACATGTCTTAGGAAACTAATAAAATTGGTTTCATGCAATTTGGAGTTCCCTAGCTCAAGATATGAACAAAACTCCATTGATGACTTTCTGCAGAAAAACAGCCTGCTGTGTTTTTCAAGAAATCAAACCTTTTGATTCTTATATGCATCAAGACTCTTATAAAACTTAAAGAAAATCATACATACAATATGTATAATTATCCTATAAAGGATTTACATCAATTTTACAGAGATATCATATCAGAACAGTAGCAAGAACCATAGGGTTCTAAAACCCAGATTCGAACTCCATGGTGTTCTTCCCAAACTTTTTGATTTGTTTTGATTTCTATGCATCCCTATACTTGAGAAATCACCATAACAACTTTATGTGGATTAATTACAGGCATCTCATGTCTTAATTAAACCAAAACAAAAACAAAACACAAAAGAGAACAACCTAGGGTTCCAAACCCTAGGTTCGGCCTCCATAGAAGAAACACTGGTTTCTTCTTCTTCTGTATGCATCACATGCTTCTCAAAAATTCCAGAATTAATGTTAGAAGAATATTAGAAGAGGAGAAGAGGGAAAAACAGCCTAGGGTTCAAAACCCCAGGTTCGGCCATGAAGAGGAAACCAAGCTTTATGCATGAACAGAATTTTAATTCATTAAACCAATCAATTTACCATGAATTACAGCCCACATGCAGTTTGTATTAGGCATAATCATGGCTCTGATACCACTGTTGGGAATCAAACTAGAGAGGAAAAATACAAAGGCGGAATTTAAAATTTTTCCTATGATTCCCAAACCCATGAATCTTAATTATGCTTAATACAAAAACCATAAACCCTAACTAGAAGAGGGTAGAATTACTTACAGTTGATTCAAGTCTTCTCCTTTATGCTCCAAGCTTTGTCTTCTGATTGAGCAGTCCAAGTGTACTGCCTCCAACAGTATCCACACCTAGCTTGAGCAAGATGTCCTTTCCTTCTTCTTCCTTAGGGTTGCTAGAGGTGGAGAAGAGGGAGAGAGAGAGAGGGAGGGCTGTGAAATTTTCGGCCAGCACTTGGGAGCCTCCAAGAGTGCATTAAGTGATGATGTCATCACATCATAAGAGGCTTTAAATAGCCTCCAACTAGGGCCGGCCAAGGGGGGATTCCAAACCCTAATCTAATTTGTGTAATTACTCTTAATTACACAATTAGCCCACTAATTTGCATCAAATACAAATTAGCCCCTTAAAGAACTTTTCTTTAATCACTTATACCCTTTCTCTCATAGACAATCAAGCTCTCTTAGCATGATCAGTGTGTGACCCATTGGGTTCACATCATCAAGTAGTAGGAATAGCACGAGGTGTGCACAATGGAACTCTTTCCATTTAGGGTCTAATTGGAACTCCTTCCAATTCCCTAATTGATTATAACTCACTTATATCAATTAGGTCTTCTACTAACCATGAGTAACACCTAGCATATGGCTCATGGTGTGGTCCTTAATGAGGTGAATAGTCATTTACAAAGAACCCTTCTGTTATAGTTTACAGGTTACAATTCCATCCTTCCATCAACACAATGTCTCCAATTGAACTAATAGGACATGGAAGTCTGTCAAGTCCCTAGTTCAATTACTTTATACTCATTCATTAATATCAACTCAATGATGAACTTATGGAAACTCCTTTCCATATTCATTCTACCATGGGCCCATGGATTTAATGAGTTATATTCAATGAATGCTGTATGAGACATTCACTCCCTTTTTCCTGAGAGTGATGGATTCCTTGTTGATCACTCACATGCCTTCACACATATAGCAGAAGGGCCAATGAACACCCTTACAGACCCCTGAATAGGATCTGCACTTAGTGTTATCAAACTTCTAAAGCTACATGCATAAGACAACCATGGTGTCTCAGGTCTAAGGATTACTTGTACCACTATAACAATGAGAAACTGATTGACAGGCAGGTTAAAACTCCATTCAGTTTATCTCATATCTTTGGTCACATTCAGTGTACCTATTCTGATAATAGGCACCCACTTGTTGGTTGTAGTGTCTCCACACAAATAGCTTAAGACTAGCTATCCTCCTATAGAGTCAACCTAACAAGTGCTAGTCCTATGGTTCATTACTGTCCATCATAGTGAACCTTCAACTAGGAATGATTTAGGAGTTTAGTACAGAGATATATTTACAGTCTCAAAATTACAACCCTTTGTAATTTCATATTCTCAACTCTAACTCCATGGACATATTATGTAAATATAAATGATGCATATAAACATAATAGAATAAGCCCTTTTATTAAATCAATAATAAATGTGACATATATAAATGAAATCAATTGATTGTTCCTAATCCCTAAACAATCATCTCTATGATTGGCTCTAGGGCATAATCCTAACACTGACATGAAGCCTGTTAAGCAGAAGTTGAGGAGAATGAAGCTTGAGTGGGCGTTGAAGATAAAAGAAGAGGTGATCAAGCAGATAGAAGCTAAGTTCCTTAAGGTCGTGGAGTACCCTGAATGGCTTGCGAACATAGTACCAGTTCCAAAGAAAGATGGCAGAGTGCGTATGTGTGTAGACTTTCGTGACTTGAATAAGGCATGCCCTAAAGATGACTTTCCACTACCACACATTAACGTGTTAGTTGATAGTACCGCAGGGCATGCTCTTCTTTCTTTCATGGATGGTTTCTCGGGATACAATTAAATCAAGATGGCACCAGAAGATATGGAGAAAACATCCTTCATCACTTAGTGGGGGACCTATTGTTACAAAGTAATGCCATTCGGGTTAAAGAATGCAGGGGCGACTTATCAGAGAGCTGCTACCACCTTGTTGCATGATATGATACACAAAGAAGTCGAGGTTTATGTCGACAACATGATTGTCAAGTCCAAAGATAGGGAAGGACATGTGGCTGTGCTCAAAGAGTTCTTTGATCGAATCATAAAATACAAGCTTCGCCTCAACCCTCAGAAATGTGCTTTTGGAGTCACTGCAGGAAAGTTGCTAGGTTTTATGATAACACAGAGGGGAATTGAAGTGGATCCAAGCAAGATCAAGGCCATTCTGGAGATGCCGCCGCCTAAAAATGAGAAGGAAATCCGAGGTTTCCTAGGAAGATTGCAGTACATAAGCCGGTTCATAGCTCACCTCACTACCATTTGTGAGCCCGTTTTCAAGCTGCTAAAGAAAGGAGAACCAAAAGAATGGAACGAGGAATGCCAAAATGCTTTTGAAGCCATTAAACGCTACTTAAGCAATCCACCGATACTAGTTCCACCTAGAGAAGGAGAGCCGTTGTTGCTATACTTAACTGTCACAGAAACTGCTATGGGGGCAATGCTTGCACAATACATGGAAGAGTCGAGGAAAGAGAATGCCATCTATTATCTGAGTAAGAAAATGATAGACTATGAGGTGAACTACAACGCTGTGGAAAAGACTTGCGTGGCCTTGGTGTGGGCCTCCCAAAAACTCCGCCATTACATGCTATCTTTCCAGGTGTTCCTTGTTAGTCACATGGATCCACTCAAATATCTACTTGAAAAGCCAATGTTAACCTATCGTACTGCGCAGTGGTTAATGTTGCTATCTGAATTCGATATCAAATTGTTACACCCCATTTTTGTCACCTTAGCTAGGGTTTGTCATTGCATGTGTCTTTTTGTTTCTTTTTCGAGTCTAGTCTTTTGCATTGAGTTTCTAGGGTCCTAAGGATGGTGTGCATGAATTTTGGTTCGATTTGGAGTTGATCTTGAGGGTTAATTAGAACTTTTGTGACTTAAGGGGCATAATCGTCTTTTTGGTCACAAACTTTCCATTTGACCTTGGAATGGTCTCCAAGTTGCCAATTGGAGTTCATATGGTTGTATTTGAGGTATTTATGAGTTCAATTTGATGAATTGATGGTTTGGGATTAGAATGGCTCAACAAGGCTCAGGTTGGCTAAGAGACCTACTTCGGGTTAGCCCGAATTGGTTCATGATTTTCACTCTATGACTACTCATTTGACCTTGATTGGTCTTAATTTCATCCCCAAATGTGTTTAGGGAGGTTGAATTTCGGATTAGAAAGCATTCGGTGCGACCCTATGTGCATACCTAAGCTAAGCGATGGTGAGGTATAGCGGTTAACCACCTTTGTAGGACCCAACCATGCAGCCATGGCTAGGGTTTCTTGCCCTCAAGTGACTCAAATTACATTCCCCTTCGAAACACAGTCGTTTTGGCTTTCGTTTCGTCAAAATCGGAGTTGATTTGAGCCCTGAAACACATTTGGAAGTCAAAGGGGTCAAAAATGGGCATAAGCTGACAGAGCCTCGGGTGACCACCTGGGGCTGGGCGGCTAGCCGCTTGGGCCGCCACTTTCCTTTTTTGAGCTTTGACGCGGCTCCCTCCCTATTTCCTTGGATTTGCTTGCCTTTAGCCGCCATTTAACCCTAATTTCAGCCCTATTTGACCTACTTGAGCCCCAAGGGAACCTCTAAGAGCCCTTGGATCAATCCCTAGGGTTTTAATCCCAACCATTGAGGGTTTTCCCTCAATCCCTATAAATACACCCTTATACTTCAGCAATGGGGGAGGCAATTTCTGAAGTGTGAGGCATGTGTGAGACTTAGAGGCTATGGCAACCATCCTTAGGGTAGTTTAACCTAAATTTTGAGTGAGAGAGTGACAGAGAAAGCTTGAAGGAGGGCTGGAGCATTGCTTGAAGGCTTGAAGGAAGGAATTCCCAGCAGTACACAAGAGAAGGAAGACTCTCTACAGCAGTAACCATAGGTATACTCTCTTTTCCCCTCTTCTCTCTTTTAAAGTTAGGGTTTTGCATAGAATAGGATGATTTCATGTTAAAGTGTATGTTTTTATCGTGTCTTGTTGTTTCTATTAGCTAGTATGCATGTTTAGGATGATATTCATGGGCTGCTTAGTATGCTAGGATGCTATTCTATGTGATTTACTGCATGTTTGGGACTCTAGGGTTTCCTTAGTGCTGAAATTGGTTTTCTGCATAAAATAACTCCTTGGTATATTAAAGCTTATGTTTTTATCATGTCTTGTTGTTTCTATTAGCTAGTGTGCATGTTTAGGATGATATTTATGGGCTGTTTAGTATGCTAGGATGCTATTCCATGCGATTTACTGTGTGTTTGGGATTCTAGGGTTTCCTTAGTGCTGAAATTGAATTTATGCTTAGAATAGCTTTACTTCATGTGAAAGTCTATGTCTTTATCATGTGTGGATCATTCTATTGATTAATATGCATGGTTAGAATGCTGTTCATATTCTGTTTTGCATGATTTATGGTTATTTCATGGGATTTTATGCACTAGTGTGATTCTAGGGTTTTTATCATCCTTGTGTTGGTTTAGTTGCATATAGCATGATAGCTTAGGGATTTTCTCTGTTTTTTCTTCATAGTTGCTGCATATGTGTTCCATATTAGGTAACTATGATATTTCTAGCATTCACATTATTGATTTTAGGGTTTTTTGCATGTCATTGCATGTAGGGTTGAGTTAAGGTTTTAGTTAGCTTATGATTCATGTTGTTTGCATGACTTGTGGTTGATTTTTAAGCCTTAATTCAATTCTGTCTAGATCTGTTTAATGCTTTTAATGATGACTTTTGAGCATGTATTAGCTTATGTTTAAGCATGATAATGGCTTGATTTGGAACCTAGCTTGGTTGGTTGGTATTTTGGTATGTTTTGCATGGAAATTGCAGGTGCTTTGACAGGTACAACAGGTGCAACTACCCCACCAATGTGGGGTGGTTATTTTGGCTATTGTGAGATGAAATCTTACAAATAAGGTAATTACCCTATGCAATAGGGTGGTTACTTTGACAGGTTGCTTTTGCTTAAGGTAAGTAGGGTATGAGGGTGCCCCAATTCACCCTTCTTTCCTTTCCTTGAAACTTTCCCTTTCTCCCCTCTAGGGTTATTTCCTAATAGGGGAACATGGCAATCCTTATAGTTTCCTTTCATTAAAAAATACCTTTTAAATCAAAGTTTCCATCTTTATCAAATTTCATATTTACTAAAGATCTTTTGAGAATCATTCGTTTTTGGAAACTTACCATGTTTTACATGAAAGGAAACTTAGGGTTTACCATAGGCCTTGATTAGGTTATAACCCTATTCCCTTTCGAACTACGTGGACTTTGATCCATGTATTTCCATACATGGTACGTAGGCGCTCTTCGTGAGGTTCAAGTCCGCCCTAGGATACTAAGTATCCTAGGCTTTTCTCTTCCTTCTTTCTTTTTTTCTGTTTTTCTTTGATTTACTTGACTATATGGATGAATGAATGAATGACATGCATGCTGTCTTGTGATGATAATTGTTGATCTGTGTGTGATTAAGACTTTGATTTAGCCCAATTAAATTAAGAGACCGTTTAGGGCGATATGGGTGCCTATAGGCTTTGCCTAGAACCTTCCCATATCGTAACTTAGCCTCCGAATCCCCGATTTCTCTGGTTTCCAAAAGATCATTTGCCTTACCAATTTTAAATATGGAGTCAATCTTTTGTTTTCCTAAAACAAAACCGTTTTTTTAGGGTTTTCCTTGTTTCCTTTAAAAAATAAGGTGGCGACTCCTTTCTTTTTAAATCCTTCGTGGGCCTGCCCTAACTCTTTTTCGGGGTCCACAGACTGGCGACTCCGCTGGGGACTTGTGGGCTAGACTCTATACAATTTGATTGGGCTAAGTTAATTTCTTTTGTTTAATTAAAATCAATCACATTGCATTCACTTGATTGTGTGCTTTCATTTATTGCATTGTGTGCGCAAACTCTTGCATGTTAGGATCGATGTCCCTTGCCACTGACGGGCCTAGCCTCAACCTTGGTTTTCCTGATTCCATGTGTTGGGGCGAAAGCTCTCAACCTCTCTTGTCAAGTACCCTTGGGCTTGCCCTTGGGTATATTAAATGAGTTAATCACGTACTGCTGGACCCACGCGGCGTTCCTGATGCCACATGTGGTTAGGTATAAAGATTGCTCAAGCAAGTGAAGGACCCCAGCCTACCCTTATCATTAGTCCATATAGACAGACTTGTAGGGCACAATGGTTTCACCCTTATGCACCCACATTGTTTGTAATGATATCATGACCGTGTTTGTGATGTGCTTAATGGAAAATTAATAGAGAACCTTTGCACCCTATATCCTTAATACGTACCTTTCGGCCATGACCCTTGCAAAGGTGATTGGATTAAAAGGGACTAATTGAGTATATATGGCGTGAAGTCATTAAGACAAATATGGAAGCCTAGGACATACCCTTAGGATGAGAGACTGATTGTTCCCTTTCTTAGAGGAGTGAGAGGACGTACTGGCTTGGATCCACGACCAGCAAGGGCGCTTAGTGAAGATTAATACTACCAACCAATCAGATATGGCTGACGAAGCAACTAGTGAAGGGGGTTTTGATGTTGAGACTTGTTTGAAGGCTATCATGACCAAGCTTGATTACACCATTGATGTATCCGAGAGAGCATTGAAAATGGCCCAAGATATCCAACATAAGATATCGGAACCCGAACAGAATAATGGTCGTACCCCAGGGGATAACACTGAAAATGGGACCCAGTCTGGAGAAGGCACTAAGATCAATGATGGGGGAAGCACTAAGACCAAGGGAAATGAATCACCTGAAGTTTTTAACCTAGAAGGGGGAAGTAAGGGGAAGACCTCTGATATAGATTCTGTGTTGGCTAGCAAGGTAGAAGCCCTGGAAAGAACTATAAAGGGAATCCGTAGGACAGATGACATGGTGGATGTACGTACCCTATCTTTGTTCCCTCAAGCTCGTATTCCACTACAATTCACGATGCCCGAATTAGAAAAGTTTGATGGAACGGGTTGCCCTAAGACCCATTTGAAGATGTACGTACGAGCTATGCACCCTCGAGGAGCAACAGATGAACTCTTGGCTCAAATGTTCCATGAAACCTTAGCCACTTCTGCTTTAAAATGGTTCCTAGCCTTGGATGAGAATAGAACCCAAACTTGGGAGGACATATGTAATGAGTTTTCAGAGCACTACAAGTACAACACTGAGGTGGATGTCACAAGAAGGGACCTAGAGACCACGAAACAAGGGGCTAATGAGACTTTTTCCGCTTTCATTACAAATGGAGGCAAAAGGCCTCGAAAATGGCAGATAGACCGAATGAGGAAGATCAGATTCAGTTGGTGGTTGAGAACCTATTGCCGGTGTATCACAAGTGTTAGGATTATGCCCTAGAGCCAATCATAGAGATGATTGTTTAGGGATTAGGAACAATCATTTGATTTCATTTATGTATGTCACATTTATTATTGATTTAATAAAAGGGCTTATTCTATTATGTTTATATGCATCATTTATATTTACATAATATGTCCATGGAGTTAGAGTTGAGAATATGGAATTACAAAGAGTTGTAATTTTGAGACTATAGATATATCTCTGTACTAAACTCCTTAAGCATTCCTAGTTGAAGGTTCACTATGATGGACAGTAATGAACCATAGGACTAGCACTTATTAGGTTGACTCTATAGGAGGATAGCTAGTCTCAAGCTATTTGTGTGGAGACACTACAACCAACAAGTGGGTGCCTATTATAAGAATAGGTACACTGAATGTGACCAAACATATGAGATAAACTGAATGGAGTTTTTTCCTGCCTGTCAATCAGTTTCTCATTGTTATAGTGGTACAAGTAATCCTTAGACCTGAGACACCATAGTTGCCTTATGCATGTAGCTTTAGAAGTTTGATAACACTAAGTGCAGATCCTATTCAGGGGTCTGCAAAGGTGTTCATTAGCCCTACTGCTATGTGTATGAAGGCATGTGAGTGATCAACAAGGGATCCATCACTCTCAGGAAAAAGAGAGAGAATGTCTCATATAGCATTCATAATATAACTCATTAAATCCATGGCCATGGTAGGATGAATATGAAAAGAGTTTCATGAGTTCATCTATGAGTTGATATCTATGAATGAGTATAAAGTAATTGAACTAGGGACTTGACAGACTTCCATGTCCTATTAGTTCAATTGGAGACATTGTGTTGAAGGAAGGATGCAATTGTAACCTATAAACTATAACAGAAGGGTTCTTTGTAAATGACTATTCACCTCATTAAGGACCACACCATGAGCCATATGCTAGGTGTTACTCATGGTTAGTAGAAGCCCTAATTGATATAAGTGAGTTATAATCAATTAGGGAATTGGAAGGAGTTCCAATTAGACCCTAAATGGAAAGAGTTCCATTGTGCACACCTCGTGCTATTCCTACTACTTAATGATGTGAACCCAATGGGTCACACACTGATCATGCAAGAAGGGCTTTAAAGTCTATGAGAGAAAGGGTTTTAGTGAATAAAGAATAGTTCTTTATAGGCCTATTTGTATTTGATACAAATAATAGGGGTTAATGTGCAATTAAGTGTAATTACACATAACCCTATTAGGGTTTCTTCCCCATGGCCAGCCCCCTTTAGTGGGCTACCTATATAAGTCACACTTATGTGTGACATGGCATAATAGGCTTGCACAATAAACCCTAGCCGTCCAGCCCTTTGGAGGCTCTCTTCTCTCTCTCTCTCTTCTCCACCTCTAGCAACAACAAGGAAGAAGAAAGAAAAGGCTTGAAGCTCTAGCTAGGTGTAGATACCGTTGGAGGCAGCACACTTGGGCTGCTCATTCACCGCTGTCCGGAATCAAAGCTTGGAGCAAAAAGGAGAAGACAAAAATTCTGTAAGTGTTCTAACCCTCTTTGTAGTTAGGGTTTGATTTTGTGTTATGCATAGTTAGATTCATGGGCTGTGGAATCGTAGGAAAAATTTTTATATTCCGCACTTTGTATTTTTCCCTCTTGTTCGATTCCCAACAGTGGTATCAGAGCCATGATTATGCATAATACAAAATACATATGGGCTGGTAATTATGGTGTAGTTGAATGATTCAAAAATCTGGAAAATTTTTTCTGCATAATTGGTTTTCCTCCATGGCTGAACCTAGGGTTTGGAACCCTAGGTCAATTCTCTTCTACTCCTCTTCTAATTGATGGTTAAGTGTATCCATGGATGCAATAGGTTGCATAGGGTTTGAGTTTGGAGAAGAAGAATAAGGAAACTAGGGTTTTATAAAACTATTATGAACAGTTTTCATGGTTGCCATGAAAAACCGTCATCTTGTTTTGCCTGCCGAATTCAGAGTTCTTCTCCAAAATTTTCGAGCCATATATGGTTAGAAAGCTCTTTGAATAAGCTTTCCAACCCAACAAACGGTGCATCAATCCGAGTTCTGTAGTGAAAGTTATGAATTTTTTACTACGGGCTGTCTGGAAAGACAGTTTTGCTCGGGAATGATGCAATAACCACAACTCTGAGTTGTTGATGGAGATCAAAGGCATGGCAATGGTTGCCACCACTTGGGTTATGTTCTAGACATGGTAGGGAAAGGTTCCCAAGCATTTAGATGCATCATAATTGGATTAAGATGCTAGAACAGAAGGAAGAAGGAGAAGAACACCATGGAGGCTGAATCTGGGTTTTAGAACCCTAAGGTTCTTGCAATTAATTCTAATTAAAGCTGCTGTATTTATGATGGAAGATCATTGTAGGATCATTATATATCATGTGTATATGATTTTCTTTAAGTTTCAAAAAGGTTTTGATGGAAAAAGATTCAAAAAGTTTGAAAATTTTTCATGAACAGCATAGCAGATTTTCTCTGCAGAAAAGTCATCAATGGAGTTTTGATTAGAACTTGAGTTAGGGAACTCCAAATTGCATGAAACCAATTGCATTAGTTTCCTAAGACATGTAGGATACTGGGAAAATTCGTTTGGTAGCCTAATTCATTCATCTTGCTGGGTTTTAAATCAATTTCTGATCATGGACAGTGTGCTGTCAAATTCTGGGCAGCCTACTGTTGTTTTAATTGTTTAGAACAATTGGTGATGATTTGATCATCCAAACCTCTTCTATTAGCTTAGTATTTCATGTAGGGACATGGTACAAAAGCTGGTTTCAATGGAGGAGTCAAATTGATAAGGATTTAGAAGCCATTGTGACCTTCAAGGTCTGCAACAATGGCTCCAGCAATGGGTTTTGGAAACCCTGATTGTTCTTGATGATGGCAGCCACTTCCACCACTTCTCACGTGTCCAGAGGCTTGTCCCACACCCCTAGGATGTTCTCCCATGACTGGCCATGGCCTCCCACAGTCGTTGGTGGCCATGGCAGCCTAGCCAAGCTCAGGCAGCCCCCTGGTAGTGACGGCTGCATAGAGTTAAGGATGAAACCCTAATTTTGAGTTAATGATGAAACCCTAATTTCATAATGGCATTAATTAAAACCCTAATTGGAATATTAATTACCTTAATTAAGAGTTAATGATTGGTCATTAAATGACCAATCATGGTTATTGATTGTTAGGGCATAATTAATACCATTAATGATGTCTAGGGTTAGGGTTTTGGAAACCCTAATTAGTGTAATTAATTAAGGGTAATTAATACCCTATTTGGCATTAATTAAACCCTAATCCCTTTTATTAAATACCATATGAACCTAGGGTTTTAATGATTGGACATTAAATGACCAATCATAAGGCGTTTAATGATTAGGGCTTGCATTTAGGGTTTAGGGTTATGCATTTAGGGTTTAGGGTTTTAGGAAACCCTAATACACTAATTCATCATTTTAATGATTTTATTTAATTCCTATATTAATTATTTAATTAATATTGATTAATTTTATAATGTTTTAAATGGTTTAAAACACAATTAGGGATTAAATTAAAATCTGGAAATTCTTAATTAAATGAAATTGTTTCGTTTAATTAAGGAAACCCTAATATTGGATATTAGAGTTATTTTAGGAAACTTTACATGTTTTAAATTAATTTGATTAATTGAAACTGTAATGTCTTAAATGTTAAGACTTTATTTAATTCTGGATATTTTTGTTAAAACCTAATAAGATTAGGATGCATTAATGAGATTAATGTAAATCATTCAAGAGAATTACCATAATGCCCATATGTTTTAATGCTTACAGTTTTTCTTTACATTATGCAATGAGATTGTATGTATGTGCTTGGATGATGATTATGGACTATACCCTTTAAACCAATTGTGATTGGCCGTCTTATGAATGGGATGTTATTATTTACAAGAGTTGTAATTTTATTAAGGTGATGTAATTTATTTGGGGCTTGCATGCCACCTTCCCTCTCCCTCTCTCTCTATCATTCTCTTATGTAACCCACATTCCCCTTATGTATCCCTTTCTTTAAATTATGTAAATGTTATGTAATCGAGAGCGCACTAAGGAGCATGGTGGACCCAAAGGAGCATGATAGAGCCCAACAAGCCAATGGTGGAGACCATCAAGCCAAGGGAGCAGATTGAAGGACTTGAAAGCTTAGAGAAGTGTTTCAAGAAAGCATGCATGTTACGAATGGTTTATTTTACGATCACCTACACCCACCTTAGACCTTGGATTCAATCTATTGGCTTGGATTGAATCCTCTCAAAGTCCATAATCATCATAGTGGGAGCTTAAATTTATGAGATAATTGTATTAGCTCCAATACCATAGTTTGGTATATGTTACCTATTCACTTAGGGACTAATATCAAAATATGGTACTTTATATATGTTGATATATAATAGCATGCGATGTATGATTTATAATAGCATGAGATGTATGATTATAAATAGCATAATTTATATGTTTAAATTTTGATACATAGGATGCATGTTAATTTGATGAGACCCTTTAAAACCCCTCTTATTTAATATTAAGTTGAAAATGGAGAAGTCATTAGGGAATGAATTCTTCGTTGCCTTCCATCATTATAGGATCATCTAACGTCCCTTAATGTGGGTACCTGGCTGCAGACATGTAGGAGCTACCCATGTTAAAGACATTACTTGAAACTATCACATATGAGATATCATGGGGTGCCTAAACTGGTATATACCAAGAAACTAACATGTGAGGTATATATTTGGCGAAACATACCTGTGTGAATGATGGGTTTAACTTAACTAGGGAAGTATTCCAAGAAACTAACATGTGAGGTGTATGTTCCCTAGAGGCAAAATGATTAGAACTTGCTTATGAAGCAATAGACAAAGAGTTGTCTTCTTATTGTGGGTTAGAAGTCAAGAAACTAACATGTGAGGCTTCTAAGTCACAGTGGGACCCCAATCCCCATTAGGAATGAGATTCCCGAATTCCATTAGAGGGTGTATGGAATTTGATAAAATAGTGGGAGGTACCATATGATTAAAGACCCAATCATTATGGATAAAAATGAAATCTAATTCTTTGTTTATGTAGATTACCTAATTACTCACCTCAAAACCCCTATTTCCTAATATAGGATATTGATAGTTTGACTAAACCCGATTTCTTTGATTGACTTAGGAAATTGAGAATTGTTCTCAATTTCAAAAGATTGTTTATATGCTATTAGGCCTTTTATTAAAGGTCCTCCATAAAACATCCTAAGAAGAAAAAGACACTATGCGCAATTGGCATCTTTTTGCCATACTATATGATAGTATTTATGACTAATGAGCTTCAGAAGCAAAATTAGTCAATGCAAGTGCCTTTGATGTCCTACATCACATACAAAGGTTGTATAGTGAGTAAAATAATACTATAAAGTATAGTAGTTATAAAGGACTTCTTCTGGACTAGGATGTAATAAAAGTTGTTTATTAATAATCATTCTTTTGAAAAATGATTAATCACATAGAATAGCTTGAGAAGCTAGATGTGATTTAAAATGGAAGCATAGAGGAAAGCAAGTCTTGAAAAGTCAAAGACAAAGAAATATAATTATTTTGTAGTAAATATAAGGTATTGTAAAGGGAACTTGATAAAGTATCAGTCTTCCTAGAAGAACCAAACTTTTGAAGTTTTGGTTCATGCTCTAAACTAAATTGTTGGTTAGTTCTGCTTCTTGGTTTTTGGATTCTAGTGTAATCTAAATCGAAACAGAAAGTTAAGTAGATAATAAGTTACCTTTAAAAATTTTAATAGAGCAAGAGTTGCTAGATTAATTTTGGGAACTTATTTCTTAACTAGGTCATTTAAGACATTCTAGAAATTTGATTTCTGAATTTAAATGACTAATTAGAGCGAATGCAACGTATTCTGAGAATACAAGAGATGTAGAGACTCTCATTTAAATGTAACGATTATGACTTGGTTATGAGATGACCAAACCGATCTTTTACTTGGTGAAGTGAATGAGTTACATTTATAATTTGACTATACATTGTGATGTATACAGTCATGTAGAGCATGCATTCAATTATAGTAGACTCATCTTAGAATACCATAGCTCAATGGTGAATCTAAGAGAACAAATTGAACCCTATTAAGATATGGTTTGATCCATGACGAGTTTTACTAATGTATCCATCTAGGATATACCTTAAAATTGCTACATATTGATAATTTAGGGTTCACTCCAGTTTTGTCCCAATTATATCAGATATGATATGGGAAGAAACCCAACTTAAAGAAGTTAAGGCTTGGGCTTGTGCTACGTATGTCTGGAAACATAATGTAGACAATCTGGAAATACGGTCAAGTAAGTGTTGAATTGTGGTATATCCCAAAAGTGGTTGGGATAGTATTTCTATTACCCTAATGAACAAAAGTTGTCCATTAGGATGTTTGCTGGATTTTCTTGAGAAAGAGTTCATTCAAGAAAGATGCAAAAGTAGATAGAATTTATAGAATTGTCTGTTAAGCCACAAACGAACAAAGATCCAACCCTTGTCTCTGTTGAGACAAAACCCTTAACTACACTACAATCTTTTCATAGATCAAATTGGATATTTCTTAACATAAGAGAGATATTGTATCTCTATTAGAATGTGAAAGAATTGTTCTTTGGTGATAAAGATCACCAAGATAATCTTATTGATTATGACTAGACGATGTTTCGCATCAACTCGAGAAATGACTAAGAGTCATTTAATCCAATATGGATAGGTAGAGACCTAAAAGGCTTGGCTATTTAAGAATGTTTTCAACATAGGCAAAAAGTTGTCTATAAAGAAACTTGTTTGATAATAGTTATGCTGAAATCCATTTGGATCTTGTTATCTATAAACACACATTTTGAATATAAGATATGTCAAAAAGGATATAAAGATGTTATATCAAATGGTGAAAAACCATAAAAGTGTGTAAGTTATAGAAGTTTATTAATAGACTACAAGGTTCTCATAATTAGAACATCTATAAAGTTGAAGTAATCAAATTGTTTGATTTCTCTCATTGTATAGATGGACTATGAGTGTATAAAAGGTTAGTGGGAGTGCGATCGTTTTTCTTTATCCTAAGTATGGATGACATCATAATCATTATGAATGATATATGAATGTTATCTAATGTAAAGTTTTAGTTTTTGGAGAAAAACTAATTCATGAAAGATTTGGCAAAAGCATCCAATAAGATCTATAGAGATAGATCATATAGATTGCTAAGTATCTCCAAATCATCAAACATAGTTGAAATGTTGAAGGAGTTCAACATGGAGAATTCTAAGGGAGGTCTGATTTACTTCAGATAAGAATTCATTATTCAAGGGCATGTGCCCTAGGATAACACAAGTAAGATTCTTAAAGTGTTAAGAAGCCTTATTTTACACTATGTATTGAACCTGATATCTATTATGTTGTAATTGTTACAAATAGTTATCAATCAATTCAAATTTGGAATATTGGATTGTATATGGAAATTGTAAACTCATAGTAGATGGGTATATGGATTTGGATATAATCCATATGGGGTATATTTTATATTCACTTTAGTTGGTGAAATACTTAATGGAAGAACTGTATGAAAGATACAGTGGATTCCATTATTAAGGGTGAATTAATTGTCGCATTGTCTAGGAGACTGTTTAGGATCTATAAGTTCATTTAGAACTTAGAGTTGTTCCTTCCATTGAGTTGCCCACACCTTGTTTTGTGACAACAATGGGTCTATAGCTCAAGTATAGGAATCACGGTCTCATCAAAAGTCCAAACTCATAGAGTGACAATTCCAAGTGATTAGAGGAATCATTGGAAGAGGTAATAGATACATTACAGAAGATATTATCTACATAAGTTTTTGTAGACCTACTGACTAAAGCTTTAAAACATAATTGGTTATGTCTAAGACCAACATCTTGAGAAGATAGGTATGCGATACATGGTCGATTGGCTTTAGTGCAAGTGGGAGATTGTTAGGATTATGCCTTAGAGCCAATCATAGAGATGATTGTTTAGGGATTAGGAACAATCATTTGATTTCATTTATGTATGTCACATTTATTATTGATTTAATAAAAGGGCTTATTCTATTATGTTTATATGCATCATTTATATTTACATAATATGTCCATGGAGTTAGAGTTGAGAATATGGAATTACAAAGAGTTGTAATTTTGAGACTATAGATATATCTCTATACTAAACTCCTTAAGCATTCCTAGTTGAAGGTTCACTATGATGGACAGTAATGAACCATAGGACTAGCACTTGTTAGGTTGACTCTATAGGAGGATAGCTAGTCTCAAGCTATTTGTGTGGAGACACTACAACCAACAAGTGGGTGCCTATTATAAGAATAGGTACACTGAATGTGACCAAAGATATGAGATAAACTGAATGGAGTTTTTTCCTGCCTGTTAATCAGTTTCTCATTGTTATAGTGGTACAAGTAATCCTTAGACCTGAGACACCATAGTTGCCTTATGCATGTAGCTTTAGAAGTTTGATAACACTAAGTGCAGATCCTATTCAGGGGTCTGCAAAGGTGTTCATTAGCCCTACTGCTATGTGTATGAAGGCATGTGAGTGATCAACAAGGGATCCATCACTCTCAGGAAAAAGAGAGAGAATGTCTCATATAGCATTCATAATATAACTCATTAAATCCATGGCCATGGTAGGATGAATATGAAAAGAGTTTCATGAGTTCATCTATGAGTTGATATCTATGAATGAGTATAAAGTAATTGAACTAGGGACTTGACAGACTTCCATGTCCTATTAGTTCAATTGGAGACATTGTTTTGAAGGAAGGATGCAATTGTAACCTATAAACTATAACAGAAGGGTTCTTTGTAAATGACTATTCACCTCATTAAGGACCACACCATGAGCCATATGCTAGGTGTTACTCATGGTTAGTAGAAGCCCTAATTGATATAAGTGAGTTATAATCAATTAGGGAATTGGAAGGAGTTCCAATTAGACCCTAAATGGAAAGAGTTCCATTGTGCACACCTCGTGCTATTCCTACTACTTAATGATGTGAACCCAATGGGTCACACACTGATCATGCAAGAAGGGCTTTAAAGTCTATGAGAGAAAGGGTTTTAGTGAATAAAGAATAGTTCTTTATAGGCCTATTTGTATTTGATACAAATAATAGGGGTTAATGTGCAATTAAGTGTAATTACACATAACCCTATTAGGGTTTCTTCCCCATGGCCAGCCCCCTTTAGTGGGCTGCCTATATAAGTCACACTTATGTGTGACATGGTATAATAGGCTTGCACAATAAACCCTAGCCGTCCAGCCCGTTGGAGGCTCTCTTCTCTCTCTCTCTCTTCTCCACCTCTAGCAACAACAAGGAAGAAGAAAGAAAAGGCTTGAAGCTCTAGCTAGGTGTGGATACCGTTGGAGGCAGCACACTTGGGCTGCTCATTCACCGCTGTCCGGAATCAAAGCTTGGAGCAAAAAGGAGAAGACAAAAATTCTGTAAGTGTTCTAACCCTCTTTGTAGTTAGGGTTTGATTTTGTGTTATGCATAGTTAGATTCATGGGCTGTGGAATCGTAGGAAAAATTTTTATATTCCGCACTTTGTATTTTTCCCTCTTGTTCGATTCCCAACAACAAGCACCTCTTTGCTCACTACTTCCCTAATTTCAAGGCTCTTATCGGAGCAGGTACACAAGTTGAGGATGCCATTGCCGATGGGTCAATCAAAACAGAGGAAGTCCAAGAGAGCCGCAGGGCGAACTTTACTGGGAAAAACAATGCCGAGGTCAATGCCATAGCCCAACCCATTCAACCTATCTCCCTAAATGACACCAACCCACATCACCAATTCACCGAGCTGCATATGCCACTTGAGGAAGTACTTGAAAAGTTAAAAAGCCGAGGCCTGTTGAGACCTCTCGACCCAAGACCACCACCAAACCCATTGCCTAAGAGCTACAATGAGAATGAATACTGCAAATTCCACCAAGCCAAAGACCACTCAACCAGCCGTTGCTATCGCCTTAGGCATGAGATCCAGGACTTACTTGACAAACAAATCATCTCACCACCAACTCCACCAAATCGCCCAAATGTTACCCAAAATCCACTTCCCTCTCATAATTCATCCAACTCCATAAATGCCATTGAAGCCGACCCATCTCGACCTTGCCTACCCATAAGACAATACACTCCATTACCCATGTCCTTGACCCAAGCCTTTCACCAATGCTGCAACCAAGGCCTTATCATACCTCACCCTTCAAAGCCAAGACCCCAAACACCCCATCAATATTGCCAATACCATGGTATACCCGGCCATGACACTGAGGACTGTGCTATGTTGAGAAAGGTCGTCCAAGACCTCATTGATCAAAAGACCCTACAATTGCCAAAGAAGTCTATCCAACAGCAGTTGAAAGAAAGGTATGAAGCAGGAGACCCTCAAGTGGGGCTATTAGGAGAACCTTCGGGGAAATTTGATTACGATGTGCTTTATCCTGATCCATTACCAAGTGAGCCCATAATTCCCACTGGTTGGGATGATATACCCGAAGAAGTGCAGATGGAGGACATTGACATGATTGAATGGGATGACCTAATGGGTGACACAAATGAAATTGATGACATATGGGCTAGTGATGAAGAAGTAGACCACATGATAAGAGGGGGCCGCCATTTCAAGCCTCCGCACTTGGAATCTGATAATCCACTCGGTGAGTTAGATAAGCGCCTTGATGTGCAAGAAGAAGAGGATGAAGTACTCCGACAGTTGAAGAAGACCAATGCCAATATCACCATATGGGGCTTGCTTATGGCCTCTCACAAACACAGACAGACAGTGCTGAAGTTGTTAAATCAGATACAGGTTCCGGTTGATTTGTCTCCTGAGGGATTGGTGAATCTAGTAAACCCCGCTCCGAAGAATTCCACTATAGTATTCACAGAGGCTGACTTACCTAAAAGTGGGCCAAGCCACTCCCAAGCCTTGCATATAACTGTTGACACCATGGGGAAGAGGGTTCCCACAGTTTTGATTGATAATGGTTCCGCACTAAATGTATATCCCTTGAGAACTGCAACCGTTTTGGGCTTGGGGCCCACTGATTTCACTCCATCTGGGCAGACAGTGAGGGCGTATGATAACACTCGTAGAGAAGTAATTGGGGTGATCACTCTACCTTTAATCATGGGACCCACGGAGTTCAGAGTGGAGTTTCAAGTTTTGGATGTGCCGTCGTGTTTTAATCTGTTATTGGGAAGGCCTTGGATTCATCCTGCTGGGGCTGTACCATCATCACTGCACCAAAAGGTAAAATTCCCTCATGAGGGAGCCATTGTCACGCTTCAAGGGGACTATGATTTGAAAATGGCAGGAGTACCTGTATGTGAAATAAAACCAGAGTCAGTTGAGATACCCTTGTCTGGGTTTGAGTATGTGCAGTGCATTGAAAAGGAGTTGGAAAAGGAAGAATTGATACCCCTTGACTATTGTCCCCATGGTAATTTACATGTTGGTGAGATAATGCGGAAAATGAATTTCTTCCCAGGTATGGGGCTAGGGCGTCGCCAACAAGGACTCCCTCATTTTATTCAAAGCCGGGTTGTTTCCTACACTTTTGGGTTAGGATATGAGCCCACTAAGAATGACTACGCAGAAATGACAAGGAGGAATAAGGAGAAGGGAAGAGCTAGAGCAGAAGGAAGGGTGCCAGACTTTAAGATTTCACCATACAGGCCGACTCTGAATGGCTATTTTATCAAGGAGGGGGATGATTTCCTGTACTGTGGGTTCCTAGAGCCTAGGTTCAATCCAACAACCAAGATCAGAATCCCGGGGTTTGAGATTTTCTTCACCGAGTGGTATCCAATCATCGGTGAAATAGTGGATGATGAAGCCATCAATGACAGTTATTGGGAGAAGAAAGAAGAAGATTGGGTGGAGCACATGGATTCTGAAACCATGGTTACTTTGTTCCAAGACATGGTCCTTACTATGGGGTTTGAAGGTGTACAAGAGCTTGAAAAGGAAGAGCCATCACACTATTGCACTTTTTACCCAAGTTTCGATCCAGCACTGGCAGACAAAGATTTTTGTGACAAGTACTTTACAGATGGGCCGAATCCTCAAAGCTTGACAAGTTGGTACAATTCTATGGGAAAGAAGAAAGAAGACTGGGTAGAGCATGTGGATACCGAGGCTATGGTCACCATGTTCCAAGATATGGTTCTTACTTTGGGGGAGTCAGCAATAGAAGATTGCCAAGATTCGTCAATTCACCATGCAACCATGCCACTTCATAATTGGTACCTAGAAGATGGAGCCATTGCGGCGATCCTTGAAGAGGAAGATCATGACCTGCCTGATAGTAGCTTGTAGGTTCCTTAGTTAGAGTATTTCCTGCTTTCAATAAAGTGTGTCCGCCTATCCCACTTCGTGGAGTTAGGAGTCGTTTCATAGTTGTGGCACCAAATTTTGTTTCCTTTTCAAGTTTGTGTCTTTTTGTTTTTTCCTTTAATGAAGTGTGTTTCTTTTATACATTGTTTGCTTGCAGTGTTTCTCTTCTCTCTTCTATGGATATTTATGGCATGGATATAGATCCTAGGAATGACGTCTCCTCGGAGCTCGTCGAGCGAAGGAAAAGGGGTGTCACCGAACCTAACATGGATGAATTAGAATCAATCAATTTAGGGACAAATGAATTGCCAAAGATAATTAAAATTGGGATAATTCTCTCACCACTTGAAAAAGAAAAGCTGATAGCCCTCTTAAAGGCCAACATAACAGCCTGTGCATGGTCTTATGAAGACATGCCCGGCATAGATCCAGACATTGTGCAGCATTTCATCCCCACCAATCCCCTTAAAAAGCCGGTAAAGCAAAAATTGAGAAGGTTAAAACCTGAATGGGCATTGAAGGTAAAGGAGGAAGTAACCAAGCAACTCGATGCGGGGTTCCTACAGGTTGTGGAGTATCCGGAATGGTTATCCAATATAGTGACTGTGCCTAAAAAGGATGGAAAAGTGAGGATGTGTGTGGATTTTCGAGATCTTAATGCAGCAAGCCCTAAGGATGATTTTCCTTTGCCCCACATTGATGTATTGGTAGATAGTACTGTAGGACATGCGCTCCTCTCTTTCATGGATGGGTTTTCCGGATACAATCAGATAAGGATGGCACCGCAAGATATGGAGAAAACGGCCTTTATCACACAATGGGGAACGTATTGCTACACAGTGATGCCATTCGGTTTGAGAAATGCCGGGGCTACCTATCAGAGAGCTGCTACAACATTGCTGCATGACATGATCCACAAGGAGGTGGAAGTATATGTGGACGACATGATCGTAAAGTCCGTGGACCGAGAAGGACATTTCATGGCACTGGAAAGGTTCCTGGAGCGAGCAAAGAAGTACAACTTGCGGTTGAATCCTCAGAAATGCGCCTTTGGTGTCACTGCAGGCAAGCTATTAGGATTTATGATTACTCAGAGGGGAATCGAGGTCGATCTGGGAAAAATCAAGGCCATTGTAGAGATGGAGCCGCCTAGCACAGAAAAGCAGATTCGAGGGTTTTTGGGGAGAATTCAGTACATAAGCAAGTTCATTGCTAATTTGACTATGGTGTGTGAGCCGATTTTCAAGTTGCTTAAGAAGGGTGTGCCGAAGGTATGGAATGAAGAATGTCAAGAAGCCTTCGAGACCATTAAAAGGTATTTAAGTAATCCACCAATTCTAGTTCCTCTGCGACAAGGTGAGCCGTTATTGTTATACTTGACGGTCACTGAAATCGTGACGGGAGCTATGCTAGCTCAGTACCTTGAGGGGTCGAAAAAGGAGAATGCCATTTATTACTTAAGCAAGAAGATGACAGATTATGAGGTGAAATACAATGCCATAGAGAAGGCTTGTGTGGCTTTGGTGTGGGCAACTCAGAAACTCCGTCACTACATGATGTCGTATGAGGTTTTCTTGATAAGTCGTATGGATCCGCTGAAGTACCTGATAGAAAGGCCGGTCTTGTCCTATAGAACTGCTCATTGGTCGATTCTTCTCAATGAATTCGACATAAAGTATGTAACACAGAAGTCAGTGAAGGGAAGTGTCATTACAGATTACTTGGCTAGCTGCCCTGTGGCGTCATCAGAACAATTTAACGATCGGTTCCCCGATGAGGATGTCCTGGAAATTGGAAAGAAGAGTTGGAAAGTATACTTCGATGGAGCCACAAACAAAAGAGGGTATGGGATAGGAGTCCTAATAGTCTCGCCTGAAGAAGCATTCACACCATTGGCGGTAAAGTTAGGGTTTGAAGCAACTAACAACATTGCTGAGTATGAAGCCTGCATCCTTGCGTTGGAAGCTGCACTAGAATTGGGGATTAAAGAGTTAGAGGTTTTCGGAGATTCAGTCCTGATCATCTGCCAGATAAAGGGAGAGTGGAAGACTCGTGATGAGAAGCTGCTGCCGTATCATGCATACTTAGAAGCCTTGACTAAGGAATTTGTGGAAATAGAGTTCAATTATTTGTCAAGAAATAAGAATCAGTTCGCTGATGCTTTGGCAACTCTAGCTTCTATGGTGGAAATCCCGGATGGTGGGAATGTAAAACCGTTGGTGATAGAATGTAGAGAAAAACCTGTGTATTGCTGCTCTATTCGAGAAGGAGAAGTGAAAGATGGCCATCCTTGGTACTATGACATCATGAAATTCATTGAGGAAAGGGAGTACCCTGAAGGAGCATCCCGCACTGATAGGAGAACACTAAGGAGGCTAGCAAGTCACTATGTTTTGTGTGAAGAAAGCTATACCGGAGGTCCTTTGACGGGGTCCATCTGTTAGGTGTCACCGAGGAAGAAGCCGAACGTATTGTTAGTGAAATCCATGAAGGAGTTGGAGCACCGCACATGAATGGTTATATGCTAGCCAAGAAAATCATGAGGTTGGGTTACTATTGGTCTACAATGGAGAAAGATTGCCATGCACATGTTAAGAAGTGTCACAAGTGTCAGGTCTTTGTTAATGGACAACACTTGCCTTCCATGCCATTAACAAGCATGTCGTCACCATGGCCTTTTGCAGTGTGGGGAATAGATATAATTGGGCAGATTAAGCCGAAAGCCTCCAATCGGCATGAATACATCTTGGTAGCTATTGATTACTTCACTAAGTGGGTAGAGGCAGCATCTTTCAAGACCCTGAATGCCAAGAAGGTAGCACAATTCATACAGCTCAACATTATCTACAGGTATGGGGTACCCCATGAGATTATTTCAGACAATGGTCAGCACTTTCAGAAAGAAACCAAGGAGCTTTTGTAGAAATACAGCATAGTGCACCATCTATCCTCCCCTTATCACCCGTAGACTAATGGAGCAGTGGAGGCCGCCAACAAGAATGTTAAGAAGATACTACAGAAAACAGCTGACACCTATACTGATTGGCATAAGAAGTTACCCTTAGCCTTGTGGGGCTATAGAACATCTGTGAGATCGTCGACAGGGGCTACCCCCTATTCTTTGGTGTATGGGATGGAGGATGTTTTGCCTATTGAGTTGGAGGTACCATCATTACGGGTTGCCATAGAAAGTCAGATAGCAGAAGCAGATTGGGTTAAGAACCGTTATGATGAGCTGGCATTGCTAGATGAAAGGCGATTGAGGGCCTTGTATCATGTGCAGGGATATCAGCGAAGGGTTGCAAGAGCATTCAACAAGCATGTCAAAGACCGAGGTTTGAAGATAGGGGATTTGGTGTTGAAAGAAATCAGAGCTCCAATTTTTGATCCACGAGGGAAGTTCAAGCCAAGTTGGGGTGGCCCGTATGTTATTAAAGAGATATTGCCAGCAGGGGCTGTTCGCCTCATGGATTTGGATGGAATTGAGTTCGCTCGCCCTACCAATTTGGATCAATTGAAGAAGTATTATGTGTAAGGCCTGCTAGGTTGAAAACCCATAAGGGCGGCCTAGGCAAAAGTTAAGGCATTTGAACTACGAGGGCCTGATTCCCCATTCCTAGAAAAAAAAAAAAAAAAAAAAGAAAAAGAAAAAGGAAAAAAAGAGAAAAGGAAAAGAAAAAAAAAAAGGAAGAAAAAAGAAAAAAGAAAAAAGGATGGGGATACGTAGGCAACCCATAAAGTTACCTTGGGTGCGGTCCAAACAACACCATAACAACAAATCTCAAAATTGAATTATTATTGGCAATTCATTTAGAACTAATTGATTGACAAAGCAATTTATTGGTGTTAGATAAAGAACTATTGACATGCCATAGACTTCAAGTCCTTTTGATTTTCTTCAGAGTCTCTTGGTTTGCTTTCTTCTCTTTTCTTTCAAGTCTTCGCTTCTTTCGCAAGTCATGAGCATGTGCTGCTTCCACTGCTTCCAGAATATCTTCCCTGCAAAATCCAAGTCTTGTGTCCTTGATGAGGTCATAAATCCTCTCCCTGCGTATGGTCTCTCTTTCACCCAAGCTAGTCTTCAACCATGTCTTGTATTCAGGGCTCATGACATAAGGCCCATCAGTGTTTTCAACTCGAGTCAGTTTCAGCTGGTCAGTCCATCTAGTCTTGGCCCACTTAACCATTGTGGGGCCCACAGGTTCAACAGAATGATCAAATACCACAGAAGTAGGTATGGTTTGCATGGCACCCATTTGACGAAGGATTCTTGAAGTCCAATAGAATGAAGTTGACCTCAACCCTATGAGTTTGACCATAGCACACCCAGAAGTTCGAAGAAGAATTTGTTCTTTGCATCCCCATATGAAGACAAACCACTTAATGTTTCGCCATGAGAGTGTTTGAAAGTAGCCTAACCATTCCCTCAAAGAAAATTGACCAGGAAGTTCAACTCGACGGCGACAATAATGTTGGGGTTTGTATGGGTTAATGGTGGTAAGGGACAAGAAGTTAAGCCTTTCAAAAAGCCACATCTGCAGTAGAATGGGGCTCCCTCCTAATGGGGCTTGTGGGTTATCATGAACTTTGTCTAAACTGTTGAGGGTTTCAGCTAGCACCATGGGAATCAGGTTGTTATGTTCAAGAAGAAAAGGAATCAGTTCACATATTTGAATAGGGACATAGAGAGTCCCCGTGGAGATAAGGAAGCGACCAACCAAGCAAAAAGCAAGAGCGTGTTGAGTAGTAAGGTTGAAATTTAGGGTACCTTTGCTATCATGAGCCAAGAAGGAAGTTGCTATTTCCATGAGATTCACCATATGATCCTTCACAAATATGGAGGCCTCTTGTTGAGAAATCCCAAGGAAGTTGGAGAAGGAAATCAGGTAACTTGAGCGGGGAGTAGGGAGGATGAAAGGTCCTACAGGTAAAACTCTATACAAAGCGCAAAATTCCTCCATTGTTGGGCATAGTTCTTCATAGTTGAAGCGGAATACATGAAGTTGGGGATCCCAAAAATATGTAGCAGCAGTAAGAAGAGTGGTTTCAAGCTTCACATGCATCAAAGAAAACAACGGATCCAAGCAGTAGCGCTTGAACTCCTTCCTTGCCTCCGCACTCATAACCTTCAGAAAATCACTCAAGAGTTTGTCTAGGGCTTCCATAACTTGCTCTCAATGAATGTAAGTAGGGTTTGAGACCCCTTGGATGTGCTTTTATAGGAAAAAATTTGGAAATCCGTGTTTTGGAAGGTGGAATTCCATTAAAATAGGAAGTTTCCTAAAAACAGGCGAAACACCGCCTCGGGCTCGGGTGACCACCCAGGCCTGGGCGGCTAGCCACCTGGGCCCAGGTGGCTAGCCGCCCAGCCCCAGGTGGTCACTCGAGGCCGCCGTTTTGTTTCGCCCATTTTTGCCCTATTGTGCCTTCGTTTGGCCTTTGCTCACCTATTCGTGCTTTTGAACCTTCTTTGAGATGAAATCTCAAGCTTGTTTTGAGTTGAAAAATGAATGAATATCTTGACTTTGTTTGACGTGAAATGGTTTTGAAATGGATTGCATTGGTAGCCCTTGTGTGGGCATGGCATGCTAGTAGGGTTGAACAACCCTTTCTGTGCATATGGTTTTGATCATTAGGGACGAATTCCCTCCTATGTCACTATGATTTGTTGGCATTTGGGATAAAGATACCTTCCCTATATGCATGTGAATGATTGCTTTCATGAGATAATTGTGTCTCCTATATGAGTTGATGTTCGAATTGAGGCATGAATAGCCTCCATGTGAGATGACTTGGTGAACTTGTTGCGTGTTGGTAAATTGGAGCTTACCTTTGTCTTGATGACTTAGTGAGAGAAAGATGCAATCTTTCTCATGTTGCATGCTTACCTTGATGACTTGAAAGATGCAATCTTTCCCATGATTTGTGTTTACCTTGATGGTTTGATTATGAGAAGGACGCGATCTTTCTCATGCTATGTGTTCACCTTGAGAGTTTGATATGAGAAGGATGCAATCTTTCTCATGTCACGTGTTTACCTTGATAACTCGAAAGATGCAATCTTTCCCGTGGTATGTGTTTACCTTGATGATTTGAGCAAGAGAAGGACGTGATCTTTCTCATGTTATGTGAATTACCTTGACAATTGAGTGATAACCTTGACGGTTTGAGCAAGAGAAGGACGTGATCTTTCTCATGTTATGTGAATTACCTTGACAATTGAGTGATAACCTTGATGGTTTGAACAAGAGAGGGACGTGATCTTTCTCGTGGTACATGATAACCTTGATGATTTAAATATGAGAAGGATGTATCTTTCTCATATTTTGAGATAGCCTTGATGGCATAGTGTTACCTCATACTAGTCGCCAGTGTCACTGGCATAGTATGGGAAGACCTTTCATCGAACGAAGTTCAATGTAAGCTGTGGATACCTCGTACTATTCGCCAGTGTCACTGGCATAGTATGGGAAGACCTTTCATCGAACGAAGTTCGATGTAAGCTATGGATACCTCGTACTATTCGCCAGTGTCACTGGCATAGTATGGGAAGACCTTTCATCGAACGAAGTTCGATGTAAGCTATGGATACCTCGTACTATTCGCCAGTGTCACTAGCATAGTATGGGAAGACCTTTCATCGAACAAAGTTCGATGTGAGCTATGGATACCTCGTATTATTCGCCAGTGTCACTGGTATAGTATGGGAAGACCTTTCATCGAATGAAGTTCGATGTAAGCTATGGATACCTCGTATTATTCGCCAGTGTCACTGGCATAGTATGGGAAGACCTTTCATCGAACGAAGTTCGATGCAAGCTGTGGATACCTCATCTTGTCCCCCAGTGAAACTGGTATGCAGTATGAGAAGAGTTCTGTAGAACTTATGAGGAGTACCTTTGCGCTTGTGTATAATGAATTCAAAGAATTCAATGATATGATCAGCCTCTTTTCCCCAGTGGGTCTTGATGAAATCAATTCCCCGGGCAAAAATGGGTTGTTCTTTTGGTCATTGGTTCGCAAGTGAAACTTGCTCACCAATGAGGGGCTTCTGTCACACCCCATTTTTGTCACCTTAGCTAGGGTTTGTCATTGCATGTGTCTTTCTGTTTCTTTTTCGAGTCTAGTCTTTTGCATTGAGTTTCTAGGGTCCTAAGGATGGTGTGCATGAATTTTGGTTTGATTTGGAGTTGATCTTGAGGGTTAATTAGAACTTTTGTGACTTGAGGGGCATAATCATCTTTTTGGTCACAAACTTTCCATTTGACCTTGGAATGGTCTCCAAGTTGCCAATTGGAGTTCATATGGTTGTATTTGATGTATTTATGAGTTCAATTCGATGAATTGATGGTTTGGGATTAGAATGGCTCAACAAGGCTCAGGTTGGCTAAGAGACCTACTTCGGGTTAGCCTGAATTGGTTCATGATTTTCAATGTATGACTACTCATTTGACCTTGATTGGTCTTAATTTCATCCCCAAATGTGTTTAGGGAGGTTGAATTTCGGATTAGAAAGCATTCGGTGCGACCCTATGTGCATACCTAAGCTAAGCGATGGTGAGGCATAGCGGTTAACTACCTTTGTAGGACCCAACCATGCAGCCATGGCTAGGGTTTCTTGCCCTCAAGTGACTCAAATTACATTCCCCTTTGAAACACGGTCGTTTTGGCTTTCGTTTCGTCAAAATCGGAGTTGATTTGAGCCCTGAAACACATTTGGAAGTCAAAGGGGTCAAAAATGGGCATAAGCTGATAGAGCCTCGGGTGACCACCCAGGCCTGGGCGGCTAGCCGCCTGGGCCCAGGCGGCTAGCCGCCCATCCCCAGGTGGTCACCCGAGCCACTTTCCTTTTTTGAGCTTTGATGCGGCTCCCTCCCTATTTCCTCGGATTTGCTCGCCTCCAGCCGCCATTTAACCCTAATTTCAGCCCTATTTGACCTACTTGAGCCCCAAGGGAACCTCTAAGAGCCCTTGGATCAATCCCTAGGGTTTTAATCCCAACCATTGAGGGTTTTCCCTCAATCCCTATAAATACCCCCTTATACTTCAGCAATGGGGGAGGCAATTTCTGAAGTGTGAGGCATGTGTGAGACTTGGAGGCTATGGCAGCCGTCCTTAGGGTAGTTTAACCTAAATTTTGAGTGAGAGAGTGAGAGAGAAAGCTTGAAGGAGGGCTGGAGCATTGCTTGAAGGCTTGAAGGAAGGAATTCCTAGCAGTACACAAGAGAAGGAAGACTCTCTACAGCAGCAACCATTGGTATACTCTCTTTTCCCCTCTTCTCTCTTTTAAAGTTAGGGTTTTGCATAGAATAGGATGATTTCATGTTAAAGTGTATGTTTTTATCGTGTCTTGTTGTTTCTATTAGCTAGTATGCATGTTTAGGATGATATTCATGGGCTGCTTAGTATACTAGGATGCTATTCTATGTGATTTACTGCATGTTTGGGACTCTAGGGTTTCCTTAGTGCTGAAATTGGTTTTCTGCATAAAATAACTCCTTGGTATATTAGAGCTTATGTTTTTATCATGTCTTGTTGTTTCTATTAGCTAGTGTGCATGTTTAGGATGATATTTATGGGCTGTTTAGTATGCTAGGATGCTATTCCATGTGATTTACTATGTGTTTGGGATTCTAGGGTTTCCTTAGTGCTGAAATTGAATTTATGCTTAGAATAGCTTTACTTCATGTGAAAGTCTATGTCTTTATCATGTGTGGATCATTCTATTGATTAATATGCATGGTTAGAATGCTGTTCATATTCTGTTTTGCATGATTTATGGTTATTTCATGGGATTTTATGCACTAGTGTGATTCTAGGGTTTTTATCATCCTTGTGTTGGTTTAGTTGCATATAGCATGATAGCTTAGGGATTTTCTCTGTTTTTTCTTCACAGTTGTTGCATATGTGTTCCATATTAGGTAACTATGATATTTCTAGCATTCACATTATTGATTTTAGGGTTTTTTGCATGTCATTGCATGTAGGGTTGAGTTAGGGTTTTAGTTAGCTTATGATTCATGTTGTTTGCATGACTTGTGGTTGATTTTTAAGCCTTAATTCAATTCTGTCCAGATCTGTTTAATGCTTTTAATGATGACTTTTGAGCATGTATTAGCTTATGTTTAAGCATGATAATGGCTTGATTTGGAACCTAGCTTGGTTGGTTGGTATTTTGGTATGTTTTGCATGGAAATTGCAGGTGCTTTGACAGGTACAACAGGTGCAACTACCCCACCAATGTGGGGTGGTTATTTTGGCTATTGTGAGATGAAATCTTACAAATAAGGTAATTACCCTATGCAATAGGGTGGTTACTTTGACAGGTTGCTTTTGCTTAAGGTAAGTAGGGTATGAGGGTGCCCCAATTCACCCTTCTTTCCTTTCCTTGAAACTTTCCCTTTCTCCCCCCTAGGGTTATTTCCTAATAGGGGAACATGGCAATCCTTATAGTTTCCTTTCATTAAAAAATACCTTTTAAATCAAAGTTTCCATCTTTATCAAATTTCATATTTACTAAAGATCTTTTGAGAATCATTCGTTTTTGGAAACTTACCATGTTTTACTTGAAAGGAAACTTAGGGTTTACCATAGGCCTTGATTAGGTTATAACGCTATTCCCTTTCGAACTACGTGGACTTTGATCCATGTATTTCCATACATGGTACGTAGGCGCTCTTCGTGAGGTTCAAGTCCGCCCTAGGATACTAAGTATCCTAGGTTTTTCTCTTCCCTCTTTCTTTTTTTCTGTTTTTCTTTGATTTACTTGACTATATGGATGAATGAATGAATGACATGCATGCTGTCTTGTGATGATAATTGTTGATCTGTGTGTGATTAAGACTTTGATTTAGCCCAATTAAATTAAGAGACCATTTAGGGCGATATGGGTGCCTATAGGCTTTGCCTAGAACCTTCCCATATTGTAACTTAGCCTCCGAAGCCCCGATTTCTCTGGTTTCCAAAAGATCATTTGCCTTACCATTTTTAAATATGGAGTCAATCTTTTGTTTTCCTAAAACAAAACCGTTTTTTTAGGGTTTTCCTTGTTTCCTTTAAAAAATAAGGTGGCGACTCCTTTCCTTTTAAATCCCTCGTGGGCCTGCCCTAACTCTTTTTCGGGGTCCACACAAATATGTGGTACAGAGCTCGATAAAAGGGAGAGTCATTTCAGAACACTTGGCCGAGAATCCAGTTTCAGAAGGAGATGGCATTGAACAAGGGTTCCCTGACGAGGACATATTGGAGATAGAAAAGAAGCCGTGGAAAGTCTACTTCGACGGGGCTGCAAATAAAAGGGGCTTCGGCATAGGAGTCTTGTTGATTTCTCCTGATGACGCCCACACCCCTCTGGCAATGAAGTTAGGGTTCGAAGCCACCAACAACATCACTGAATATGAAGCTTGCATTCTAGGGTTGGAAGCAGCCTTAGAGTTAGGAGTTGAGGAATTAGAAGTGTACAGAGACTCAGCTTTAATTATCTACCAAATCAAGGGAGAATGGAAGACTCGAGACGAGAAGTTGTTACCCTATCATGCTTATCTAGAAGCACTCACCAAAGAATTTGACAAAATAGAGTTCCACTACTTGTCAAGAGTAAAGAACCGCTTCGCTGATGCTCTTGCTACACTTGCGTCCATGGTGGAAATCCCAGAAGGCAGAAATCTTCATCCACTCGTGATTGAAAGAAGAAAAGAACCAGTATACTATTGCAGTGTTCAGAATAGTCAAGTGACAGATGGACGTCCGTGGTTCTATGACATCCAAAGATTCGTAGAGAAAAGGGAATATCCTGAAGGAGCTTCGAAGGTTGACAGGCATACGCTGAGAAGATTGGCTACCCACTACATCATGTGGGGAGGAAAGTTATACAGACGATCCTATGACGGTATCCACTTGCTTTGTGTGACGGAAGAAGAAGCTCAAAGAATAATTGAAGAGATACATGAAGGAGCAGGGGCACCTCACATGAATGGGTATATGCTAGCTAAGAAGATTGCTCGTCTCGGTTACTATTGGACCACCATGGAAAGAGATTGTCATCTACATGTCAAGAAGTGCCATAATTGTCAAATCTTTGCCAATGTTCAGCACCTTCCATCGATGCCTCTGAATACTATGTCATCCCCTTGGCCCTTTTCAACTTGGGGAATAGATATCATTGGAAAGATCCATCGTAAGTCAAAGGAAGGTCATGAGTTTATCTTGGTGGCAATAGATTACTTCACTAAGTGGGTAGAGGCGAAGTCCTACAAAACCTTGGGGTCAAAGCAAGTGGCTCATTTCATTAAGACCCACATTATTTGTTGATATGGGGTTCCACATGAGATTGTGAACCCTAAAAAGGAGTTAGGGCCCACACGGGTTGAAAAGGAAAATGGTGGGTTTGAAAACGAAAAGGAAAGGAGTCGCCACCTTATTTTTTAAAGGAAACAAGGAAAACCCTAAAAAACAGTTTTGTTTTAGGAAAACAAAAGAATGACTCCATGTTTAAAAATGGTAAGGCAAAAGATCTTTTGGAAACCAAAGAAATCGGGGATTCGGAGGCTAAGTTACGATATGGGAAGGTTCTAGGCAAAGCCTATAGGCACCCATATCGCCCTAAACGGTCTCTTAATTTAATTGGGCCAAATTAAAGTCTTAATCACACATCAATTAACAATTATCATCACAAGACAGCATGCATATCATCCATTCATTCATCCATATAAGCAATTAAATCAAAGAAAAACAGAAAAAAGAAAGAGGGGGGAGAAAACCTAGGATACTTAGTATCCTAGGGCGGACTTGAACCTCACGAAGAGCGCCTACGTACCATGTATGGAAATACATGGATCAAAGTCCACGTAGTTCGAAAGGGAATAGGGTTATAACCTAATAGAGGCCTATAGTAAACCCTAAGTTTCCTTTCAAGAAAAACATGGTAAGTTTCCAAAATAAATGATTCTCAAAAGATTTTTGGTAAATATGGAATTTGATAAAAAAATGGAAACTTTGATTTAAAAGGTTTTTTTTTTTTTATGAAAGGATACTATAGGAATCTACCATACCCCTTTATTAAGGAATAACCCTAGGGGGGGCAGAAAGGGAAAGTTTCAAGGAAAGGAAAGAAGGGTGAATTGGGGCACCCTCATACCCTACTTACCTTTAAGCAAAAGCAACCTGTCAAAATAACCACCCTATTGCATAAGGTAATTATCTTATTCGCAAGATTTCATCTTGCAATAACCAAAATAACCACCCCACATTGGTGGGGTAGTTGCACCTGTTGTACCTGTCAAGCACCTGCAATTTTCATGCAAAAAACACCAAAAATACCAACCAACCAAGCTAGGTTCCAATCAAGCAATTATCATGCTCAAACATAGGCTAACACATGCTCAAAACTCATCATTAAAGCCATTAAACAGATCTGGACAGAATTGAAATAGAGCTTAAAATCAACCATAAATCATGTAAACAACATGAATCATAAGCTAACTAAAACCCTAACTCAACCCTACATGCAATGACATGCAAAAAACCCTAAAATCAACTATATGAATGCTAGAAATATCATAGTTACCTAATATGGAACACATATGCAGCAACTATGAAGAAAAAACAGAGAAAATCCCTAAGCTATCATGCTATATGCAACTAAACCAACACAAGGATGATAAAAACCCTAGAATCACACTAGTGCATAAAATCCCATGAAATAACCCTAAATCATGCAAAACAAAATATGAACAGCATTCTAACCATGCATATTAATCAATAGAATGATCCACACATGCTAAAGACATAGACTTTCACATGAAATAAAGCTATTCTAAGCATAAACTCAATTTCAGCACTAAGGAAACCCTAGAATCCCAAACATGTAGTAAATCACATGGAATAGCATCCTAGCATACTAAACAGCCCATAAATATCATCCTAAACATGCATACTAGCTAATAGAAGCAACAAGACATGATAAAGACATAAACTTGAACATGAAATAATGACTATTCAATACAAAACCCTAGAAAAGACTCTAGAAACCCTAAAAACACAAACACTCGCAAAGTCACATGGAATGACATTATATCATGCAAAACCAGCCATAAACAATATCCTAATCATGCATTCTAAGCATTAGAAGCATCAACACATGATAAAAATATAAACTTGCACATGAAATAATGCTATCCTATGCAGAAAACCCTAATTTGAATGAAAGAGAGAAAAGGGGAGAGGTATACCTATGGTGGCTGCTATAGAGAGTCCTCCTCCTCTTATGCACTGCTGGGAATTCCTTCCTTCAAGCCTTCAAGCCCAACTTCAGCCTTCCTTCAAGCTTTCTCTCTCACTCTCTCACTCAACATTTAGGTTAAACTACCCTAAGGATGGCTGCCATAGCCTCCAAGTCTCACACATGCCTCACACTTCAGAAATTGCCTCCCCTATTGCTGAAGTATAAGGGGGTATTTATAGGGTTTGAGGGAAAACCCTCAATAGTTAGGATTAAAACCCTACGTATTGATCCAAGGGCCCTTAGAGGTTCCTTTGGGGCTCAAGTAGGTCAAATAGGGCTGAAATTAGGGTTAAATGGCGGCTGGAGGCGAGCAAATCCGAGGAAATAGGGAGGGAGCCGCGTCAACACTCAAAAAAGGAAATTAGCTCGGGTGACCACCTGGGGCTGGACGGCTAGCCACCTGGCCTTGGGCGGCTGACCACATGGGCTGGGCAGTTAGCCGCCAAGCCCCAGGTGGTCACTCGAGCGCGCCATCAGCAATTGCCTTATTTGACCCCTTTCAGCTTCCAAATGTGTTTCGGGGGTCAAACGGAGTCCGATTTTGACGAAACGAAAGCCAAAACTACCGTGCTTCGATAAGGAATGTAATTTAAGACATTTTAGGGCAAAAATCCCTAGCCATGGCTGCATGGTTGGGTTTTACAAAGGTAGCTAACCGCTATGCACCATAGTCGCTAAGCTTAGGTATGCACATAGGGTCGCACCGAATGCTTTCCAATTCAAAATTCAACCTTCCAAAACATCTTTAGGAATGAAATTAAGACTAATTAAAGTCAAATGAGTGGGAATTGAGTGAAAATCATGAGCCGATTTGAGTTAACCCGAAATAGGTCTCTTAACCAACCTGAGCCATATTAAGCCATTTTAATCCCGAACCATCAATTCATCAAATTGAACCCATAAATACCTCAAATGCATCTTCATGAACTCTAATTGACAATTTGGAGATCATTTCAAGGTTAAATGAAAAGTTTGTGACCTAAAAGACAATCTATGCCCCTCAAGTCCCAAAAGCTCTTATTATCCCTCAAGATCATCTCCAAATTGAACCAAAATTCATACACACCATCCTCAAGGCTCTAGAAACTCAATGCAAAAGACTAGACTCAAAAAGGAAACAAAAATGCACATGAAATGACAAACCCTAGCTAAGGTGGCAAAAATGGGGTGTGACAGAGATCATATCAGATAATGGACAACACTTCCGAGGCGAGGTAGAAGAGATCTTACAGAAGTACAGCATCCGAGTTCACAAGTCTTCCCCTTATAGGCCGCAAACAAATGAAGCAATTGAAGCAGCTAACAAGAATGTGAAGAATATGCTATAGAAGTCTGCTAAGAAGTACAATGACTGGTCAGAAAGGTTGCCACTCGTCTTATGGGGTTATCTCACTTTAATCAGATCTTCCACGGGTGCTACACCGTATTCATTGGTTTATGGCATGGAAGCAGTTCTGCTAATCGAGTTGGAAATTCCTTCTCTTAGAGTAATAATGGAAGACCAACTATCTGAAGTGGAATGGGTAAGAAACAGATATGATGAGCTAGTTCTGCATGATGAAAGGCGTTTAAATGCTTTGTACCATGTCCAAGGTTATCAGCGCAGAATAGCTAGAGCTTTCAGCAAGCGCGTCAAGGATCGTGGCTTGAAAGATGGAGACATAGTGCTGAAAGAAATCCGCGCGCCTATCTTTGATCCAAGGGGCAAGTTCAGGCCTAACTGGGGCGGACCCTACATCATAAAGGAGATATTGCCAGGAGGAGCAGTTCGATTGATGGATTTGGATGGAATAGAGTTCTGTCAACCAACCAATTTAGATCAACTCAAGAGATACCATGTGTAAAGCTTGATAGGTTGAAAACCCGTAAGGGCGGCCTAGGCAAAAGAAAAGCATGAACTACGAGGGCCTGATTCTCCATCATTAAAAAAAAAATCAAAAAAACAAAAAAAAAAACAAAAAAAAGAAGAAAATGTTTACAAACATGATGGAGATACGTAGGCAGCCCATAAAGTTACCTTGGGTGCAGTCCAATTGAGAAAAAAAAAAAGAAAAGAAACAAGGGGCATGGCAATGTATAAAGCAATTCATAAATCAAAGTTAATTGTTTGATGGCAATTCATTCAAAACTAGAGAAATTGATAATAGTTTTATTTGTAATAATTGCAAGTCTCGAAGGACTATTATTGTGCTTAACATGCTTAAAATTCAAAAAGGTTGCTAATTCCTTGCTCTCTGAGAAGTCTTCTTTGTTCCAGTAGTCTTGTTCGCTTTGGTGTCATCCTCCCTTGACCTCTTTGTACTCCCCAGTGAAGAAATCCCAATCAACTCAGCTACTTGAGCCCTCATTGTTGTTTCTTTGTGGCCAATGTCTTCAGATAACCACTTCTTGTATTCCTTGCTAAGCTCATAAGGTCCACCAGTGTTTGGCACTAAGGTAGCAGAGTTCCAGCTATTCCATCTATCCTCCATCCATTTAACTAGAGATTGAGAAACAGGTTAAACGGAGTGAACTTGCCTTGAATTTGTCTGGGTGGTACTTGCTTGATTGTTTGGAATTAATTGAACTGCACCAAATTGCCGAAGGATTCGAGATGGCCAGTAAAAAGAAGTGGCTTTCAAGCCCATTAACTTGATCAGTGTACAGCCCACAGTTCGCAAGAGCACCTTTTCGTTGCACTTCCAATGAGGCACGTGCCAACGGATAGATCGCCATGAGGTGTCGTACAGCATGCCAAGCCATTCATCAGGAGAAGCATCTGGCGGGAATTCAGGAACACGCAGACGGAAGTGCTGAGGCCCATAATTTGCAACACGAAGAGGTGGTAAGAGGTTTAACCTCTCTAGCAACCACATATGAAGAAGGAGGGGGCTGCCCTCAAAGTTCGCCTCAAACCGATCCTGTACCTTGTCTAGCCCATTGAGAGTTTTCGCTAGAACCATTGGAATTATGTTTCGAGACTTGGAAAGAGGAGTTACAAGCTCACAAATTTCAATTGGAACAAACAACGTACCATTGGTAATGAGAAACCTCCCAATCAAGCAGAAAGCTAAGGCGTGCTGACGCGGTCGAGACAAAGGCAGCCCACATGACCTCCCAAGGGGCAGGAAAGATGTTGCTAGCTTATTCAAATCTACCATGTTATCTTTTATAAAGGCCATGGCATCGTGGGTAGATATTTCCAGAAGAGAAGCAAAAGAAGAAACATAACCTTGTCGAAGGTATGGAAGGATGAAGGGCCCTGACGGTTGCACTCCAAACAGCGCGCAAAATTCCTCATGGGTGGGGCAAATTTCATTGCGATGGAAACGGAAAACATGAAGTTCAGGATCCCAAAAGTATGTAGAAGCATAGAGCATTGTCCAATTTACCTTGACTTTGGCGAGGGAATAGAGCGCGTCTAAGCTATAACTCTTGAAAACCCTTTTGTCTTCCTTACTCATGTTGCTGAAGCAAAGTGTCAAAAAGCTATCAAAAGTCTCCATGAATTGATTTTGAATGAATAATTATGGTTTATGAACATGTGGGAGGCGTTTTTATAGGCCTTTAGGCTCAAATTTGAGTCCTAGAAGGCTTAGAAGTCGAAAAAGCGTAAAAAAAATCGCAAAACACGTAAACAGCAAAAGTGCTCGAGAGACTGGTTGAGGCCAACCGGTCCAACCGGTTCACCAACCAGTCCAACTTGTTGGGCCCAACCGGTCACCCGAGGCCGTTTTTCCCGATTCCCTGTTTTGACCATTTTCGACCCCCGTATGCTCCGGAAGGCCAATTTTGACCATTTTGAGCCCAAATTGACTCAAATTTGTGTCAAGAATCATGAAATTCAACCAACAAGAGATAGATATCATACTTCAAAGGTGGGGAATGCATGAACTTGGTTTAAAAAGAAAGAACTTGAAAGATAATATAAATGCCCACATAGGCTTAATACAAGGATTTCACAAGTTAAGAGTTTCTAGATGCTTAAATTGAGTTTCTTAAACTTAAAATAAGTGTCTTCAACGCTTCCTTGGTGGTTTCCTTCTCTTGCTTGGCCTTGCTTCTTCTGTTGATGGAGGAGGTGGTGGAGCCGCAGCTGGGTTGTACTGAGGGAAGTAATCAATCTGCAAGTTTCCAAGAAAATAGATGATGTGAGTACCACTTTTTAAAAGAGGAAACCAAAGATTTTCAAAAGTTTTTGATTTGAGCTATTCTTACTGGGTGCGAGTGTTCGCCCGCTCTATACGCCTCTTACCTTGATAGGTTTAGCCTCATCCTCATCATGTCCCTCCTCAAGCTGGCATTGAGATTGATCCATTCTTGTGTATACCCAGCGGGTGTCTGTGAGAGAAATTGGGTAAGAAGTGTTTAATGAATAGTTGGGGATTAAAAGAATCAAGTCAACCTTGAAACTTACAGTTTCATATCTAGGATCTATCTGAGCAACCTCGTCCATCACGGGAGGTGCTATAGTTATGGGCACGATGTCGCCTCCTTGGCACTGATCAATGGACCACCTAGGCTGTGGCAAAGGGGGCAGTGCGTCCCTATCCATACCCTCATCATCACTATCCATATGCACCCCTGACACGCCTAAGGTTGAACCCACTGTGGAAATGGTGACCATGAGCTCGCCGTCCCTGAAAAGAGTGGCACATAGTCAGCTAGGAAACACTTGCAAAGCATGTATGGGGTTGAGTATGTACTTACCCCTACGGGTGGAACTCCTACGACCCTAGGAGGCATCAGATACCTCCTACAGAAACTCTCGTAGTTCCCATTCGAAACTATGAAGTCGATCGCATCTTTGCCTCGTATAGCTTTGATCAATTCGCGCCCCTGCAAGGAGTTGGCATGTCTCATGTTCTCAGGTGGTGCCATAGGAACTACAGCTGCATTGATGTTGCCTTTTACTTGGCGCCAAACTCTCTCTCCAAGATACCAGTAGCGACCCATAGGACCTTCTAGGAGGATCCGCTTCTCTGTCATGTCTACACACCTATGGCATTGCTCCTCAAGGGCATATTTCCATTGTGCCCATGGATCCCAGTCCACCTAATTCATGAGTTGGTGTTAAGAGAAAGAATTGAAAGAAGATGGAATTCAAAAGATAAAAGCTTTAGAGATTACTTTGTCCGCAGTAATGCAAGCCAGGAATGCCCTAGCATGGGCATAGTCGTGCTTATTGTCCACTGAATCACACCTGTTGTCGATGTGATAATTGGACATCACAGGCATGAAGGATCATTGTCAATGAGGGGGGGACGCTCAAACCCCAAGTACTCATAGTACCAAATCTGTTTTCAAAAAAGAAAATGAATTTCAAAAGAAAGTGATAATGTGTACTCATTGCAAAAAATTGTTAGAAAGGAAATTTATGGGTTGACTTACCGCCCAGATAAAGGACATCCCGCAGTGGTTTGTGCTCACTCCACGCGATCTGTCACTCATAGACCTATATAGTACAGCAAGAGCGGCGTTACCCCAATTGTAATCGCCCATCCCCCAAACATCCTCCATGCAAGCAAGATGTCCTAAAGGAGCAACTTCACCAGAGCTAGCAAAGAATATGCTAGACAACATATATAGCATAAATGCTCGGGCAAGACAAGATGGATCCGCATCATCCTCTTCTCTTTGATCGCCAAAATGAATCTTTAGCCAAGTTCGGCGCACTCCACCCCTTTGAACAGGTACCATAATCCCGAGTTGTTCCAAGAGGTAATGGGGATCCCCGTGAGCATTCTCATAGTAAAATAATCTCCGCCCACCTAGGCGAAGTCTGGTGATAACAGTAAAGTCCGTTGGGGTAAGAGTCATTTCCCCGAAACTGAAGTGAAAAGTGTTTGTGGTGTCCCACCACAACTCAGTAAGGGCCAGCAGCACTTGTCTGTCCCTCTGCTCCACCCATAAAGCATTCAAAAAATCTCCAAAACCCGCATTAATTATGATCTTTTGGGTTTCGGGCTGCCGTGTGGCCATTTTGCGCCACCACTCAATCACTCCTCCAAGAGCGTGCCTCGTTCTATCTTCGAAATTTGGCTACAAAGAATAAAAGAAATCATGGAAATTGTTATTTTGAGTATTTGCTATGCTTAATGAATAACTCAAGAATGTTTAAATTCATGGTTTTTCAAGATTTTCAAAGGCTTGCACATAAGAAAAGAAAGTTTTTTGCAAAGATAAGTGTTTCAAAAATCAAAGGTTAGCATTCAAAGAGAATACCCATAAGTTTTCCTTGGGTTGGTTAAAGCATTTGAAAAGAAAAAGAATGATTTTATTCTCTTGAGAATTTTATCAAACACTTGGTAGGCATAGTTATGCCCACATAATTTTTGTGAAGAAAAATGTTTTTTTTAAACTCATGGGTAAACTTCCTAGAGAATACCTTTGATGTTTTGTTTAAGAACTTGGAGTATTTGAAAAGAAAAAGAATGATTTTATTCTCTTGAGAATTTTTATCAAACACTTGATGGGCATAGTTATGCCCACATGATTTTGAAAAGGAAAGTGTTTTAAAACTCATGGGTAAACCTCCTAGAGAATACCTTTGATGTTTTGTTTAAGAACTTGGAGCATTTGAAAAGAAAAAGAATGATTTTATTCTCTTGAGAATTTTATCAAACACTTGGTAGGCATAGTTATGCCCACATGATTTTTGTAAAGAAAAATGTTTTTAAACTCATGGGTAAACTCCTTGGAAAATATCTTTGATAGTTTGTTCAAGAACTTTTGGTATTTGAAAGCAAAAAGAATGATTTTATTCTCTTGGGAATTTTATCAAACACTTAGTGGGCATAGTTATGCCTACAAGGTTTTTTGTAAAGAAAAGAACTTCAAAATTCATGGGTTAGCATTGTAGAGAATGCTCTTGAGTTCACTTTTGATTATCTTGACTATTTGAAAGCAAAAAGAAAGATTTTATTCTGTTGGGAATTTTATCAAACACTTAGTGGGCATAGTTATGCCTATGTTGGAAAATAAGGTCTTTGTATATGGAAAACTCCCAAAAGTTGTCAAAATAACAAGAACTCAATGCATTTTATTCATAAGAATAGCAAATATTTGAAAGGAAACAATGAAATGAAAGAATAAGAATGAACTTGAAGGAGTTGGGAATTATCTTACCTCATTCATGGAATGGATGTAGAAGAGATGATTGATGGGTTCCAAGAGCAAGCTATCCGGTTGATCCTCATAATGAGGTGCTTTGTATGTTTTCTTGAGGAAGTGATGTGGATATTTTGCATTGGAGTATTTATTTGATGAAGAACTCATGTTGGGTGTTCTTGAGAAAATGGGTTTGATTTGAAAAAGTAAGTTGGGAAGGTTGATTTGATGAATCAAAGGTTGTTTTGATTCCTTGAAAGTGATGTTGTTGGTGTTTAATCACCACAATGATTCAAGTTTAATGCCAAAGTTTTGGTATTTTGGAGTTGGGAATGTTGGGTTTTGGGTTTCTAGAGAGAGAAGCTCTCAAAAACAAGCAAAGAGGAATGAAGAAATGAGGGAAGATGCAAGGCTTTATAGCCAAAACATCAAAAATTTGCAGCAGGAAAATGTGCTCTCGGGTGACCGGTTGGCCCCAACCGGTCCAACCGGTTCGGTCCAACCGATCCCCCAACCCGGTTTTGCATTTTGTGCAATTTTCGCACAATTTCGCTTAACCGAGCCCCTTTTCGCTTGATTTTTTGATAAAATTCATCTTAAAAAGCCTAGAACCTGATGTGAATGATTTGAAATGAATGAAATGATGAGTGATTAGTCACTAATTGAATTATTAGTGCGCTCATGGTGATATTTGCAAGCCCGCTTTGACATTTGCTTTGTTAAAGGGCTTTATCTTTGGATGATGGAAGGATGATGCTTATGATATTTGTTTGGAATCATGGAATTTTATATTCCTTGATTTCTTGTGATTGAATTGCTATTGCTATTTATTTCTTGAGGAAATTATAGCACGTTGGGATTGATTGAGTGTTCTTGCTTATTTTTAATCCTCGGGATAAAATAAAGCTTTGTTGATTGGATGATGAGTTGATTGGATGCTTGAGATGCTTTGTAAGGATCATGAAATTGTTATTTCTTGATTCTTTAGGATGAATTGACATTGCTATTAATTTCTTGAGGAGATTATAGCATAATTAGAGTGTGTGCTTTGCTTAATTTTAACAAAGATTGTTAAAATAAAGCGTATGAATGATTGATTGGAATTGGTTTTGGAAAGTATGTTAAAATGACTCTTTGAGTCACATACATGGATTATCTTGCATTGCTATTAATTTCTTGAGGAAATTATAGTACATTTGGAATATTTGCTCCGCTTAATTTTAACAGAGATTGTTAAAATAAAGCTTGTTATTGCTTGGATAGAAGTGTTTGTGATAGTATGTTTAAAAGACTCTTTGAGTCACATACATGAATTGCTTTGCATGGCTATTTATTTCTTGAGGAAATTATAGCACAATGAACAGATTGCCTTCACTTGATTTTAACAAAGTTGTTAAAATTAAAGTTTCATGATTTTGTTTAGAGAGTATAGTGTGTTTAAATGATCCTTGTGGTCACACACGCCCCCTATCTTGTGCGTGTCCTCATTATAAAGAATGAGCGTACATTATAGAAGCATATGAGTTCCTATTAGAAAGAATAGGCATATGAGAGTACCGTGTGTTTAAATGACTCTTGTAGTCACACACAACCCCCCCTATCTTGTGCGTGTCCTCATTAGAAAGAATGAGTGTACATTATGGAAGCATATGAGTTCCCATTAGAAAGAATAGGCATATGAGAGTACCGTGTGTTTAAATGACTCTTGTAGTCACACACAACGCCCCCTATCTTGTGCGTGTCCTCATTATAAAGAATGAGCGTACATTATAGAAGCATATGAGTTCCTATTAGAAAGAATAGGCATATGAGAGTACTGTGTGTTTAAATGACTCTTGTAGTCACACACAACCCCCCCTATCTTGTGCGTGTCCTCATTAGAAAGAATGAGCATACATTATGGAAGCATATGAGTTCCCATTAGAAAGAATAGGCATATGAGAGTACCGTGCGTTTAAATGACTCTTGTAGTCACACACAACCCCCCCTATCTTGTGCGTGTCCTCATTAGAAAGAATAAGCGTACATTATGGAAGTATATGAGTTCCTATTAGAAAGAATAGGCATATGAGAGTATAGTGTGTTTAAATGACTCTCGTAGTCACACACAAACCCCCTATCTTGTGCGTGTCCTCATTAGAAAGAATGAGCGTACATTATGGAAGCATATGAGTTCCTATTAGAAAGAATAGGCATATGAGAGTACCGTGTGTTTAAATGACTCTTGTAGTCACACACAAACCCCCTATCTTGTGCGTGTCCTCATTAGAAAGAATGAGCGTACATTATGGAAGCATATGAGTTCATATTAGAAAGAATAGGCATATGAGAGTATAGTGTGTTTAAATGACTCTTGTAGTCACACACAAACCCCCTATCTTGTGTGTGTCCTCATTAGAAAGAATGAGCGTACATTATGGAAGCATATGTATTCCTATTAGAAAGAATAAGCATATGAGAGTACCGTGTGTTTAAATGACCTTCATGGTCACACACAAGAAACCCCTCTATTTTGTACAAGTGTACATTATAGCAGTCATGAACATCTTCAGTAGTCACTGTTGAAGTTCAAGCTTTGGTTCCTTGCCCTTTTCTTGTGAAAATGGGCTGTCTTTTCTAACATTGGTGTCGCTTGCGAAGCAAACTCCACCAATGGGGGGCATCTGTAGACACCCCATTTTCACCCCCATGAGATCATGATAGCATTTGGTTAGGTTTAGAAGCATGTAGGAGTCCCTAAGCCTTAAAGGACAATTTTGCCCTTTTAAGCCTTAGGAGAATAGGTCATCATTGCATGCATATTTTTTTCTCTTTGTTGAGTCCCATCACTTGCATTTAGTTTCTAGGATTATTTTAGATATGTGTGTCAAATTTGGTTTAATTCCAAATAGGTTTGGATAGCTAATTAGAACTTTTGCGACTTGAAGGGCAATTTCGTCTTTTACTTCGTATATTTTCCAATTGACTTCCAAATTTGCTCCGGAGTGTTCCATTGGCCTTAGAATGATGAAATGAGTCTAATTGAAGTGCCAATTTAATTTATTGATAGGTTTGGGATTGGTTCACCACATTACCCTATGCTTAATTGACCTTTTTTGGGGTAATCGCCTCATGAAAACCTAGCCACTTGACCGTGGTCAGGGATTCTTGGTTCAAGAATATTCTAGGCTTATTCTACATTGAATCCTTGAAATTTTGGCTTTTGAATCACTCAAATCGAAGTTAAAATGAAGAATTTGTGTCCGTTTGAAGTTCGGAGTCCAAACCAAGCTAGAATTCCAAATTTTTTGGATTCTTCTCGGGTGACCGGTTGGGCCCAACCGGTTGGACCGGTTCACCCCAACCGGTCACCCGAGAGTCCCATCCTGATTTTTCTCTTTTTGAGTTTTTGACGAAATGGGACTCTACTACTTCGATTTTCTGCCTTCTAAAGGACTTCTAAGCCTATTGGGAGGTGGTTTTGAGTTGTTTAACATTCATGGGACTTAATGACAGCCCTAGATTGTTTTTATGGTGAATTAATCTCAACCATTGGTTCATATGGTTGGTTGGTTATAAATAGAGGCTCATTCATCAGCATAAGGGACTTTTGGCTTATTTGACACTCCATACTCATAAGAGAGAGAGGGACCACGAGTTTGCACACACCCATATCACTTGGAGGAGGCTTTCTACTGCAATTTTGAAGAGGAACTAGAAGGGAACTAAGCCAAAGAGAAGGAAGAACGCAGCGAAGACCCTTGCTTCATTGTAAGTCTCCTTTGCTTTCTTTTACAATTCCTTCTTCTTCTACTCCATTCTCTACATAGTCACTACAGGAAAAAGCATCTATCGCAACGGTAAAAGTCGTTGCGATAACCTCAAAGTCGTTGCAATAAATACCTATTGCAATGACAACACTACCGTTGCGATCCGTTGCAAAAACCTCCGTGGTAATAGGTTATTGCAACAACAAATATCGTTGCAATACCAATTTCGTTGCAATACACCTCCATTTAATGCAACGGTTTTATTGTTGCAATCAATTTTTGTTTCGTTGCGAAAAAGTATTGCAACAATATTATTGTGGCAATATACCTAAAAATAACAATATTTTTAATTAAAAATATTCTTTATCGCAACGACTTCAACGTTGCAATAAGGTATTGCAATAATTCTTGTCGTGGCAATAACTTATTACTACAACCTTTCCCGTTGCAAGAAAGAATTATTTTAATTAAAAATATTATTTATCACAATGACTTCGGTGTTGCAATAAGGTATTGCAACAATTCTTGTCGTGGCAATAACTTATTGCTTGTTGCAATACCTTATTGCTACGCTCATTCCCGTTGCAAGAAAGAATTATTTTAATTAAAAATATTATTTATCGCAACGACTTCGGCGTTGCAATAAGGTATTGCAACAATCCTTCCCGTGGCAATAACTTATTGCTACGACCTTTCCCGTTGCAAAAAAGAATTATTTTAATTAAAAATATTATTTATCGCAACGACTTTGGCGTTGCAATAAGGTATTGCAACAATTCTTCTCGTGGCAATAACTTATTGCTACGCTCGTTCCCATTGCAAGAAAGAATTATTTTAAGTAAAAATATTCTTTATCGCAACGACTTCGGTGTTGCAATATGTTATTGCAATAATCCTTCCCGTGGCAATAACTTATTGCTACGACCTTTTCCGTTGCAAGAAAGAATTATTTTAATTAAAAATATTATTTATCGCAACGACTTTGGCGTTGCTATAAGGTATTGCTACAATCGTTCCCGTGGCAATAACTTATTGCTACGACCTTTCCCGTTGCAAGAAAGAATTATTTTAATTAAAAATATTATTTATTGCAACGACAAAGTCATTGCAATAACTTATCTATTTATCTATATATATATATATATTTAAATAGAAATTTGTCTTTTTCATGGTGACTTATACCTGTATCCTATTTAAGGTAATGAAACCATCCAAAATATGATATCTCAATCCCAAACTTATCCAAATTAATTCAAACCCAAACTTTAAATATTCATTTAACTAATGAAGCCATCCAAAATATCAACCTTCCAAAATGTCATTACAAATTGAAAATAAATCAACAAAGATATTAAAGCATCCATATCACTATATTAAAAGTTTCAAGCTTTAACCTTTTCCAAAATGTCATTACAAATTAAAGCTTCAAGCTTCAACCTTCCAAAATGTCATTACAAATTTTGAAGTAAATCAACAAAGATACTAAAAGCATCCAAAATGCAAAAATTGCAGCTGATTGGCAATCATTTACTCCAAAGATACTAAAGCATCCAAAATGCAAAAATTCCAGCTAATTAGCAATCATTTACTCTAAAGATACTAAAGCATCCAAAATGCAAGAAATTCCAGCTGATTAACAACAATCTACTCCTGTAAAACATTGCAAAGAAACAAAGAAAATTAGAAAGTGAGAGAGAGAGAAACTAACTAAAAGAGAATCAAATATTCAGACAATGGTATTGTTAGGATTATGCCCTAGAGCCAATCATGGAGATGATTGTTTAGGGATTAGGAACAATCATTTGATTTCATTTATGTATGTCACATTTATTATTGATTTAATAAAAGGGCTTATTCTATTATGTTTATATGCATCATTTATATTTACATAATATGTCCATGGAGTTAGAGTTGAGAATATGGAATTACAAAGAGTTGTAATTTTGAGACTATAGATATATCTCTGTACTAAACTCCTAAAGCATTCCTAGTTGAAGGTTCACTATGATGGACAGTAATGAACCATAGGACTAGCACTTGTTAGGTTGACTCTATAGGAGGATAGCTAGTCTCAAGCTATTTGTGTGGAGACACTACAACCAACAAGTGGGTGCCTATTGCGAGAATAGGTACACTGAATGTGACCAAAGATATGAGATAAACTGAATGGAGTTTTATCCTGCCTGTCAATCAGTTTCTCATTGTTATAGTGGTACAAGTAATCCTTAGACCTGAGACACCATAGTTGCCTTATGCATGTAGCTTTAGAAGTTTGATAACACTAAGTGCAAATCCTATTCAGGGGTCTGCAAAGGTGTTCATTGGCCCTACTGCTATGTGTATGAAGGCATGTGAGTGATCAACAAGGGATCCATCACTCTTAGGAAAAAGAGAGAGAATGTCTCATATAGCATTCATAATATAACTCATTAAATCCATGGCCATGGTAAGATGAATATGAAAAGAGTTTCATGAGTTCATCTATGAGTTGATATTCATGATTGAGTATAAAGTAATTAAACTAGGGACTTGACAGACTTCCATGTCCTATTAGTTTAATTGGAGACATTGTGTTGAAGGAAGGATGCAATTGTAACCTATAAACTATAACAGAAGGGTTCTTTGTTAGATACTTATTCACCTCATTAAGGACAACACCATGAACCATATGCTAGGTGTTATTCATGGTTAGTAGAAGCCCTAATTGATATAAGTGAGTTATAATCAATTAGGGAATTGGAAGGAGTTCCAATTAGACCCTGAATGGAAAGAGTTCCATTGTGCACACCTTGTGCTATTCCTACTACTTGATGATGTGAACCCAATGGGTCACACACTGATCATGCAAGAAGGGCTTTAAAGTCTATGAGAGAAAGGGTTTTAGTGAATAAAGAATAGTTCTTTATAGGCCTATTTGTATTTGATACAAATAATAGGGGTTAATGTGCAATTAAGTGTAATTACATATAACCCTATTAGGGTTTCTTCCCCATGGCCAGCCCCCTTTAGTGGGCTGCCTATATAAGTCACACTTATGTGTGACATGGCATAATAGGCTTGCTTGCACACTCAAAACCCTAGCCGTCCAGCCCCTTGGAGGCTCTCTTCTCTCTCTCTCTCTTCTCCACCTCTAGCAACAACAAGGAAGAAGAAAGAAAGAACTTGAAGCTCTAGCTAGGTGTGGATACCGTTGGAGGCAGCACACTTGGGCTGCTCATTCACCGCTGTCTGGAATCAAAGCTTGGAGCAAAAAGGAGAAGACAAAAATTCTGTAAGTGTTCTAACCCTCTTTGTAGTTAGGGTTTGATTTTGTGTTATGCATAGTTAGATTCATGGGCTGTGGAATCGTAGGAAAAACTTTTATATTCCGCCTTTGTATTTTTCCCTCTTGTTCGATTCCCAGCAGTGGTATCAAAGCCATGATTATGCATAATACAAAATACATATGGGCTGGTAATTATGGTGTAGTTGAATGATTCAAAAATCTGGAAAATTTTTCTGCATAATTGGTTTTCCTCCATGGCTGAACCTAGGGTTTGGAACCCTAGGTCAATTCTCTTCTACTCCTCTTCTAATTGATGGTTAAGTGTATCCATGGATGCAATAGGTTGCATAGGGTTTGAGTTTGGAGAAGAAGAATAAGGAAACTAGGGTTTTATAAAACTGTTATGAACAGTTTTCATGGTTGCCATGAAAAACCGTCATCTTGTTTTGCCTGCCGAATTCAGAGTTCTTCTCCAAAATTTTTGAGCCATATATGGTTAGAAAGCTCTTTGAATAAGCTTTCCAACCCAACAAACGGTGCGTCAATCCGAGTTCTATAGTGAAAGGTATGAATTTTTTACTACAGGCTGTCTGGAAAGACAGTTTTGCTCGGGAATGATGCAATAGCCACAACTTTGAGTTATTGATGGAGATCAAAGGCATGGCAATGGTTGCCACCACTTGGGTTATGTTCTAGACATGGTAGGGAAAGGTTCCCAAGCATTTAGATGCATCATAATTGGATTAAGATGCTAGAACAGAAGGAAGAAGGAGAAGAACACCATGGAGGCTGAATCTGGGTTTTAGAACCCTAAGGTTCTTGCAATTAATTCTAATTAAAGCTGCTGTATTTATGATGGAAGATCATTGTAGGATCATTATATATCATGTGTATATGATTTTCTTTAAGTTTCAAAAAGGTTTTGATGGAAAAAGATTCAAAAAGTTTGAAAATTTTTCATGAACAGCATAGCAGATTTTCTCTGCAGAAAAGTCATCAATGGAGTTTTGATTAGAACTTGAGTTAGGGAACTCCAAATTGCATGAAACCAATTGCATTAGTTTCCTAAGACATGTAGGATACTGGGAAAATTCGTTTGGTAGCCTAATTCATTCATCTTGCTGGGTTTTAAATCAATTTCTGATCATGGACAGTGTGCTGTCAAATTCTGGGCAGCCTACTGTTGTTTTAATTGTTTAGAACAATTGGTGATGATTTGATCATCCAAACCTCTTCTATTAGCTTAGTATTTCATGTAGGGACATGATACAAAATCTGGTTTCAATGGAGGAGTCGAATTGATAAGGATTTAGAAGCTATTGTGACCGTCAAGGTCTGCAACAATGGCTCCAGCAATGGGTTTTGGAAACCCTGATTGTTCTTGATGATGGCAGCCACTTCCACCACTTCTCACGTGTCCAGAGGCTTGTCCCACACCCCTAGGATGTTCTCCCATGACTGGCCATGGCCTCCCACAGTCGTTGGTGGCCATGGCAGCCTAGCCAAGCTCAGGCAGCTCCCTCGTAGTGACGGCTGCATAGAGTTAAGGATGAAACCCTAATTTTGAGTTAATGATGAAACCCTAATTTCATTATGGCATTAGTTAAAACCCTAATTGGAATATTAATTACCTTAATTAAGAGTTAATGATTGGTCATTAAATGACCAATCATGGTTATTGATTGTTAGGGCATAATTAATACCATTAATGATGTCTAGGGTTAGGGTTTTGGAAACCCTAATTAGTGTAATTAATTAAGGGTAATTAATACCCTATTTGGCATTAATTAAACCCTAATCCCTTTTATTAAATACCATATGAACCTAGGGTTTTAATGATTGGACATTAAATGACCAATCATAAGGCATTTAATGATTAGGGCTTGCATTTAGGGTTTAGGGTTATCCATTTAGGGTTTAGGGTTTTAGGAAACCCTAATACACTAATTCATCATTTTAATGATTTTATTTAATTCCTATATTAATTATTTAATTAATATTGATTAATTTTATAATGTTTTAAATGGTTTAAAACACAATTAGGGATTAAATTAAAATCTGGAAATTCTTAATTAAATGAAATTGTTTTGTTTAATTAAGGAAACCCTAATATTGGATATTAGAGTTATTTTAGGAAACTTTACATGTTTTAAATTAATTTGATTAATTGAAACTGTAATGTCTTAAATGTTAAGACTTTATTTAATTCTGGATATTTTTGTTAAAACCTAATAAGATTAGGATGCATTAATGAGATTAATGTAAATCATTCAAGAGAATTACCATAATGCCCATATGTTTTAATGCTTACAGTTTTTCTTTACATTATGCAATGAGATTGTATGTATGTGCTTGGATGATGATTATGGACTATACCCTTTAAACCAATTGTGATTGGCCGTCTTATGAATGGGATGTTATTATTTACAAGAGTTGTAATTTTATTAAGGTGATGTAATTTATTTGGGGCTTGCATGCCACCTTCCCTCTCCCCCTCTCTCTATCATTCTCTTATGTACCCCACATTCCCCTTATGTATCCCTTTCTTTAAATTATGTAAATGTTATGTAATCGAGAGCGCACTAAGGAGCATGGTGGACCCAAAGGAGCATGATAGAGCCCAACAAGCCAATGGTGGAGACCATCAAGCCAAGGGAGCAGATTGAAGGACTTGAAAGCTTAGAGAAGGTTTTCAAGAAAGCATGCATGTTACGAATGGTTTATTTTACGATCACCTACACCCACCTTAGACCTTGGATTCAATCTATTGGCTTGGATTGAATCCTCTCAAAGTCCATAATCATCATAGTGGGAGCTTTAATTTATGAGATAATTGTATTAGCTCCAATACTATAGTTTGGTATATGTTACCTATTCACTTAGGGACTAATATCAAAATATGGTACTTTATATATGTTGATATATAATAGCATGCGATGTATGATTTATAATAGCATGAGATGTACGATTATAAATAGCATAATTTATATATTTAAATTTTGATACATAGGATGCATGTTAATTTGATGAGACCCCTTAAAACCCCTCTTATTTAATATTAAGTTGAAAATGGAGAAGTCATTGGGGAATGAATTCTTCATTGCCTTCCATCATTATAGGATCATCTAACGTCCCTTAATGTGGGTACCTGGCTGCAGACATGTAGGAGCTATCCATGTTAAAGACATTACTTGAAACTATCACATATGAGATATCATGGGGTGCCTAAACTGGTATATACCAAGAAACTAACATGTGAGGTATATATTTGGCGAAACATACCTGTGTGAATGATGGGTTTAACTTAACTAGGGAAGTATTCCAAGAAACTAACATGTGAGGTGTATGTTCCCTAGAGGCAAAATGATTGGAACTTGCTTATGAAGCAATAGACAAAGAGTTGTCTTCTTATTGTGGGTTAGAAGTCAAGAAACTAACATGTGAGGCTTCTAGGTCACAGTGGGACCCCAATCCCCATTAGGAATGAGATTCCCGAATTCCATTAGAGGGTGTATGGAATTTGATAAAATAGTGGGAGGTACCATATGATTAAAGACCCAATCATTATGGATAAAAATGAAATCTAATTCTTTGTTTATGTAGATTACCTAATTACTCACCTCAAAACCCCTATTTCCTAATATAGGATATTGATAGTTTGACTAAACCCGATTTCTTTGATTGACTTAGGAAATTGAGAATTGTTCTCAATTTCAAAAGATTGTATATATGCTATTAGGCCTTTTATTAAAGGCCCTCCGTAAAACATCCTAAGAAGAAAAAGACACTATGCGCAATTGGCATCTTGTTGCCATGCTATATGATAGTATTGATGACTAATGAGCTTCAGAAGCAAAATTAGTCAATGCAAGTGCCTTTGATGTCCTACATCACATACAAAGGTTGTATTATGAGTGAAATAATACTATAAAGTATAGTACTTGTAAAGGACTTCTTCTGGACTAGGATGTAATAAAAGTTGTTTATTAATAATCATTCTTTTGAAAAATGATTAATCACATAGAATAGCTTGAGAAGCTAGATGTGATTTAAAATGGAAGCATAGAGGAAAGCAAGTCTTGAAAAGTCAAAGACAAAGAAATATAATTATTTTGTAGTAAATATAAGGTATTGTAAAGGGAACTTGATAAAGTATCAGTCTTCCTAGAAGAACCAAACTTTTGAAGTTTTGGTTCATGCTCTAAACTAAATTGTTGGTTAGTTCTGCTTCTTGGTTTTTGGATTCTGGTATAATCTAAATCGAAGCAGAAGTTAAGTAGATAATAAGTTACCTTTAAAAATTTTAATAGAGCAAGAGTTGCTAGATTAATTTTGGGAACTTAGCCCTACTGCTATGTGTATGAAGGCATGTGAGTGATCAACAAGGGATCCATCACTCTTAGGAAAAAGAGAGAGAATGTCTCATATAGCATTCATAATATAACTCATTAAATCCATGGCCATGGTAAGATGAATATGAAAAGAGTTTCATGAGTTCATCTATGAGTTGATATTCATGATTGAGTATAAAGTAATTAAACTAGGGACTTGACAGACTTCCATGTCCTATTAGTTTAATTGGAGACATTGTGTTGAAGGAAGGATGCAATTGTAACCTATAAACTATAACAGAAGGGTTCTTTGTTAGATACTTATTCACCTCATTAAGGACAACACCATGAACCATATGCTAGGTGTTATTCATGGTTAGTAGAAGCCCTAATTGATATAAGTGAGTTATAATCAATTTGGGAATTGGAAGGAGTTCCAATTAGACCCTGAATGGAAAGAGTTCCATTGTGCACACCTTGTGCTATTCCTACTACTTGATGATGTGAACCCAATGGGTCACACACTGATCATGCAAGAAGGGCTTTAAAGTCTATGAGAGAAAGGGTTTTAGTGAATAAAGAATAGTTCTTTATAGGCCTATTTGTATTTGATACAAATAATAGGGGTTAATGTGCAATTAAGTGTAATTACATATAACCCTATTAGGGTTTCTTCCCCATGGCCAGCCCCCTTTAGTGGGCTGCCTATATAAGTCACACTTATGTGTGACATGGCATAATAGGCTTGCTTGCACACTCAAAACCCTAGCCGTCCAGCCCCTTGGAGGCTCTCTTCTCTCTCTCTCTCTTCTCCACCTCTAGCAACAACAAGGAAGAAGAAAGAAAGAACTTGAAGCTCTAGCTAGGTGTGGATACCGTTGGAGGCAGCACACTTGGCTGCTCATTCACCGCTGTCCGGAATCAAAGCTTGGAGCAAAAAGGAGAAGACAAAAATTCTGTAAGTGTTCTAACCCTCTTTGTAGTTAGGGTTTGATTTTGTGTTATGCATAGTTAGATTCATGGGCTGTAGAATCATAGGAAAAACTTTTATATTCCGCCTTTGTATTTTTCCCTCTTGTTCGTTTCCCAGCAGGTATTTCCTTAATGAATTGCATATGGCAATTGCTATTAATTTAAGATTCAGATCCAGACCCATTTTATATTGGACTTGGAAAAATGACAATATCTCCAATTTTATTTTATTTTTTATATTTCACCAATCATACATCATACGGATTGTCTAGTTAGGTCAATGAGTCAACCTATTCGAAACCTATAAATTGGATAATTAAATTCTTCCTTTGTGAATAAGTTATGTTTTATAAGATTTAAAAGTGTACTAGGATTTAAGAAGAACCAAAGAAAAACTGTTAGAAGTTTATGGAAAGCATTTAAGTGATAAGACTAGGAACTAGAAAGCATCTTGAATGATCATCATCCCTTCTACAATGAAAGAAGCTTCTACTACTATCAATAATGTGGTTCAGGGTACTAGAAAAATGATCATAACTTTCCAAGCCTATGTAAAAAGGAAACGATCAATCAATATATTACAAGGTCTTAGCTAGACATAGTTATCAAAAGTGGGCTTCATGATCTATTAAATGCATGACAATTCTAAAATACATATGCAAGTAGGAAAAAAAAAACTAATTCAGTGACTTAAAAAGTTCAAGTAGCAGCTCAAGAGGTAAATTTCAATAACAAAGAAAAGAGCACAAAAACCCACAAGTTATAAAATAGAAGAAGAATATCAAAATACACATAATTTCTTTTCCCAAAAAAAAAAAAAAAAAAGAGGACATACCATATTTCTCAATATTGTCAAAGAGCTTCACTATATCATTTTTTTAATGTACCAATCTGCCAAAGATAAGAAAATATAAGACAAAATATAGAACCCTTCACAAAAATAATTGATGCAAGCATATTTAAAGCAAGAAAAACCGGTTTAACCATAAACAAATTATAGAGAATAGAGAGTACATGACACCACTCTCGATCCTTGAAACAATCCCCATTTCCAAATGTTCAATGTCTACCCCAAACTTGAAACCTGAAACAATACCTTGTTTCTGTGCTCCCCGGGTGTTCCCTTCTCTCCCTCACCTCTCCACAAATCTCCTATGAAACCCTCACAAACTCATCTTTCTTGTAAGCCTCAACTAATAGCTTATACCTAGTTTATACTATTTTTAGCTTATATATATTGATCAGCATAGAGACATGAGACTAGATATTGATAACATGTCATACGAGGTTTGTTATGATTTTTGATAGTGTTATGGTTTAATTTGCATTTAATTTTTTGAAAATATTTTTCTTATGTTCTCCCATTATATTTTTCTTCTTGGCTTCTAGTTTTTATGATGTGTATCTCAATTTTGTTTGAAAAATTTATTACTAACATTGAGATTTCAATTGAAAACTTAATAATATAAACAATGAAGCAGGGCCTGTTTGGTTGTCTTGTGGAGATTGGATCACTCCATTGTATTTTACATAGCATTAAAGGTACAAATCCATCATCTTGAATGGGGCCACGAGTAAAAGAAATTTGGATCCATCAGCTTCATTGATGTTATAAGACTAAGCTAGGCTTCATATAATGTTGCTCAGATTTTTTAGTGTCATTAAAGATTATGGATTCCATTCCCTTAGATTCCCTATTCAGAACAAAGGATTTGTTAACCAAATTATAAGTAGAACATGATTAAACAATTCAATTTTTGTGGGACGTTCAAACAGGCCTTTATTGATAAGTTTAGAGCTAACATTATTTTATCCGGTAAACTGTGATATTTAACTGTTCTTACCTTACCTTACTCTATTTTAATGCTACATGACAGGAATTATTAGCTCTAGAGGAGAGGATGGGTAACATGAGCACAGCTCTAACTGAAGAAACGGTGGCGAAATGCCTTAAGAAGAGCATCTATGAAACTACTCCTCCAAAAGTAGGAACCATGGGCTTTGGCAGAGAAGATAATGATGTCAAATGCAATATTTGCGAAGTCTTCCTATGATCACTTTTAAGTTTTTCCCTATGATTTGTTTTGTAATGTCCTTGATTTTCCTGTGGAATCAAAGTCCCTGCCTGTGCTGCTGAAGGAATTGACACAAGGGCGTACAACACTAACTGAACACTAAGGACCACCAACCTCATCTGATAAAAGACCAGATTAGTGTTTAAAAATCATTTCAAATCTTTTTCAATATTTCTTTATTTATAAAAATGGTTTTGAAAAAGATTTTTTTTTTTTTTGCATATGAGCTTTTTTAGGCAAGGGATCGATCCATGGCCTAGGAGGATCGATCCGTGGCATTTTAGAAATGTCAATTTTGCTTCTGCCTTGGTGGATCGATCCATGGCCTATGGGGATCGATCCATGATATTTTAAAAATGCAAATTTTGCTTCTGCCTAGGTGGATCGATCCATGACCTAGGTGGATCGATCCATACTGCTCTAGAAATGCAAATTTTGGTTCTGTCAACCCAGATCGATCCAGCATGAACTCAGATCGATCCGGGCTCGTAAAAAACAGTTTTTAAATTTTGGTTCTAGCGTTATGGATATATTGGAAAATAAATCTATAAAAAGAAAAATTGGAAAAAATACTTGATAATATATAACACATACTTAAGTTCAGCAACACTAATCCTTTATTGGCTACAGGATTTATGTTCATGAAATTGTAACTAAAGGCTTTATATTGACTATCTATCTCCTGTAACCTCCTCCACCTTCGAGCTTGTGACTTCCAGTGTCAAAAAATACAACACTTAATGCAATGCAAGGAAGAATTACAACTAAAGCCCACTTTTAGATATATTATGACAAGCAGCATAAACAAAACACGATTCTAAATAAGATATTATGTCATTGAAACAAAGACCAAAATGTACCCATCACAAGCAACAAATTCGTTCTATGCTTCAACTCCACAAACAAATATAGAAAGCCAAGGGGGAAAGAAATTTCTCTATTCTACAAATATTTTGGCACCTCACAATCCTACATAGATTTAAAAATAAAATATTAGAGCATAAAAATAACCTAGACTCCTGGATGTGTTTCATGCATGAACTCAAACAACTTATTCACAACAGTTTTCAAGAACTTCCAATGGACTCTTAGAAATCTTGGGTACTGTCCAACAACATACCTGCCAAAAGATACAAAAAAAAAAAAAAATTATGAAAACAAATATTGGAAACCAATTACAAACTTACTTGACACATTCCTTAAGGTCAGGTTATTTATAGTTCCTCTAACTACCGATCACAACACTCTATCCCATTATTTTTAGGCCACAGGCAACCTACACTGTTATTTAAAAGAAAACACAGGCCAAATTGTAAAGAAAATCAATTCTTCTCATCATTTCCACAGGAATAATGGTAAATTTCAAAGCATTGGGATGTGGCATGGTCAAATTGATAATTAGAGAGGTTTCAAAGAGAACAGATAGAATCATATCAAAGATTTTGTAGCGCTATGTTTGGATTAGGAATTTTTAGGTAGAATTTATCTTTGAGATGAAATTTGTGAAATTTTTATAAGAAAACCTCTTATAAATCCTTACAAAAATTTTACAAATATTTATAAAGAAACTCCTTATAAAAATTTTACAAATTCCATCTCAAAAACAAATTCCACCTAAAAATTCCTTATCCAAACATAACTCTATATTTATTTGTTGTGAGGGATTTGTTCCTAGAAATTACTCACATGGAATTTTATAAGCTTCAGAACTCCATTGAAACTCAAAATTTTGAGTAGAGCTACTCTATTGATTTATTAGACAAATTTCCACATATTACTGTGAGTTTCTATGTTATGGAAAGTCCTCAGTGTGTAGGACAATAGGTTTTTGGACAATTATCTTTCCTTCTGAATAAGTTCATTTCAATTTTTAAATTGGCTGGGATGATCCTTTATTAGGCATTGTTGCCTATTCTAGAGTCCAAACTGAATCCGTTTGCCTGGTGCATCTACTGGCTAGATGATGTGTGTTTTAGTTTAATGATTCCAGCAAGAAAATGATGGTTTTACAAACCACATGTATCCAAATTAAACGATTTTCTAGGCATGTATTATGTGTTTCTATGATAGATTTATTAAGCAAAGCAGGGCGGGCTTGAAGACATAATGCTCCTGCACACTAGGTGCTTTGCTTGCTGCTTAAAAGAGTTTATACAAATACTGACATTTGGGGAGGTCTTATAGGAAAGCGGCTCTTGGATTTAGTGCTTGAGAGCTTTGGTGCCTATGATTTGGTGTCATATTAATTTGCATGAGGTGGAAAATGAGATGAAGTGACTCGAATAAGAGATATAGCATTAGCAAATGAGAGGTTTGGAAAAGACTCTTGGGTATAGCCTAATATAACTAAACAATCAGATGTATGAGATGTGAATCTCTCTTAAGTTTTGAATTAGATTTACTGTCAACTATAGATTTTTCTATATCTTTTACGCCTGAGTCCTGACTCATGACGCTTAGCATTCTTAGTTAAATTAGTAGTCATTTACTTGGTAGTTATTAGTAATGTGTATTGAACTATAATTAATTATTTTCCCTTAGCCTGACCAATCTATAACTCCCCTTATAATTAATTATTTTCTTAGTAATATGTGCAGCATATTAGTTTTTGTTTGAATTATCACTTCTTTCATTACCAATAAATAGTCATCAGTTAGTTTTTTTTTGTTTTTTTTTTTTTTTTTTTGGGTAAGTAAATAGCCATCAATTTGAACACCAACTATATGTTCAAATGCATTATAACATATTGTTTTTAGTATCTCCCCTGGTTATAAGAAATCTCTATTACATTGACATGAAATAAGGATACACTTAAAATTGTCCACGTGCAACGCACGTATGTACCAACTAGTACCTTGAAAAAGCAAAATGGCACACAAGATTAAGGCAGATGACAAAGTGAAAAATCTGAGAAGTTAACCAAGAAGAGGATAAAAATTTGAACACGCACGAATAAACCCACCTCAATATAAGATGAAGTAGCATCCGAGTGCTTTTCACTTGTCCTAGCAATGAATATATCCCAAAACACCTACCACCATTCAAAGAGAAAACCACCTGGGGCGTCAATAGCTAGAAAATAGTGCAAATCCAAGAATGCAACATCAATTAAACTATTAACGATGCACTATATTTCACAAAATAAATTAAATCTGTTTTCATTCAAATTTTTGTCAAAATCATACCAACGGGGTCAGTAAATACTTTCCCTTCAGCTTGAAATACCTTTGCAGACATGATTAATTTCCTTTGAGAAACATTAGAAGAAGAAAATCATGGAAGATTTATTGAAGTTGACTATTCTGCAGAAGCTCTACAAAAAGTATTAAGAATGCCAAACACCCTAGTACAAGATTGCCCATTGTCCTTAAAAAATAAACAGCAGTCATCAGAACATAGAGCCTGAATGGCTAGGCTCAATCAAATAGGCCTAAGAAGAATGGATTTTTTAGTTTGAGCAGCGTGAATAAGAGCACAAACTAGAACATTGAAGCACAAAATAATAAATAACGAGAAAGAGGATCTCCTTGACGTAAACCCCTAGTAGGTTTAATACTTTAATCACATTAGAGATCTGCCCATTAACAAGGATTCTATATGCAGGGGTAGCCACACATTCCGTCATAAGATTGATTATATGAGAAGGAAAATTATAAGATTTCAAAGTTCCATAAATAAAGTCCTAGTCAAGCATATCATAAGCATTATCAAAATAAAGTATCATAGTGAAAACCAAATTTTCCTTTTTTCTTCCTCATTGTATGAAAAAGCTTATGTGCTATCACAATGTTATCCGAAATACACCTATTAGATATCAATCACTACAACAAAATAGCCTTTTCATGACGTGCGAAGCAAATATGATAGCAAAAAGCAAAAACAAGGCACACCAATTTCGACAAAATATTTCACTGTTATTTTGACTAACTCAACCTTTGGCTTGCGCTTCAACTATCTTTTGAATTGAATTTGGTTCTCTACCAAATCATTTTCAATTTTGCATACTGCTTTATTATATGAAATTAATTTTACAGTTCTTATATCAATTATGCAGCCCGCCCAGCTGAGCTAGTGGATGGCTAGCATAGCCTGTTTTATGGGGATGGAAATTCGATAGGGCTGGGACACATAGGCCACGTGTGGCACATTAATGCACATTAAGTGTAACTTCAACTAACGTCTAACTTCAAGTTCTTAAGGCACATTAACTCTATATTATTCTGGGCTGTCCTCGATCATTATCTCCTTTGACTTCAAAAGAAATAATCTCCTCCAACCTACTTCACTAATGTGGCATAAAATACATCCATTGTAGCATCATACTGAATATAAGAAGTTATTCTAGAATCACACTGCAACTGACAGAAAAGTATATAAAATGCATTTCTAATTGGAAAACAAACATGTGATATCCTCAAACTTTATCATGATTGTTTCATAGAGGCCAATAACCATGTGATTAGTAGTGATTCTCCATTAGAAACACAATAAATGTAATGTGCAACTAACGTCTTCAACCACATCAGTAGCTCAATTATCACAAGTCATCATTTCCCCATGCAAAAGTTATAAGTACCAAAGCAACATAACACACACAAAAAGGAGCAGAGCACTAGCCTCCATAAAAGAATGAGGATGGGGTGTTTTGGGTCCCATGTGAAATGAGAATAAACTAACTAGGTTTAATTCAAATGCACGATCCACCAAATGGACAAGAATCACAACTGCTAATCAAACACTAAATCATAAATTCCAAGACTAAATATTCCAAACCAAAAGTTCCCCTATTGTGCAATCCTCATCAATCATCCTGCTTGTAGGATTAGAAATATCAATGAAAATTCTTCTCATGTGTGCCACTCCACCACTATGGTCTTATTTCCACAAATAATCCAATATTGTCTTAAACCATCGAGTTAGGGGCTGCGCTAGCTAGGGATGGGAGGGGCCTATGATCCAGGACAAACTTGGACCTAGAACAAGTACAGGTCCAAAATCTACCCAATTCAAAATTGGACAACCAGAACAAGATCACCTTTGATCAAATCTTATTTTTCATGAATCTGTTTTAAAAATATACATTATCATCATCTATATAACATTTTGTATATAGCTTGTTAAATATATCACATACTCCGTATTAAATATATTTTTATTACATAGTGCAGACAAAACCAGACCTGAAAACCAAAATTCCATTAAGGTGTGAGCCTAGTTTAAACCAAAGCGGACATGGATGGTCAAGCAAGCAAAGAAATGCTAACCAAAGGGGTGACTGCTATTTCTTAAGTCAACTATCACTTATTTTAGGAATGTAGAACCATATTCTCACCTAGAGGAATATATTCCTCCAGTGCTGTCATGATTTCATGAATGACTGATGTGGCAAAGTGCATTCCTAGTGCTGTCATGATTTCATGAATGACTGATGTGGCAAAGTGCAAATAAAGTGCCACTGAAGTCAGCAAAGAAATAACATAGACTTAGACCAACTGGTTACAATCTAAAACCAGTTCATTACTTCATTATAAAATATGTCTTGACATGGATATGCCTGCCAGACTTTACTTTGAACAGGACTGGACCAAAAACTAGATTTCCCAAATGGGCCCATCAATTCTCAGGGTTATATGTGGTCTGTATAAAAATGTCAAATCTCACATAGTAGGATAAATGTAATTTAAATTAATTTATGCAACAAAGAAGTTACATAATTGCAACCAGAAAATCTAATTCTTAATATTGCTTAAAGGGTAAGACAATCCCAAAACAATGTTAGGATATCCATAAAAAGAAATTTTTATTGAATACGGGGAAAAATGTACATTGAGATGCTTACCAATTTTTGACTCTGATGCAGATGATAGAAAAACTGTCGCATCTGGTTCTTGAGATGGAAAACTGACCATGTCATATAGCTTTCCTGCCATAATGAGTAATATTGATCCACAAATAGAATTTTGCTAAAGAATACATATACTACAATGGGTAAAGTCATATTGTTCACAAGATCAAAAACCCTACCTCCACCCTACAAATGACAAGTAAAAATGAAGTAAAGATATACTGCACCCGAATATGAATTTTTGAAGAAAAGAAAATGAAATAAAGATCTAAAACAAGTGAGAGAGAATCATCCTTGGGTTCATCACACAAGTAAAGATATACTGCACCCGAATATGAATTTTCAAGCCGTTGGGTTCATCACACAAGTGAGAGAGAATCATCCTTCCCTGTCAAACCAAGCCTTCCCTCAGCAACTAACAATTTGATTATCAACCACAGTAGTGTTCAATGAAGATTTTAAGTTTTGCACTACAATTGTAACCATAACACACACAAAAAGAAGGAAAACAGACCCTGAAGCCTAAAAAATAAGTGTAACTATCACCAATACATATGGCTGGTGAGAATAGATAGTTTTGTTTCCTATTTTATGAAAAAAAATATAAATGCCCTAGAAACTAGCCCTCAAGGAACTAAAATCATAGATTGCTTGACAGTTCCACAATCTAGTTTAAGTGACCACTCACAATACCCAGTTCAGTTTATGTAAAGTTACTCTGTAATATGCAATTTTTAATATCATCACGCATATAACCCAAACCAAAATTGAAAAATTAATGGATAAATAAAAAAACATAAATATCTTATAAAAACATGAACTAAAACATCTACTTTTTCATTTTTAGTTTACTCATACTCTAATTAATGGTGACTTTTTTACTGCAAATCTATAACTTAATGCATTAGCAGGAAAAAATTCCAGTTGTACCATTTCAGATCAATCTGCACAAGACTCTCTAGCATATTTTCTTAGCTTGATGGTGATACCTGAGATGGGAGGACCGGTTCATCAACAAATCGGAACATGGAATCCACGAATGCACCCAACATTCTCACAGAAGTTTTTTTTTTTTTATGGTTTTGGAAACATTAACCTTCATAAGCATTTGCTGCTACTCTTTCAAGAAAGGCTGGTAAAAAAATCTAAACAAGTCAGTAAAGCTCTCCAAATGGGCTCACATAGCTGCTTCTGCTATGATTTTAGAGCTTTCTTCATATCAATTAAAGGCAGCCTAATGGAAAAAATTATCTTCTTTTCAATTAATCACCTTCATATCAATTAATCACCTTACTTCTCTTCTTTCCTCTCCTCAAAACAAACCATACAGATGCAGTCAAAGTTTTTTCTTTTCCTCTCCAACCAAACAGACTATTAGGGTCAATAATCTAACTAAAGCAGCCTTTTTTTTTTAGTCTCATTTTTCTTTTCTTTTTTCTTCTTTTCTTCTTTTCTTCTTTTTGTTAAGCAATATGACAGTAAAACAAACTGAAGGGGTATCCTATCAAGGATGTTAACCAAAAACACAATTTTTGTGTTTTTTTAAATCTCCTTAAATGTGTAGTTCTGTGCTTTATTGGTCTTGCTCAGGATAAATTTCCTATAATTTTCTTTCCTATTAAATTCTATCAGTGTAATGGACCCTTCCCACTTTCATCCTAATTTATACTCATCCCACATCAGCCTTTTAGAAAGGATTTAAATGAAAAGGTGAACTCAGAAGGAGCAATTTTTAGCTGTGCTAGAGATTCTGGCATCTGTGTCAGAACTTTGGACTAATTGTGCTCAAGAGTTCACCCACCGAATTATAGATCTCCAAGTGAAAAGTAGTTTGACACACGTGGCCACCTTCATGATTCCAAGATGGCATGGATCAGAAAACTTGCCTCTGATTTTGAAACCACAAACTACCAGTGACACTTGTGAGAACTAAAGTTAACACCTAATAAAGTAAAGCTTCAGTTTGCCATTAAAATACCTTTCTTGAGAATATTCTCAAGAAAAGTGACCTACCTTGAATAGGGTAGACATGTGATGGAGTTGACTAAACAAAGAAACATTTTGGTCATTCACCCTACCAACATTGTTGTATTCCCACTCAACTATAGTAAATAATCACCAGAAAATTATATTAGGATTAATTTGTGAGAAGCTATCATCATACAAGAGGTACCCATTCATCTAGAAGAACAATGAAGCTGTCATTGCATAGTTTTGCATGCAAATGTCAGAATTTCAAGTAAAAATCAACAACATTTACCTTTGATAGCATATGGTTTCTGCATTTAAAGACATCACTAACCCTAATGTTGCTTTTTTGGTGACAGTAGCGCACATTGTTGGCAAATTGGACACTAAGCAAAAGGTCCATTTTCTGCCAAAAGAACTTCAGTTCAAACTATTAATCAGTTCCAGATAGACCATACCAATGGTAAAAAATTAGGAAATTAGGAAATTTTGAAGTTTTATAGATTAATTTAAAACATAAAGCCTGATATCAAAATAAATGAAAGAAAATTGGGAAAGAAACACTAATTTTTATTTTCTTTTTAGGCCTTGTCTTGATCGACATTTATGCATTAACTCATAAAAATTGAGAAGCAGTTCAATCATAAGTCATTTGAACATTCTAAAGACATTTATTTTGATTTTGACTAGTGTTCTACGAATTTTCCAAAATATAGAAAAAATCTTTTTTGCTAATGTCTATACTGGCTTAAATAATTAGAAATATAAATACTGACCCACAAAATTTTCATTTTTAGTATTTTTAAGCTCATATTTTTCTTCTGTTGTAGTTATTAGGAGTGTATGAGTGGGCAGGCTGCAACCCAGTGCCCCCAGAGTTTTGGTTGCTTCCAAAAATGTCTCCCATTAATCCAGGTTTTCTCAAAATGTGTCTTATGTTGAAAAGCATACTTTCTTTTCTTCCAATCATTGTAACTCTGCACATCTTATATATCCATGAAGTTAGCTATGTACTCACGTCTAATTCCAGCCTACTACTTTATCGTATGCAATGCAGGCAAAATTTTGTGTCTTGCTTGCACACTTTACATGCCCTTGTCATATTTATACGGGAAGAGATTTGTTGGTCCAATCACCTGCCTTCCCCGTAATCAGAGCAACCACACAGTCCAAGGGAAAAAATTGGCAATAAAGTTCAAATTTTATATATTTTCCAATGTTTTCTCAGCAATGAAACAGGATATAACAGAGGAATAAATTTTTTATTTCTTTTCTTCTCTCACGTTTTCTTAGCAACTAAATGTAGCCTAAAGAAGAAATTTAAAGAACAAAACAGCAAATATAAAAAATAAAAAAACCCAACCCATCAGTACCCAAAACCGAAAACAAAACCCCCAGTATCAAAACATAGAAATTTTCTTTAATAACAACAATGACTCAATAAACCTAAACGTGAAAAATGGATAACACATAAACCCCACCAGAAATTGAGAAATACCTATTTAGAAACGTGGAGGGTATGCGTAGCAAAAGGGGTCGAAACCGTAGCGTCGGGATAATTCGCCGGACGAGGGTGAGTTTCTCTCGAAACTGTAGCAGCGGTCGGAAGGTGCGTGACTTGGTGAGTTTCGCTCTAGGCACTTGCTCGTCTGAGAAGTTGGAGGGAATAAGAGAATGGAAGCAGGCGAGGAGATCGAGTCACAAAAAGAGGGAGCTAGAGGGTTTGGGTGTTTATATTCATATCCCCTGAATTGGATCTGGCTTCGGTGTGAGATTGAGAGAGAGAGAGAGAAGAATTCGAGAGAGAGACAAAACCTGATTTAGGGCTTGGTGTGAGAGTGAGAGTGAGAGAGAGAGAGAGAGAGAAACGAGTCAAACAGAGAGTGAGAATGTGTGTGTTGGATTTTTTTTGCCTATTTTGATTTTTTGGTGCTTACTAACGCGGGAACATTTGGCGCTAAGGGGAAAAAGAGTATATCCCCTCACCCCACCCAATGTAGGATAGAAAAAATAAAAAATAAAAAATAAAATATATTAGATATATATATATATATATATATATATATATATATATATATCTACCCCTCACCCCGCCCAATGTAGCATAGAAAAAAAATTTAAAAATATATATATATGTACCCCTCACCCCGCCCAATGTAGGATAGAAGAAAATATATATATATATATATATATATATAGATACACCCCTCACCCCACCCAATGTAGGATAGAAAAAAAAATTTTTAAATATATCTATATATATATATATATATATATATATATATATATCTACCCCTCACCTCGCCCAATGTAGGATAGAAAAAATAAAATATATATATATATATCTTCTATACTATTATATAAAGCTAATTCCCTTTGTGATTAAACTGCACCTGAAAATACTAAAATACCCTTATAAGTTAATAAAGCTAAGAGATGATTTAATAATTTTACCAATTTTGAAAAACCTACCACAACATGTTTCCCCTTAATTCTCTCCCATACACGCACATGCGGTTTAAAAACTTGAAAACTAACATAGCAGTTTCACTCACGGAGTGGAAATTTGAAAAGATGTGTTGCACACGCATCGCGTGTGCTCGATTACTAGTATATATATATATATATATATATATATATATATATATATATATATAGATATATATACGGTTATGTTCCTATCAGTACGTGTTGATATGAGTTATATCAGCACTATACATTGGGGTTGTACCCTTTGCATTGGTCCAGTGTACCTCATATCCCACTAATGCACAAGGTACCCCTCACCCCTCCTAATGTATGAATAGGGATGGCAACGGGGTAGAGTAGGATCGGTTTTTTAATGCCCTGTCCTCGAATTGATATGTGAATTTTTATCCCGTCCCTGCCCCAAAACCATTCGGGATATTGCTTCTTTAACCGTTCCGCCCCAATAAACACTTTAAATCCCCCCCCCCGAACTACACTGCCCCCCGTCAATGAATTTCATTGTGGTCCTAACTGGCAAGCTCCTTCCTTCAAGGATGGCAATAGAGGGTTTTTTTTATTATTTTTTATTTCAGCAAATCAAAAGTGATTATGTACTTTAGTGATTTGTTTGTATATGTTTTGTTGACCAGAAAATATTACTTTAAAAGATAGATTATAGATTAGGGATATTGTAAATATAATAGACTAAGGGTGCGTTTGGTATGTGGGAATAGACGTGTAGGAATGGGAATCCCATTCTCATTCCAGTTGATTCCTATGTTTGGTTAACTAATTGACATGGGGATTAAATATGGGAATGGAGTTTATGTGGGAATGAAATACCCAAGTTTGTGGGAATCTCAAACCCACATTAAATGTGGGTTTCTAATTACCATACCCAAGGAATAGGTTTCAAAATAGAAAAATTTCCCAAATACCCACGATCATTCCCGCGAAAGGAGTATCCATCCAGTACGTTCAGTTTTTTTCCTTTTTGATAAGAAAAATAAATGTTGGCAAAAAGACACTTTACCTTTGCTTTCTTCAATAAAATTCCTATTATTGTATAAAGAAATGGCTAGATTCCCCCTCTTCCCGTCAAGTTTAGAGTATAGAAAATAATATTATAAAAATAATTATAACAATAGAAATAAATAATAATGAAAATTGGTATTGCATGAGTTGGGCTTTTTTTTTAATTATTATTTTAGAAGTTAATTGCGCTTTAGAATCAAAAAACAATAAAAATTGGAAGTTAAATCAACATCAATTAAGTATTGTAGGAAAGGGGGTTTTTTTGGAAAATTAAATTAAATATGATTCCATTCCTATATTAAATTGGTTTCACCAAACACTGGAATGGGAATGAAAATTTGATTCCCACATAAAATTTGGTGCATCCAAACGCTGGTAAGGTAATGGGTATGGGTATCCTAAGAATGGGAATCTAACTCCTAGGAATGTTATGCCCATTCCCATTAATCCATTCCCGCAAGCCAAACACACCCTAAAAGATAATTAAATATATAATAGACTAAAAGATAATTAAATTGAATATATATATATATAGATATAGATATAGATATATATATCATATTAGCTAAGTGGAATGGGTGTACAGGGCGGGGAAACATCATACCATCACTGTCCCAAAATCATCTCAGTTTTTAAAATTAAATACCAAATTTGCATTATCCCCGTTCAATTAAGTTATAAATCGCACCTATAGGGCCAGGGCCATGCGGGCCTTGATGGGTTGGGCCTAAATTGCCATCCATAGGTATGAATTTTTTAAATTAAAAAAAAAAACACTATTGCAACAAATCGCTTGGCACACGCTATTGCAACAAAAGTAACCGATGCAATACCTTATTGCAACAACAATTTTTGATGCAATAGGTCATAGCATGAGTCACCCTCCATCTGGTGCGAGTATGTAGGCCATTTTAAGTGACTATTTAATCACCCATATACGTGACCCTATTGCAATAATAGTTGTTGATGCAATATCCTATTGCAACAACTATTCCCGATGCAATATTATATTGCAACGTTAATTATTGATGCGATACAGTCTACTCTATTGCAACAAAATTGTTCGATGCAATATGTTATTGCAACAACAGTTATTGATGCAATAGCACATGGCGCCACTCACCTTCCATTAGGCGAGAGAATGTGGACCACTTTAAGTGTCTATTGCAACGACAAAAATTTTATCGTTACAATACGCAGGATATTACCACTATATCCTTCGTTATTGCAATAACTTTTCTGGTAATAGAGTGTTTTTCTTGCAACGATTGCAACAATAGTAACCAATGCAATATTCTATTGCAACAATAGTTCCTGATGCAATATCCTATTGCAACAAAAGCATTTGATGCAATCTCCTATTGCGATAACAATTATTGATGCAATAGCTAATGGCAACAATTACCAACCGTATGCTGGGGGAGTGGGTGCCTCATTTTTTTATTATTTTTTATTTTAACAAACCAAAAGTGGTCATGTACTTTAGTGATTTATTTGTATATGCTTTGCTGACCATAAAATATATATTACTTTAAAAGATAGGTTATAGGTTAGGGTTATTATAAATATAATAAACTAAAAGATATTTATATCATATTAGCTAAGTGGGGCGGGGAAAGATCAAACCAGTACTACCCCAAAACCGTTTTGGTTTTTAAAATTAAATACCAAATTTGCACCATCCTCGTTCAATTAAGCTACAAACCACACCTATAGGGCCAGGGCCATGCGGGCCTCGATGGCTTGGGCTAAAATTGCCATCCCCATGTACGGATTTTTTAAATTTAAAAAAAAAAAAGACGCTATTGCAACAAATTGCTTGTGGGAATAAAGGTCCACTCTATTGCAACAACAAGAACCGATGCAATACCCTATTGCAACAACAATTTTCGATGCAATATTGTATTGCATATAGTTGTGCTCTATTGCCACCAAATTAGTCGATGTAATAAGCTATTGCAGCAAACCTACACAATGCAATATGTTATTGCAACAATACTTATTGTAGCAATAGCACATGGCGCCGACCTTTCATTTTCGCAGGAGATGGTGGGATAATTTAAGTGTCTATTGCAACGAGAATTGCCGATGCAATATCATATTGCAACCTCCAGTTGATGCAATAGGTTATTGCAACAAACTTGTTCGATGCAATATGTTATTGCAACACCGGTTTTTGATGCAATAGCACATGTTGTGAGTACACCTACACTTGGGACCCTATTGCAACAATATTGTTTGATGCAATAGCCTATTGCAACAAACATACTCGATGCAAGGACCCTATTGCAACAATAATTATTGATGCAATACAGTCATGCTTTATTGCAACAAAGGAACTCGATGTAATATGTTATTGCAACAAACGTACTCGATGCAATATGTTATTGCAACAATACCTATTGATGCAATAGCACATGGTACCAACCTCCTCCCATTTGGTGGGAGAATGTGGCCTCTTTTAAGTGTTTATTGCAACGACAAAAATTTTATTGTTGCAATACGCAGGATATTACTACTATATCCTGCGTTGTTGCAATAACTTTCGTTGCAATAGAGTGTTTTTGTTGTAGTGAGTTATGGTTTAGAATTGATTTAGGAATCATATATACTCTATATTTTAGAGTATATATGATTCAAAGATGATGAGAATGCATGTTAGTGGATTAGGATTGTGAATTGCTTGCTGTTAGGATAGCTTCTCTCTTAAGGATAGAGGTACGTTTTGCATGAAAAATCAATTAGTGTGTTTAGGACGTTTTCTCTTCATGGTTCAATTATATGCATGATTTTAAGCATCTTTTGTATAGGACACTTGCTGTGTAAGCCTCGTCTTCATAGGTGTATGGATGATTATCCTTTTCGAGGATAATTATCGTCCTTAGAGGGTGAGGTTGTGCATGGGTGCTTTCTAGAGTGTGTTTAAGTGCGCTGTGAGTTTCATTGCATTCTTAGGTATATATTTTACGTAGGATATGTGAAGAAACCATTCATACGGAGTGGTTTCTACGTAAAATTATCTCCGGATAGTTTTACTTAAGAAAGCTCGCCGTAAGGATGATTATTTTGTATTCTTACATAAAGTGCTTACCTAAGGCATCATGTTAGCTTTTCTTTTCATGTTTAGGATTTTCATATGATATTTTCATCATGGTAATGCCTATTTAGCATGTTTTTGATAGTTTTGTGCATGTTAGGGTGTTTAGAGCATATAGGAGCATATAGGATTGAGTTTTTCTTTTGATTCTTGTTATTTGCATGAGTTTTAGGTCATTATATGCATATTTAGTATTCTGTTCAGATTTGAATTAGGTCTTCTAATGATGATTTGAGCATAAATATGAATGGTTTCAGCTTAATAATTGCCCTATAGAATACATGGGGTGATTAATTGGTGTTTTCTCGATGTTTCGGGATAATTTGCATATGGTAAGTGGTTTATGGTAAGTTGTGTATGAATTGTTCTCTTCTCCCCCTCGGGTTATTGTCTTTACTTTGAATTAGAAGTCCTAAGTTTCTAACTCTCTCAAAATTCTGTTTTAATTAGAGTTCTATCTCTTTTAGAATTCTACTTTTCTCAAACTCCTTTTTGAATTAGAGTTGTATCTCTTTTAGAATTTTACTTTTCTTAAACTTCTTTTTGAATTAGAGTTCTATCTCTTTTAGAATTCTACTTTTCTCAAACTTCTTTTTGGATAAGAGTTTTATCTCTTTTCAAATTCTATCTTTTCTCAAATTCTTTTTTTTAGAAATTCTTCTTCTTTTTCAAACTCTTCTTTTCTTTTAATGGAAACTTAGGGTTTATAGTTCATTGTAAAGGAAGTAACCCCTTCTCAATCGAACTACGTGGACTTTGATCCTTACTTCTTTGTATGTAAGGTACGTAGGCGCTCATTTGATGTTCAAGTCCGCCCTAGGATACTAAGTATCCTAGGTTTTCTTTTTTTCTTTCTTTCTCTTTCTCTCTACCCATTTGTCCATCACATATATGCTAGTGGAGTAGGATGGACCCATGCTTATACATTTATTCATCACATATTTGTTAGTGGATAGGATAGATTTGTTTGCTTGCTCATTTATCCATCACATATTTGCTAGTGGATAGGATGGATTTGTTTGTTCATTCTCTCTATCTCTTACTTGCTTTCCATATCTCTCATACTTGTTCATGGATGTTTACATGCTTTATGGATGTTTATATGCTTTATGGATGTTCATGGATGAATGTGGATTATTTATGGATGATTCTTTGCATATGCATGGTGACTAATTAGGAAGTGATTGAAATAGCCCATATAAATTCAGAGACCCATTTTGGGGCGACGTGGGTGCCTATAGGATGTTTCCTAGAACCTTCCCACATCGTAACTTAGTCTCTGAATCCTCTCTTGTTTTGATAGACCTGCTTTTCCTTGATCGGAGTCATGAGGTTTGTTTTCAAAGGTTTCTTTTTAAAAAAAACTATTTTAAAAGGTTTTCCTTTTTTCCTTAAAAAATGAGGTGGCGACTCCTTGTTTGATATGTTTTTGTGAACCTTTTAAAAACCAGATTTTTATTAATTTAAATCTCTACAAGTCTTTTTAAAAGAAGGGTTCTCCTTCCTCTCCTGGATCGAAACCCGTGGTTCACAATATTGATGAGACCTTGAAACCCCTCTTGTTTAAGATATTAAGTTGTAAATGGAGAAAGCATTAGGGAATGCTCTTTTCATAGCCTTCCACCATTATAGGCTCAATTAGGGTTCTTGGTGTGGGTGCTTGGCTGTAGATATGTAGGAGGTGTCCATATTGGGGATTCTACTTGATATTATCATATATATGATATCATGGGGGTATAAGTGGCATATTCCAAAATTCTATTATGTGAGGAGTATGTCATGATGACCAAACCTGTGTGAATGGTGGGTTTGACTTAACTAGAGATTATATTCCAAAATGCTATTATGTGAGGTTTATGTTTCTCTAGAGGCTAAATGATTGGAATTTACTTATGGAAGCATTAGACAAAGAGTTGTCTACTCATTAGGGATTAGTGGCCAAAATTCTATTATGTGAGGTTGCTAGTTCTCAGTGGGACCCCAATCCCTATTAGGAATCCATTGATTCCCGAATTCCATTAGAGGGTGTATGGGATTTGATAAAATAGTGGGAGGCACCATTATGATTAAAGACTCGATCATTTTGGGTAAAAATAAAATCTTATCTTCTGTTTAATTAAATTTGTTAATGTAAACTACCTAATTACTCACCTCAAAACCCCTCTTTCCTACAATACAAGATATTGATAATTTGACTGAACCTAATTTCTTTGATTGGATTAGGAACTTGAGAATTGTTCTCAATTCCAAAAAGATTGTTTGTATGCTAGTAAGCCTTTTATTAAAGGCCCTCCATAAAACATCCTAAGAAGAAAGAGACACTTTGCACAATTGGCATCTTGTTGTCATACTATATGATAGTATTAATGACTAATAAGCTTCAGAAGCAAAGTTAGTCAATGCAAAGTACATCTGATGTCCCGTGTCACATACAAAGGTTGTATAGTGGGCAAAGTAATACTATAAAGTATAGTGTTTAAAAGAACCTCTTCTATATTAGGATACAACAAAGGTTGTTCATTAATAATCATTCTTGTGAAGATAACTAATCACATAGAATAGCTTAGGAAGCTAGATGTGAAATGGAAGCATAGAGGAACAAGTCTTGAAAAGTCAAAGACAAAGAAATATAATTATTTTGTAGCAAACATAAGGTATTGTAAAGGGAACTTGATAAAGTATCAGTTTTCCTAGAAGAACCAAACTTTTGAAGTTTTGGTTCATGCTCTAATTAATTTATTGGTTAGTTCTGCTTCTTCTTGGTTTTTGGATTATAGTGTAATCCAAAAGGAGGCAGAAAGTTAAGTAGATAATAAGTTACCTTTAAAAAAAATTTTAATAGAGCAAGAGTTGATAAATTAATTTTGGAACTTATTTCTTAACTAGGTTATTTAAGACATTCTAGAAATTTGATTTCTGAATTTAAATGACTAATTAGAGTGAATGCAACGTATTCCAAGAATACAAGAGATGTAGAGACTCTCATTTAAATGTAGCAAAAGTAACTTGGTTATGAGATGACCAAGCTTATCATTTACTTGATGAAGTGAAAGAATTACATTTATACTTTGACTAATACATTAAGATGCATATAGTCATGTAGAGCAAGCATTCAATTACAGTAAACTCCTCTTAGAATACTATTGCTCAATGATGAATCTAAGAGAAAGAATCAAACTTTATTATGATATGGTTTGATTCATGATGAGTTTTACTAACTTAAATGTATCCATTTTGGATATGCCTTAAAATTGCTACACATTGATAATTTAGGGTTCATTCCAGTTTTTCCAAAAATATTATATTAAATATAATATGGGAAGAAACCCAACTTAAAGAAGTTAAGGCTTGGGATTGTGCTTCGTATGTCTAGAGACGTTAGGTAGACAATCTGGAAATTAGGTCAAGTAATTGTTGAATTGTGGTATATTCCAAAAGTAGTTGGGATAGAATTTTTATTATCCTAATGAACAAAAGTTATCCATTAGTATGTTTGCTGAATTTTCTTGAGAAAGAGTTCATTCAAGAAAGATGCAAGGGTAGATTAATAGAATTCACAGAATTGTCTGTAAAGCCACAAACCAATAAAGATCCAACCCTCGTCCCTGTTGAGGCAAAACCTTTAATTACACCATAACCTTTTCATAGATCAAATTGGATATTTCTTTAAAATAAGAGAGATATTGTATCTCTGTTAGAATGTGAAAGAATTGTTCTTTGGTGATAAAGATCACCAAAATATTCCTATTGATTATGATTAGGCGATGTTTGACATCAACTTGAGAAATGGCTAAGAGTCATTAATCCAATATGGTAAGTGTTAGGATTATGCCCTAGAGCCAATCATAGAGGATTGTTTAGGGATTAGGAACAATCATTTGATTTCATTTATGTATGTCACATTTATTATTGATTTAATAAAATGGCTTATTCTATTATGTTTATATGCATAATTTATATTTACATAATATGTCCATGGAGTTAGAGTTGAGAATATGGAATTACAAAGAGTTGTAATTTTGAGACTATAGATATATCTCTGTACTAAACTCCTAAAGCATTCCTAGTTGAAGGTTCACTATGATGAACAATAATGAACCATAGGACTAGCACTTGTTAGGTTGACTCTATAGGAGGATAGCTGGTCTCAGGCTATTTGTGTGGAGACACTACAACCAACAGGTGGATGCCTATTGATAGAATAGGTACACTGAATGTGACCAAAGATATGAGATAAACTGAATAGAGTTTTAACCTGCCTGTCAATCAGTTTCTCATTGTTATAGTAGTACAAGTAATCCTTAGACCTGAGACACCATAGTTGTCTTATGCATGTAGCTTTAGAAGTTTGATAGCACTAAGTATAGATCCTTATAGGGGTCTAAAAGGGTGTTCATTGGCCCTACTGCTATATGTATGAAGGCATGTGAGTGATCAACAAAGAATCCATCACTCTCAGGAAAAAAAGAGAGAATGTCTCATATAGCATTTATAATATAACTCATTAAATCCATGGCCATGGTAGGATGAAATGAAAAGAGTTTCATGAGTTCATTAATGAGTTGATATCTATGAATAAGTATACGTAATTGAACTAGGGACTTGACAGACTTCCATATCCTATTGGTTCAATTGGAGACATTGTGTAGATGGAAGGATGTAATTGTAACCTATAAACTATAACAAAAGGGTTCTTTGTTAGATACTTATTCACCTCATTAAGGACAACACCATGAACCATATGCTAGGTGTTATTCATGGTTAGTAGAAGCCCTAATTGATATAAGTGAGTTATAATCAATTAGGGAATTGGAAGGAGTTCCAATTAGACCCTAAATGGAAAGAGTTCCATTGTGCACACCTCGTGCTATTCCTACTACTTGATGATGTGAACCCAATGGGTCATACACTGATCATGCAAAAAGGGCTTTAAAGTCTATGAGAGAAAGGGTTCTAGTGAATAAAGAATAGTTCTTTATAGGCCTATTTGTATTTGATACAAATAATAGGGGTTAATGTGTAATTAAGTGTAATTACACATAACCCTATTAGGGTTTCTTCCCTATGGCCAGCCCCCTTTAATGGACTACATATATAAGTCACACTTATGTGTGACATGGCATAATGCTTGCACACTCCCAACCCTAGCCATCCAAGCTGTTGGAGGCTCTCTTCTCTCTCTCTCTCTCTTCTCCACCTCTAGCAACAACAAGGAAGAAGAAGGAAAAGGCTTGAAGCTCTAGCTAGGTGTGGATACCGTTGGAGGCAGCACATTTGGGCTGCTCATTCACCGCTGTCCAGAGTCGAAGCTTAGAGCAAAAAGGAGAAGACATTCAAACTGTAAGTGTTCTAACCCTCTTCGTAGTTAGGGTTTGATTTTGTATTATGCATAGTTAGATTCATGGGATTGGGAATCGTGGGAAAATTTTTTTATATTCCGCACTTCTATTTTTCCCTCTTGTTCGATTCCCAACAATGGTATCAAAGCCATGATTATGCATAATACAAAATACATATGGGCTGGTAATTATGGTGTAGTTGACTGATTTAAAAATCTGGAAATTTTTCTGCATAATTGGTTTTCCTCCATGGCTGAACCTAGGGTTTGAAACCCTAGGTCAATTCTCTTCTACTCCTCTTCTAATTGATGGCTAAGTGTAGCCATGGATGCAATAGGTTGCATAGGGTTTGAGTTTGGAGAAGAAGAATATGGAAACTAGGGTTTTATAAAACTGTTATGAACAGTTTTCATGGTAGCCATGGAAAACCGTCATTTTGTTTTGCATGCCAAAATCAGAGTTATTCTCCAAAATTTTCGAGCCATAAATGGTTAGAAAGATTTTCGAATCAGCTTTCCAACCCAACAACCGGTGCATCAATCCGAGTTTTGTAGTGAAAGTTATGAATTTTTTACTACAGGCTGTCTGGAAAGACAGTTTTGCTCAGGAATGATGCAATAGCCACAACTATGAGTTTTTGATATAGATCAAAGCATGGCAATGGTTGCCACCACTTGGGTTATGTTCTAGACATGGTAGGGAAGGGTTCCCAAGCATTTAGATGCATCATAATTGGATTAAGATGCTAGAACAGTAGGAAGAAGGAGAAGAACACCATGGAGGCTGAATCTGGGTTTGAGAACCCTAGGGTTCTTGCAATTAATTTTAATCAAAGCTTCTATATTTTTGATGGCTATACATTAGAGAATTATTATATATCATGTGTATATGATTTTCTTTAAGTTTTAAAAAGGTTTTGATGGAAAAAGATTCAAAAAGTTTGAAAATTTTTCATGAACAGCATAGCAGAATTTTTCTGCAGAAAAGTCATCAATGGAGTTTTGATTAGAACTTGAGTTAGGGAACTCCAAATTGCATGAGACCAATTGCATTAGTTTCGTAAGACATATAGGATACTATGAAAATTCGTTTGGTAGCCTAACTCAATCATCTTGCTGGGTTTTAAATCAATTTCTGACCATGGACAGTATGCTGTCAAATTCTGGACAGCCTACTGGTCTTTGAATTGTTTAGAACAATTAGGGATGATTTGTGTCACGCCCCAAAAATAGCCTTGCTAAAGCCTAATGAGGTAGTGATAGCTCAAAACCTTATCTATTCATTCTCCAAGAGACACCATGTTGACAAATATTACTTCACATAAATATTAATTTCTTTATTACCTCATATACTAAATTATAATTATTACAATGTATCATTGTTTGATATTATATCACATATGTCAACTTATCAAAACTAAACAACTATCAAATCAAGAAAATATGCTCCTCTATTCATGTCTTCTCAATAGCTCACAAATTCCCAGATCCTGAAAAATAATTTTTTAATAATAGAGTGAGCAAACCACGGCTCAGTGAGATAATTCATCCATGAATGTTTAACATTAGTATACAACAGCTCATCGTACATTTAACAACATCTCTATAACATCTCATACTGCAATGATGTTAATAGCATTTCTCAAAATTTATGCCACTCAAGCATATAAAATTTGTATACAACAACTCATCTTACATGTAACAATATCTATGCTTAACATTAGTATACAACAACTCATCTTACATGTAACAGCATCTTTGTAACATCTCATATTACAATGATGTTAATAGTGTGAACCCCGGAAATTGGGCCCACGAGGGATTGAAAAGAGAGATTGGGTTTTGAAAACAAAAAAGGAGTCGCCACCTTATTTTTTAAAGGAAACAAGGAAAACCCTAAAAAATCAATTTGTTTTAAGAAAACAATTTGAATGACTCCATGTTTAAAAAAAAAGAAAGGCAAACAGTCTTTTGGAAACCAAAGAAATTGGGGATTCGGAGGCTAAGTTATGACATGGGAAGGCTCTAGGCAAAGCCTATAGGCACCCATGTCACCCTTTCGGTCTCTCAGTTCATTTGGGCTAAATCAAGATCTTTCCATACAAAAATCAGCAAGTATATCATCACAAGATAACATGCATATCATATGTTTCATTCATCCATCCATGCATAATAAACACATAAAAACAGAAAATAAAGAAAAAGAAAAGAAAACAAAAAGAAGCCTAGGATGCTCGGATCCTATAACGGACTTGAGCCTCACGAAGAGCGCCTATGTACCATGCAACGAAATACATGGATCAAAGTCCACGTAGTTCGATTAGAACTAGGGTTAAATCCTAATATAAACCTATGGTTAAAACCCTAGGTTTCCTTATTTGAAAAAGAGTTGAATATAATAGATAAACCAAGTTTGAAATTAAGAAAATTCCACAAAATGGAAACCTTGATAAAAACAGAATTTTGTTGGTTAAGGAAACCCTAGATTTAAACCATAGACTTGTATTAAAGATTAACCCTAGAGAGGGAGAAGGGAAAGAGTTAAGGAGAGAGGTGAATTAGGGCACCTTCACACCCGCTTACTTGAGCGCAATAGCTCCAAGCATTAGCCATTTCAAGCATTGGTAGCCCTATTTTCCATAGGACAAATACCACACCTATTTGCACCCTTACACGTGCTCAAAACCATGCAAATACAATGATATGCAAATCTGGACAGAATAGTATTAAGGCCTAAAATCATCTACTAAGCATGCTAACAGCAAAAACGGCAAACTTTCATAAGCCCTAACACAATCCTAGAACCATATTATGCATAAAACCCTAGAAATAAACTAATCATGCATGTAAAAATATCATATTTACTCCATATGAAAAACATACACAGCAAACATGAAGAAAAACCAATGAAAAGACCTACTTTAACATGCTGTATAAAAACAAACACAAAACAAAGACTCTAAAACCCTAAACTTCACAAATATGCTTGAAAACATACAAAACAAACTTCACACATACTAAAATAAACCTAAACAGAACCTAAATCATGCATATTAACTAACTAAAACAGTAAAACATGATAAGAACCCTAAGACTAACATGCAATAAGACTAATCCTAGCACAAGGACAACAGGAGCACAAGAATCAAACCTATGTTTAAAAAACCTAAAGGACAGCCCTAAAGCATGCTAAAATTATGATAAACAGTAGATATTCCATGTATATTAACTAGCTAGAGTGTTAATACATGATAAAAAAGCTACCTTTAACATGCAATAGGCCTATCCTACATAAAAACCCATATTCAGCATAAGAAGAAGTAAGGCATACCTTAGGAAGAGGCTTCCTTGCTGCTGTAGAGCCTCTCTCTTCCTCTTATGGATGACTTGAACCAATGTTCTCCAAGGCTACAGCAAGAACTCCAGCTCTCCTTCAAGTCCCTCTCTCTTATTCCCTCTCTAACACTTAGGTTTTTAGGCATAAAGTGGCTCCCCTTGTGCTGAAGCATAGGGGGTATTTATAGGGTTTCATTAGGATTAACCAATGGCTAGGATTAAAACCCTAAAAATTAATCCAAGGGCTATTAGAGACCCCCTTGGGGCTTAAGTAACTCAGAAGTTACCAAAAATTAGAAGGAAACTCGTCCAAAAGAGCCCTTGTACGTCAAAATAGGCAAGAGTCCACTTCAGCAAGGAATCATAGTGCAAATAGGAAAGTGGTCTCAGGTGACCACCCAAGGCTGGGCGGCTAGCCACCTGGGCCCAGGCGGCTAGCCGCCCAAGCTTGGGTGGTCACCCGAGCCCACTTCTGATTTTTCTCCTATTTTGCCTCCTTTCCCTTCTAGAAGTGTTTCAGGGGGCAAATTAACTCCGATTTTGATGAAACAAAAGCCAAAACGACCGTGTTTCGATGAGGAATATGTTTTTGAACATTTTAGGGTGAAAACCACTAACCATGGGGGCATAGTTAGGTTTGAACAAGGCGGTTAACCACTATGCTCTACCTTTGCTAAGCATAGGCATGCACATAGGGTCAAACCAAACACTTTCCATATCAAAATTGAACTTCATAAAACACTTTTGGGAGTAAAATGATGACTAATGAAAGTCAATTTGAAAAGATTTGGTTGGTAATTGTGAGTCAATTAGAGCTAACCCAAAGAAGGGTCAATTAACCAATCTTGAACTGTATTGAGCCATTTTAATCCCGAGCCATTGATTCATCAAATTGACACTAGAAATACCTCTTATGCATCCATATGAACTCCAATTGACAATTTGGAGATCATTCCAAGGTCAAATGAAAAGTTTGCGACTTAAAAGACGATTATGCCCCTCAAGTCACAAAAGCTCTTATTATCCCTCAAGATCAACTCCAATTTGAACCAAAATTCATACCCATTGTCCTTGTGACTCTAGAAACCTAATGCAAGTGACTAGACTCAAAAACAACACAAAAACATGCATGAAATGATGAGCCCTTGTAAGGTGGTGCAAAAATGGGGTGTGACAGAAGCCCCTCATTGGCAAACAAGTTACACTTGTGAACCAATGATAAAGAACAACCCATTTTTGCCAAAAAGCCTGGAGAAATCACATACTGATACCAACAAGGATAGGAGGTTGAAAACCTGAGACTGAAATAAGGAAGTGTACTCAAGTCATGAGTATACTTAAACCATTGGGGTTTGATGATTGACAAGAGAAGCATATTCAAGCCACTACGAATGAACATACTTTTGAAATGGAGAAATATATTCTAGTCACGAATATATTTAACCAAGTGATTGAGAATGACATCTGAGAAGTATACTCAAGTGATGAGTGTACTTTTGAACTGGAGAAATATATTCAGGTCACGAATATATTCAACCAAGTAATGAAAAGAGACTGAGAAGTATACTCAAGTGATGAGTACACTTTCGAAATGGAGAAATATATTCAGGTCACGAATACATTTAACCAAGTGATTGATAAACATCTGAGAAGTACACTCAAGTGATGAGTATACCATTGAAATGGAGAAATATATTCAAGCGATGAATATATTTAACCAAGTGATTGAAAGAGACTGAGAAGTACGTTCAAGTGATGAACATACCTTTGAAATGGAGAAATATATTCTGGTAACGAATATATTTAACCAAGTAGTGAAAAGAGGCTGAGAAGTATACTTAAGTGATGAGTACACTTTTGAAATGGAGAAATATATTCAAGTCACGAATATATTTAACCAAGTGATTGAAATAAACTGAGAAGTATACTCAAGTGACGAATATACCATTGAAATGGAGAAATATATTCAAGCGATGAATATATTTAACCAAGTGAGTGACAAGTATGCTCAAGTGATGAACACACCATTGAAATGGAGAAATATATTCAAGCGATGAATATACTTAACCAAGTGATTGACAAAGACTGAGAAGTATACTCAAGTGATGAGTATACTATTGAAATGGAGAAATATATCCAAGCGATGGATGTATTTAACCAAGTGATTGACAAGTATGTTCAAGTGATGAACACACCATTGAAATGGAGAAATATATTCAAGTGATGAATATATTTAACCAAGTGAGTGACAAGTATGTTCAAGTGATGAACATACCATTGAAATGGAGAAATATATTCAAGTGATGAATATATTTAACCAAGTGATTGACAAAGACTGAGAAGTATACTCAAGTGATGAGTATACCATTGAAGTGGAGAAATATATCCAAGCGATGGATGTATTTAACCAAGTAAGTGACAAGTATGTTCAAGTGATGAACATACCATTGAAATGGAGAAATATATCCAAGCGATGGATATATTTAACCAAGTAAGTGACAAGTACGTTCAAGTGATGAACATACCATTGAAATGGAGAAATATATTCAAGTGATGAATATATTTAACCAAGTGATTGACAAAGACTGAGAAGTATACTCAAGTGATGAGTATACCATTGAAATGGAGAAATATATCCAAGCGATGGATATACTTAACCAAGTAAGTGACAAGTATGTTCAAGTGATGAACATACCATTGAAATGGAGAAATATATCCAAGCGATGGATATATTTAACCAAGTAAGTGGCAAGTATGTTCAAGTGATGAACACACCATTGAAATAGAGAAATATATCCAAGCGATGGATATACTTAACCAAGTAAGTGACAAGTACGTTCAAGTGATGAACATACCATTGAAATGGAGAAATATATCCAAGTGATGAATATATTTAACCAAGTAAGTGACAAGTATGTTCAAGTGATGAACACACCATTGAAATGGAGAAATATATTCAAGTGATGAATATATTTAACCAAGTAAGATAGGTAATGAGGATTTGGAACTGAGAAGCATATTCAAAGGGTGAATACACTTTTGAAATGGAAGAACATATTCAAGCGATAAATATATTCAACCAAGTGGGATGGAAAATCAGGATTTGAAGTGAGGATATATGATCAATTTATCAAGATAGAACAAGCATGGTGCAAGAGGAAAGTGACTTAACACATTGTTACTTGAGTTGGCATGGCACAGGGGAAATATATTCAACCCTTTTGAACATAAAATCAATTCAAAGAATTGATTTCAAGGTGAAATTTGATTGATTTTAAGCTCAAAAAGTGTTAAATATCTCATTTGGAAGAAGGTTTGATCACGCATTAAGGCGAGACAAAACGAGAGAGAGAGCCAAAACAAAGTGGCTTGGGTGACCACCAGGCCTCGGGAGGCTAGCCGCCCAGGCCTTGGTGGCTAGCCGCCCAAGGCTTGGGTGGTCACCCGAGCCATTTGCTGAAAAATTCTGGGTTTTTAAATACAAGGGGCACTATTCATACCCCCCATTCAACCCAACCCGAAAATTGAGAGTTTCTCTCTCTAGGAAGCTTACCCCATTTTGCAAAATCACTCCAACACCCAAAGGCATTCAAATCCACACTTCAAGAGGGATTCATACACATGAAATAGCATCATTAGCACCCAATTTCACATCAAAAACAAGAAATTTGCAGCACTTTGCAAATCAAAACCCATTAAACCCATTTTTGCTCAAAACAAGCTAGTTCATCCACCATGGATCCAAATGAAGACTCCACTTCAAAGTATCCATTCCTTGACTCAAAGAGTAGATACAAGGCACCAATATATGATGTTCCTCAAGGGAAATTGCTTCTAGAACCAAGGAATCATCTCTCTTTTATCCATTCCAAGCAAGAGGTAAGCTTACCCATTTTAAACTTTTCTTTGAAATTTCATTTTTGTTGATTGAAATGCATTCCCATGAACTCTCTATGAGCATTCCTAGCAATGTTTGCAATGCCCATTGATTTTGGCAAGGATTGGATGTGAAAAGAATTCAATTTGAAAACTTGGTGAATAGTGCCCACCAAGTGTTTGATAAAATGCTTGAATGATGAAAATTCATCCAATCTTTGTAAAATTGATGTATATTGCAAGGCAAAATCATAGGCATTCATTTCTAATTGATTTTAGAAACAAAACCAAGCATTTTCATGAACTTGGAAAAACAAAGTTTGCTATACTTTTGAAAAACCCATGTTTTCATGAACAAGGTTTGCTTATTTTTTCCTCAAAAAACCACTTTGGAAAACAAAGTTTGCTTACTATTTTCTTTGAAAACTCCATGTTTCCATGGTCTTGGAATGCATGGTTTGCCAATGATCATGAGTTTGAAGAATAAAACCGTTGTTTTCATAAACTTTCAAAGCAAAGTTTACTTGTTCATGAACTAAAAGACTTAGTTTTTGGAAAGCCAATTATCAATGCTTGCATATGATTTTTTTACACTAACTAGGTGAATAATTCTTCTTGATTAGCCCAATTTCCAAGGCCTACGCACAAGGTCTTCGATAAAGAATCTTATTGGGTGGTGGAAGCATATGGAACACACCCAACCTTACGCAAGAGAATCCATTAAGAAAGCAGGTTTTAGTTGGTTTCTTGACTCCCTATGGAATGAACAGTGGGATAGGCAAGCCCTCCTTGCCTTAGCTGAGCTATGGTGGGATACCACCAACACCTTCCACTTCAGTTTTGGGGAGATGACCATGACTCCTAAGGATTTTTCAATTATCACCGGTTTAAGCCTCAAAGGAAAGAGGTTGGAATTCTATGGGGATGCCAACACAGATAGTGCTTATCTCCTCACTATGTTGGGGATGGATATTGAGGTGGGTTCTCGTGGTGTTAGGAGGACATGGCTATTCGAGAATTTTGCGAATCAAGTAGAAGGTGTGGGAGTGGCTCCCGAGTGCATAGCTAGGGCCTTCATGATCTATATACTCTCTTGCACTCTCTTTGTTGGTGCCAATGACATGGCACAACTGGGCTATCTTGCTTCTATGGTGGATGTGAACAAGATGGGGAGGTATAACTGGGGAGGGGCAGCACTAGCCACCATGTACAGATCCATGTCCGACATGTCTCGAGGTGTTTCCAAGAATTTTGGTGGGCTCCCATTTGTTTGGGAGGTAAGTAAAAATGTTTAATTTTTAAATTCCTCTCAAACTTGACTTAATTTTAATGCTTTTCTTGAATTTTGACAGATATGGTATTATGAATACCTGGGACTGTGCCGCCCCGCCCTGGATAATGAGATACAAGAATGGCCTATACTTGGGAACTATGCTCCCAACAAGATAGCTGTGCGTGCCCCCAATAGGCATGACTACGCCCATGCAAGGGCGTACTTGGCGAGCCTAAATGCTGACATGGTAATCCACCTTCCTCATTCTTTTCTTTTATTCATTTTTTATTATCTTGCTCATCATTTTCTCAAATTCAACAGGTAGAGTGGAGCCCATGGGGACTGTGGGAAGGTAGGCTGCCTAGGAGGTGTGTGTCCTATTTGGAGTTGACTAGGAAGAGGGTACTCTTTGAGGGTCCCTCAGGACGATACTGGTATTTAGGGCAGCGCGTCCTTAGGCAGGTGAAAGGACGAGTGGATGCCGCTCTTACCCCTGTCTTGCCTCCCATGAACATGAGGCACACTGACTCGCTAGATGGGGATGAGCTGATGGAAGCTCTGATTGGATGGGATGCTGAGGAGTTCACCTCGCCCAATACCGACTACATGACTTTTTGCAATCAATTTCTGATGCGCCCTAGAGTCATTGGCTTCCCACCTCAAGGGGTGAGTTTCTATCCCATTTTTTCAATTATTGATTTATACAAGCACTCCTCTTAAACAAATTATCTATTGCAGGGCCGGCGAGCTCGTGGACATAGTTCCACAATAGCGTCCTCCACAGGCATGACTCATGGGGATGAGGATTATGAGATGGGGGGAATGGCACAGCCACCTCTCCCAGTACTCGACTGGCAAGTGAACCTATGCAATGGGTTGTAGTTCATGAAGACTAATATTACTCACCCTGCTTTTGACGAAGTCCCCAGGATTGACCCGAGCTATGAGCATGTAAGCTCTAAGCCTTTTGCTTTCCTGAAAACCTCTTTCATCATTTATTAACCATGTTCATCTTTTAGGTTCCCCGAGAGTACGCACAGCAGTGCCTTAAACTCAGCGAGGGATTAAGGCAGGACCTTGTTAGGATGAGTTTGGCAAACTCTGTGCTAGAAGGATGACTAAATCCCACTGTAAGACATTCCCTTTGTTCATTCCAATCCTAGGAGTTAAAGGCATAACCCTTCTTTATTAATTGATTTCTTTGCAACAGGTCTCCACACTGCGTCCACCACAGCCAATGCCACCCCAAAGGAATCCTCATGCTGGTCGTGGTAGAGGCGAGTCAAGTAGAAAGAGAAGAACCACGGGAGATCATTAGCTTAGCTTACCCTCTTGCTTTGTAATCGAATGAAACATCTTTCTTTATGCTTTGTAATCTCTCTCTGAACATTTGCTTTGGTACTTTGTATGAGACTTTTGGAATTCCATGGTAGTGATTTACTCATGTTTTTGTGCAAAAACAAGCTCAAAATAAGCTTCCCAAGGTCACATAACCATATAGGGGTCAAATTAGGTCAAAAATAGGCAAAACTGGGCAAAATAGGAAAACAGCCTCCGGTGACCACCCGGGGCTGGACGGCTAGCCGCCCAAGCCCAGGAGGCTAGCCGCCCAGGCCTGGGTGGTCACCCGAGCCCGAAGTGGAAATCCCACTTTGAATAGGAAACTTCCTATTCTGACGGGTTTTTTCCTATTTGAACTTGGATTTGTGACCTTTTCCCTATAAAAACACATCCAAGAGGTTCCTAAACCTACTTGTATTCATTCATTAGAAATTATGGAGGCTGTAGACAAATTTTTAGGAGGGTTTTTGAGAGTTGTGAGTGCTGAAGCAAAATCTGAGTTCAAGTGCTTTGGCTTGGATCCATTGCTCTCCTTGAAGCATGTGAAGCTTGAAACGAACCTCTTAACTGCTGCTACATATTTTTGGGATCCTCAAATTCATGTGTTCCGCTTCAACTATGAAGAATTGTGCCCAACCATGGAAGAATTCTGCGCGTTGTATGGAGTTTCACTGGTAGGTCCTTTCATCCTCCCTATTCCTCGCCCAAGCTTCCTTACTTCTTTCTCCAACTTACTTGGGATTCACCAACAATATGCCTCCACGTTTGTAAAGGACCATATGGTAGACTTGATGAAATTGGCAACCTCTTTTTTGGCCTATGATAGTAAAGGTATTCTAAAATTTACCTTTCCCATTAAGCATGCCCTTGCCTTTTGCCTCATTGGTCGTTTCCTTATTTCAACTGGTACTCCACATGTTCCCATACAAATTTGTGAGTTGATTCCTCTTCTTACCAAGGGCCATAACTTAATTCCCATGGTACTAGCTGAAACCCTGAATGGTTTGGATAAAACTCATGAGGACCCAAAAGTTCCTTTAGGAGGTAGCCCCATTTTGTTGCAAATGTGGTTGCTTGAAAGGCTGAATTTCTTATCACCCACTGTCGTTACACCATACAAGCCCCAGCATTACTGCCTTCGCTGCATTGAGTTGCCTGGAAAGTTCTCATTAAGGGATTGGCTAGGTTACTTCCAAACCCTTTCATGGAGGAATATCAAGTGGTTCATCTTCATATGGGGCTGCAGTGAACGAGTGCTTCTGCGAACTTCTGGATGTGCAATGGTGAGACTCATAGGACTGAGGTCTACTTCTTTCTATTGGCCTTCAAGGGTTCTTCGTCAGATGGGTGCCATGCAAACCATACCCACTTCCTTGAAAGGTGACTATCCTGTGGTGCCTGCGGGTCTTTCTGTAGTGACTTGGGCGAAGGATCGATGGCCTAGCAAGCTGACACTAACTCAAGTTACGAATACTGATGGTCCATATATGATGAGCCCCGAGTATAAGGAATGGTTGAAAAGCAATTTGGGTGAGCGAGAGACTACTCGAAGAGAAAGGATTTTTGGACTTATTAAGAATAACGAACTTGGACCTTACAGAGAAGATGTTATGGAAGCAGTGACAGCAGCTTACGAGAAGACACGAAAGAGAGAAGAAGGAAGCTGAAAGGCGAGCTGCAAAGAAGCCCAAGAAGAATTGAAGACTCAATAGAGTAGGATATTTATGGCACTTTTATAGCTCTTTTTCTTAATACCAATGAATTGCTATGTCAATCAATTTTAGTTTTGAATAAATTGCCAATAATAAATCAAATTTGGGATTTTGTTGTTTGATTTAGACCGCACCCAAGGTAACTTTATGGATTGCCTACGTATCTCCATGATTCTTTTTTTTTTTTTTTTTTTTTTGCTTTTCTTTCTCCTTTTTTTTTTTTTTTTTTTGAATGGAGAATCAGGTCTTACGTAGTTCTCATGCCTTAACTTTTGCCTAGGCCGCCCTTATGGGTTTTCAACCTAGCAGGCCTCAAACATGATATTTTTTCAATTGATCCAAATTAGTTGGACGAGCGAACTCAATTCCATCTAAATCCATGAGGCGAACAGCCCCTGCTGGCAATATTTCTTTGATAATGTATGGTCCACCCCAACTTGGCTTGAATTTCCCTCGCGGATCGAACACCGGAGCTCTGATTTCTTTTAGCACTACATCCCCTTTCTTTAGACCTCGATCTTTAACATGCTTGTTGAATGCTCTGGCGACTCTCCGCTGATACCCTTGCACATGATACAGCACCCTTAACCGCCTTTCATCCAGCAAAGCTAACTCATCATAACGGCTCTTAACCCAGTCCACTTCTGTTATCTGGCTCTCCACGGCAACCCTTAGTAAAGGAACCTCCAATTCAACTGGCAACACGGCCTCCATTCCATAAACTAGAGAATAAGGGGTAGCCCCTGTTGATGACCTTATTGATGTTCTATAACCCCATAGAGCCAATGACAACTTCTCATGCCAGTCTGTGTGTGAGTCCGCAGTCTTCTGTAATATCTTCTTGATATTCTTGTTAGCTGCTTCCACTGCTCCATTAGTCTGAGGACGGTATGGTGACGACAGATGGTAAACTATGCCATACTTTTGCAAGAGCTCATGGGTTTCTTTCTGAAAGTGCTGGCCATTGTCTGAGATAACTTCATGCGGTACCCCATATCGATAGATGATGTTGTGCTGTATGAACTGTGCTACCTTCTTGGAATTCAGGGTCTTGAAGGACGCTGCTTCCACCCACTTAGTGAAATAATCGATGGCAACCAGGATGTATTCATGCCCATGTGACGCCTTTGGCTTGATTTGTCCGATGATATCTATCTCCCATACTGCGAATGGCCATGGTGATGACATACTTGTTAAAGGCATAGAAGGCAAATGTTGCCCACTAGCGAACAGTTGGCATTTGTGGCACTTCTTGACATGTGCGTGGTAGTCCCTTTCCATGGTAGACCAATAATAGCCTAGCCTCAAGATTTTCTTAGCCAACATATAGCCATTCATATGCGGAGCCCCTGTCCCTTCATGGATTTCTTTTATGAGATGCTCGGCTTCTTCCTCGGTGACACACAATAGGTGGATCCCATCGTATGATCTTCGATATAGTTTTCCTCCAAAAAGTACGTAGTGACTCGCCAACCGTCTTAAGGTTTTTCTATCGATACGAGATGCTCCTTCTGGGTACTCCCTTTTTGCAATGAACTTCTTTATGTCATGGAACCACGGGTGGCCATCATTCACTTCTCCTCCTCGGATTGCACAACAGTACACAGGCTTGTCTCGGCATTCTATCACCAACGGCTTCACATTTCCCTCTTCAGGTATCTCCACCATGGACGCTAGGGTCGCCAAGGCATCGGCGAACTGGTTCTTGTTTCTTGATAAGTAGTTGAACTCTATTTTTGAGAACTCCTTGGTTAGAGCTTCCAGGTAGGCATGGTAGGGCAGCAACTTCTCATCTCGAGTTTTCCATTCCCCTTTTATCTGACAAATGATTAGCGCCGAGTCCCCGAACACTTCCAATTCTTTGATCCCCAATTCAAGTGCCGCTTCTAATGCTAAGATACAGGCCTCATACTCAGCAATGTTGTTGGTAGCTTCAAACCCCAACTTGACCGCTAACGGTGTAAATGCCTCTTCAGGTGAAACTAGCAGGACTCCTATCCTATAACCTTTCTTATTAGTTGCCCCATCGAAGTATACTCTCCAAGTTTTTTTACCAATCTCTAGCCCGTCCTCATCTAGGAATTGATCGTTGAACGGAGCGGATGATGACACAAGACAACTAGCTAGGTAGTCTGCAATGACGCTTCCCTTGATAGACTTTTGATTCACGTAATTGATGTCGAATTCATTGAGGAGAATTGACCATCGAGCAGTTCTGTATGACAATACCGGCCTTTCTACTAGGTACTTCAACGGGTCCATGCGACTTATCAAGAACACTTCAAATGACATCATGTAGTGCCGGAGCTTTTGTGTCGCCCATACTAGTGCCACACAAGCCTTTTCAATGGCATTGTACTTCACTTCATAGTCCGTCATTTTCTTGCTTAGGTAGTAGATGGCATTCTCCTTTGTAGACCCTTCGAGATATTGAGCTAACATAGCTCCCGTCGCGGTTTCGGTGACCGTTAAGTATAATAAGAGCGGTGCACCTTGCCGTGGGGGAACTAAGATTGGAGGATTGCTCAAGTGTCTCTTAATGGTCTCGAAGGCCTCTTGGCATTCTTCATTCCATACTTCTGGCACACCTTTCTTAAGCAATTTGAAGATTGGTTCGCAAACCATGGTCAAGTTGGCGATGAATCGGCTTATGTATTGAACCCTTCCCAGAAAACCCCGGATCTGCTTCTCAGTGCTAGGCGGCTCCATCTCCACAATAGCTTTTATCTTCCCTGGGTCCACTTCGATGCCCCTCTGAGTGATCATGAACCCCAATAGCTTGCCTGCAGTGACACCAAAAGCGCACTTCTGTGGGTTTAAACGGAGATTGTACTTCTTAGCTCGCTCTAGGAATTTCTCTAGTGCCTTGAAATGCCCTTCCCTATCCACAGACTTCACGATCATATCATCGACATAAACCTCGACTTCCTTATGGATCATATCATGCAATAAAGTCGTAGCTGCTCTTTGGTAAGTAGCCCCAGCGTTTCTTAAGCCAAAAGGCATTACCTTGTAACAGTACGTTCCCCATTACATGATAAAAGCTGTTTTTTCCATGTCTTGAGGTGCCATCTTTATCTGGTTATACCCGGAGAATCCGTCTATGAAGGAGAGGAGTGCATGTCCCACTGTGCTGTCCACCAACACATCGATATGTGGTAAAGGAAAGTCATCCTTAGGGCTCGCGGCGTTGAGATCTCAGAAGTCGACACACATCCTCACTTTCCCGTCTTTTTTAGGCACAGGCACTATATTCGACAACCACTCGGGGTACTCCACAACTTGGAGGAAACCTGCGTCTAGTTGTTTAGTTACCTCTTCTTTTACTTTTAGAGCCCATTCTGGTTTTAATCTTCTGAGTTTCTGCTTTACCGGCTTCTTTAGGGAATTAGTGGGGATATAGTGTTGCACAATATCGGGGTCAATGCCAGGCATGTCTTCATAAGACCATGCAAAAGCCATAATGTTGGCTTTCAAGAGAGATATCATCTTTTCTTTTTCAATGGGGGAGAGGGTTTTCCCAATTTTAACTATTCTTGGCAATTCATTCGTCCCTAAGTTGATTGATTCCAATTCATCCATATTAGGTTCGGTGACGCCCCTTTTCCTTTGCTCAACGAGCTCCGGGGGGACATCGTTCCTAGGATCTATATCCATGCCATAAATATCCATAGAGGAGAGGAAAGAGACACTGCATATATAGAGAAAGAAAACACACTTTATTGACTAGGAATAGTAGGAATGACACACAAAAGAAGAAAAACAAACAAATCTGTATCAATACTATGACTCCACAAGGTGAGTTAAGTAGATACATCTTATTGAATTAGGGAAACTAAACTAAGACACCTACAAGCTGCTATCAGGTAGGCCAAGATCTTCTTCTTCATGGAGCTCCGCAATGACATCATATTCAAGGTACCAATTCAGGAGTGGCATGGTAGCATGGCTAATGGACGAACCCTGGAGTTCTTCAATGGTCGAGTCTTCCACGGTGAGGATCATGTCTTGGAACATTTCAGTCATAGCCCCTGCATCAAGGTTCTCTGCCCAGTCCTCCTCTTTCTTTTCCCAAAACTCATCATTGATGGTTTCATCATCCACCATTTCAGCTGTGATTGGATACCATTCGGTGAAGAAAATTTCAAAACCCAGAACTCGGATCTTGGTAGCTTGGTCAAAGGTAGGTTCTGGAAACCCGCAATATAGAAAATCATCCCCCTCTTTGACGAAGTAACCATTCAAAGTAGGTCGATATGGCGAGATCCTCAAGTCTGGCATCCTTCCCTCGGCTTTGGCTCTCACTTTCTCTTTATTCCTCTTTAGCATTTCCGCATGATCATTTCTGGAGGGCTCATATCCTAGCCCGAAGGTGTATGAGGTGACACAGCTCTGAATAGACTTAGGGATCCCTTGTTGGCGACGCCCTAGCCCTATGCCTGGAAAGAAACTCATTTTTCTCATTATTTCACCGACGTGCAAATTGCCGTGGGGGCAAAAGTCCAAGGGTATTAACTCACCCTTCTCAAGTTCTTTCTCAATGCATTGGACATAGTCAAACTCAGATAATGGCACCGCCGCTGATTCTGGTTGTATCTCACATATAGGCACGCCTACGAGTTTCAATTCATAGTCCCCTTGAAGTGTTACTATGGCCCCTTCGTAAGGAAACTTCACCTTTTGATGGAGTGAAGATGGCACAGCCCTAGCAGGATGGATCCAAGGTCGACCCAACAGCAAGTTGAAACATAATGGCACATCCAACACTTGGAACTCCACCCTAAATTCAATGGGTCCCATGATAAGAGGTAAAGTAACTACCCCTATTACTTCTCGGCAGGTGTTGTCATAGGCTCTTACAGTCTGCCCAGATGGCGTGAAATCGGTGGGTCCCAAACCCAAGACAGTGGCAGTTTTGAGAGGGCATACATTCAGTGCAGACCCATTGTCGATAAGGACGGTAGGTACCCTCTTCCCCATAGTGTCAATGGTCACATAGAGAGCTTGAGAATGGCTTGGCCCGCTTTTGGGTAGGTCCACATCGGTGAACACGATGGTTGAGTTCTTGGGAGTTGGATTCACCAAATGTACCAATCCCTCGGGGGATGTGTCAACAGGCACTTGTATCTGATTCAGTAGTTTCAACACAGTCTGTCTATGCTTGTGCGAGGCCATGAGCAAGCCCCAAATAGTGATGTTGGCATTGGTCTTCTTCAGCTGCCTCAGCACCTCATCCTCTTCTTCTTGCAAGCTAGGACGCCTCTGCCCTTCCAAATCTTCCAATGGATTTTCAGACTCTAGGTGGGGAGGCTTGAAATGACGACCCCCTCTGGTTATATGATCCAGCTCATCATCACTAGCCCATATATCATGGACTTCCTCGGAGTCATTCATTAAGTCATCCCACTCTATCATGTCAATGCTCTCCATTTCTGTCGGCAAGTCATCCCAACCTGTAGGGACTATCGGCTCATCTGATATTGGACTTGGGCTTAAGTACAGCACATAGTAATCAAATTTCCCTGACGATTCACCTAATAGGCCAACCTGAGGATCCCTTGCTTCATATCTTTCTTTCAGCTCTTGTTGGATAGATTTCTTTGGCAACAACAACACTTTTTGGTCAATGAGGTCTTGAATGATCTTCTTTAGTATAGAACAAGCCTCGGTGTCATAGCCGGGTGCACGATGGTATTGGCAATATTGGTGAGGGGTTGATGGCCTTGGCTTTGGTGGAAGTGGCATGATAAGGTTGTTATTGCGGCAAATGGTGAAAAGATGGGTTAAGCTCGTGGGGAGTGGAGTGAATTGTCTTATGGGACAGCGAAGGCAAGAGGATTCAACCCCAATGGCATTTATGGTGTTAGGTGGGGGTGTGTTGTTATGAGATGGGAGAGGATTACGGGTGACATTTGGACGGGTTGGTGGTGAGATGACTTGTTTGTCAATGAGGTCTTGGACTTGATGGCGAAGGCGAACACAACGATTGGTGGCATGGCCTTTGGATTGGTGGTACTTGCAGTACTCATTCTCGTTGTAGTTCTTGGGTAAGGGATTTGGTGGAGGTCTGGGGTCAAGTGGCTTCAATAAGTCACGGCTTATGAGCTTTTCAAGGACTCTTTTGAGTGGCATGAATAGGTCGGTGAAATGGCGAGGTGGGTTGACATCATTGAGAGAGAAGGGTTGGATGGGTTGAGTTATGGTGTTGACCTCGGCATTGTTCTTCCCAGTAAAGTTTGTCTTGCGACTCCTCACTTCCTCAGTTTTGATTGTCCCATCATTGATAGCATCTTCAACCTGCGTGCCAGCCCCAATGAGAGCTTTGAAATTTGGGAAATAGTGGGCAAATAAGTGCTTGTGATACACGGGTAGCAAGTTCTTAACCACCAGCTGAATTTGGTCCTCCTCATTTAGCCTATCCGTCATTCTCGACGCCTTTTGTCTCCACCTTGTAATGTAAGCGGAGAAGGTTTCATGAGCCCCTTGCTTGGTAGTTTCTAGGTCCCTTCGAGTAACATCCACCTCTGTGTTGTATTTGTAGTGCTCCGAAAACTCATTGCATATGTCTTCCCAAGTCCGGGTTCTATTCTCATCCAAGGACAAGAACCATTTCAAAGCGGAAGTGGCCAAGGTTTCATGGAACATTTGAGCTAACAGCTCATCGGTGGCCCCTCGAGGGTGCATAGCTCGCACATACATCTTCAAGTGAGTTTTAGGGCAACCTATCCCATCGAACTTTTCTAACTCCGGCATTTTAAATTGTAATGGAATACAAGCCGTTGGAAACAGAGATAAAGCCCGCACATCGACCATGTCATCAGCCCTACGAATCCCTTTTATAGTTCTCTCCAAAGCTTCTACCTTGCTAGCTAACACGGAATCACTGCTAGAACCTTTCCCCTTGGCTTCCCCTTCTAGGTTGGTGACCTCAGGTTTCGAGCTACTTTCCCCCTTTGTCTTGGTGTTCTCATTGGATTGAGGTCCCTCTTCGGTGCCAGCCCCATGAGGTATACCCGAGGAATGGGCCTTAGAGCCATTTTGTTCAAGATCCGCCATCTTCTGTTGGTTCTCTTGAGCCATTTTCAATGTGGTATCGGATGTCTCAGCGGTATGGTCAAGCTTGGCCATGATGGCTTTTAGGCAAGCCTCAAGGTCAAAGTGCCCCTCACTAGTTCTTTCGTCGGCCATGTCTGTCTGATGGGTAGACTCAACACTCACTAGACACCCTTGCGGATTGCGGATCCAAGCCAGCACGTCTATGGATAAAAAAGTTTTAACCTTTAGCCTAAGGACTTGTCCTAAACCTCCATACTTTCCTTAACGAACTCGGTCCCTACACCATGTTCAATTAATTCATTCCTTTTATCCAATTACCTTTACAAGGGTCATGGATTAAGGGTATGTTTAAAAGAATAGGGTATAGAGTCCTTCAATTAGGTTTAATTAATCCCCTAGGACTAGCACATCACAAACATAGCTTTACATCCTATTTCCTTAACTTATTCCTCCTAACCCATGGCCTTAACAAAAGTTAGGGTTTAAAGGTATATGTTAAGGGCAAAAGATATAAGGCCTCACACCACAAACACGGCATAGCATCATTACAAACAATTGTGGGTGCATAAAGGTGAGACCATAGTGTCCTACAAGGCCCACTACATGAACTAAAAGAGGGTAGGCTGGGGTCCTTCACTTGCTTGAGCAATCCTTATACCTAACCACATGTGGCATCAGGAACGCCGCGTGGGTCCAGCAGTACATGATTAACTCATTTAATATACCCAAGGGCAAGCCCAAGGGTACTAGGCAAGAGAGGTTGATAGCTTTCGCCCCAACACTTGGAATCAGGAAAACCAAGGTTGAAACTAGGCCGATCGTTGGCAAGGATACATCGAGGGACATCGATCCTAGCATGCAAGAGTTTGCGCACACAATGCAATAAATAAAGCACACAATCAAGCGGATGCAATGTGATTAATTTTAATTAAACATAAGAAATTAACCTAGCCCAATTAAACTTTATAGAGTCTAGCCCACAAGTCCCCAGTGGAGTCGCCAAACTGTGAACCCCAGAAATTGGGCCCACGAGGGATTGAAAAGAGAGATTGGGTTTTGAAAACAAAAAAGGAGTCGCCACCTTATTTTTTAAAGGAAACAAGGAAAACCCTAAAAAATCAATTTGTTTTAAGAAAACAATTTGAATGACTCCATGTTTAAAAAAAAAGAAAGGCAAACAGTCTTTTGGAAACCAAATAAATTGGGGATTCGGAGGCTAAGTTATGACATGGGAAGGTTCTAGGCAAAGCCTATAGGCACCCATGTCACCCTTTCGGTCTCTCAGTTCATTTGGGCTAAATCAAGATCTTTCCATACAAAAATCAGCAAGTATATCATCACAAGATAGCATGCATATCATATATTTCATTCATCCATCCATGCATAATAAACACATAAAAACAGAAAATAAAGAAAAAGAAAACAAAACAAAAAGAAGCCTAGGATGCTCAGATCCTAGAACGGACTTGAGCCTCACGAAGAGCGCCTACGTACCATGCAAAGAAATACATGGATCAAAGTCCACATAGTTCGATTAGAACTAGGGTTAAATCCTAATATAAACCTATGGTTAAAACCCTAGGTTTCCTTATTTGAAAAAGAGTTGAATATAATAGATAAACCAAGTTTGAAATTAAGAAAATTCCACAAAATGGAAACCTTGATAAAAACAGAATTTTGTTGGTTAAGGAAACCCTAGATTTAAACCATAGACTTGTATTAAAGATTAACCCTAGAGAGGGAGAAGGGAAAGAGTTAAGGAGAGAGGTGAATTAGGGCACCTTCACACCCGCTTACCTGAGCGCAATAGCTCCAAGCATTAGCCATTTCAAGCATTGGCAGCCCTATTTTCCATAGGACAAATACCACACCTATTTGCACCCTTACACGTGCTCAAAACCATGCAAATGCAATGATATGAAAATCTGGACAGAATAGTATTAAGGCCTAAAATCATCTACTAAGCATGCTAACAGCAAAAACGGCAAACTTTCATAAGCCCTAACACAATCCTAGAACCATATTATGCATAAAACCCTAGAAATAAACTAATCATGCATGCAAAAATATCATATTTACTCCATATGAAAAACATACACAGCAAACATGAAGAAAAACCAATGAAAAGACCTACTTTAACATGCTGTATAAAAACAAACACAAAACAAAGACTCTAAAACCCTAAACTTCACAAATATGCTTGAAAACATACAAAACAAACTTCACACATACTAAAATAAACCTAAACAGAACCTAAATCATGCATATTAACTAACTAAAACAGTAAAACATGATAAGAACCCTAAGACTAACATGCAATAACACTAATCCTAGCACAAGGACAACAGGAGCACAAGAATCAAACCTATGTTCTAAAAACCTAAAGGACAGCCCTAAAGCATGCTAAAATTATGATAAACAGTAGATATTCCATGAATATTAACTAGCTAGAGTGTTAATACATGATAAAAAAGCTACCTTTAACATGCAATAGGCCTATCCTACATAAAAACCCATATTCAGCATAAGAAGAAGTAAGGCATACCTTAGGAAGAGGCTTCCTTGCTGCTGTAGAGCCTCTCTCTTCCTCTTATGGATGACTTGAACCAATGTTCTCCAAGGCTACAGCAAGAACTCCAGCTCTCCTTCAAGTCCCTCTCTCTTATTCCCTCTCTAACACTTAGGTTTTTAGGCATAAAGTGGCTCCCCTTGTGCTGAAGCATAGGGGGTATTTATAGAGTTTCATTAGGATTAACCAATGGCTAGGATTAAAACCCTAAAAATTAATCCAAGGGCTATTAGAGACCCCCTTGGGGCTTAAGTAACTCAGAAGTTACCAAAAATTAGAAGGAAACTCGTCCAAAAGAGCCCTTGTACGTCAAAATAGGCAAGAGTCCGCTTCAGCAAGGAATCATAGTGCAAATAGGAAAGTGGTCTCGGGTGACCACCCAAGGCTGGGCGGCTAGCCACCTGGGCCCAGGCGGCTAGCCGCCTAGGCTTGGGTGGTCACCCGAGCCCCCTTCTGATTTTTCTCCTATTTTGCCTCCTTTCCCTTCCAGAAGTGTTTCAGGGGGCAAATTAACTCCGATTTTGATGAAACAAAAGCCAAAACGACGGTGTTTCGATGAGGAATATGTTTTTGAACATTTTAGGGTGAAAACCACTAACCATGGGGGCATGGTTAGGTTTGAACAAGGCGGTTAACCACTATGCTCTACCTTTGCTAAGCATAGGCATGCACATAGGGTCAAACCAAACACTTTCCATATCAAAATTGAACTTCATAAAACACTTTTGGGAGTAAAATGATGACTAATGAAAGTCAATTTGAAAAGATTTGGTTGGTAATTGTGAGTCAATTAGAGCTAACCCAAAGAAGGGTCAATTAACCAATCTTGAACTGTATTGAGCCATTTTAATCCCGAGCCATTGATTCATCAAATTGACACTAGAAATACCTCTTATGCATCCATATGAACTCTAATTGACAATTTGGAGATCATTCCAAGGTCAAATGAAAAGTTTGGGACTTAAAAGACGATTATGCCCCTCAAGTCACAAAAGCTCTTATTATCCCTCAAGATCAACTCCAATTTGAACCAAAATTCATACCCATTGTCCTTGTGACTCTAGAAACCTAATGCAAGTGACTAGACTCAAAAACAACACAAAAACATGCATGAAATGATGAGCCCTTGTAAGGTGGTGCAAAAATGGGGTGTGACAAATAGCACTTCTCAAAAGTTATGCCACTCAAGCATATAAAATTTTGCACGTACCTGTGCATCTGTTCCCTGCTGCAACCTGCAAAAACAATCATAGCATACCTGTCTGCTCATACAGGATATACTATCCACGACCATAGCACACACCTCTCATTATGTGTGTATGCTACCCCACTGGCCACTTGCCCTAAAAAATGGAGTAGCATATTAGTGCACTAACTGCAGGGCTTTCTCAACTCGGTCGTCTCATCTCAACATCTCAACATTTCAATCTCAGTTACAAGTATAAGCAACTTCACATAAACATGTCACAAAATAGATTTATACATACTTGTTTCTCATCTCAACATCTTAATCTCAATCACAAGTATAAGCATTCAACTTCACATAAATAGATCACTGAATAACTTGATACATGTTTGTACACGCATTAATAATCATATCGCTCAAAATATGGATGCTAATATCATGCACGTACACTATTTAATCTCAATAATATTTTAATATCCAATTATGAATATGAATTATTATTCATATTATGCTCTACCACCATTAACAATCCTAATCAAACTACTCAACATAAATCTTAATGCCAAATATTCAATTTGGGATAATTTGAAATTTTCATAAACTTAGAGGCTATATTGCAAATACAAGAATTATGAGGACTATGATGACATCATAGAAATGTTAATAAAAGTCCCTAAAGTGTTTTACTTCTCACCAATATCTCATAGATTCAAATAGAACTCAATTTGGAATCCATTTGAGCTATTTTTAGTACGTAGGGGTATAATAGTCATTTTACAAGTGGATAAAATGATGCTCAAAATAAAAATATTCATTTTGCCTCACAATATCCTCATATAGATTTTGTTGATACGAATCCAATGTTTCAAATGGTAATTGTGTGGAAATATCTCTGAACCGAGGTTTCATCTCGGGGTGGAAAATTCAGACCTGAAACACTGACACGTGGCGAAGACTAATCAATTAGGCCACCACAACGTACGTGACTCACCTCCCACGATTCAGCTCGGGCCAAGGAGTTAAATCACATCACTTGGCACGTGGTTAATACCACAAGGTAGGACCTGCTGCAGAGCACGTGATCTCTCATCTCGGGACCTGACTTTCACCTCGGGACAACTGTCTTATGACTCACACTACAATCCAAATCCTACTACAATCCAAAACTGTTACAGCAGCTGTAATTCCTGACACAGCAGTTAGTAGAAACCCTGATTCCACGATCAACCATGATCAGTAAACCATGGTCAGGCGGTTATGGATACACCATGGTCAGATCTGACCTAACCAAGGCAGTTACCTGACCTCACATGGTCAGTCCGTACAGGTGGGTATAAAAAGAATACGATACAGCCTAATTTGGTAAGCTACAGTACCCTAATTCTCTGAGATTCATCTTCTTCCTTGCCTCATTCTCCCCATTACAGCTTTCTGACTTAAGCTTTGGAGAGGGTACGGCCAAAACCCACCTTGGCCTACCCTCTGACCCATTTTCCAAGCTTGTGATTGCAGGTCCAGGCGAGGGAGCAAGCTCCATCTTCAACACGTAGTTCGGGGAGCAGATTTTACCCCGTACAATTTGGCACCGTTTGTGGGAACCATCGCGATAAGATGGCTACACCACCTCCGCCCACCTATGGGCGAACCAGATCTGGAGCGAACTTTACTCGCATAGACCAAGCCATTACAGGCGATGCTGGGAAACGAGCAAAAACCCAGCCTTCGCAGACAAACCCGCCATTACCTGCGGTGGGAACTAGTCAGCTTCCTCCGATTCAGCAACATCAAATCTCCCCTGAAATGTCCGCTGTTCTACATTCTCTTAATGACCAGCCTGTTCTCAAAGCTGCGTTTGACAGGGCGGTGACCAACAACCCCAACCCAGCGGCGGTGGTGGAACTCATTGCAACAATGCAATCGGAGATTCAATCGGCGCAGCTCGCAAAGCTAACTGCAGAGCAAAATTACCACCGCTACCTCTAGTGAAATTTCGCCCCCCAGGGAGTCAATGTTGTCACTGAGGAGGCCTGCCAAACCAGTCCACTCCGTCGCACTAGGCACCAGGAGAGCTCACCCAGGCCTGGGGCCTCGCACCATCACCACCATAGCAGACGCGACGAAGAGCCACGATTAACTGGCCCATAACCGAGGCATTCAGGAAGGGGAGATGAACAACATCATGCGTTGATTCAGAGATCCCCTGAGCGCAGTTCAAGACGTTCAGATCATGCACAAAGGTGGAATGAGGACCACCCAAGGCCTCGTTCTCACGTGCGTTCTGGGGACGAAGCTCACAGAGATGAGAGACGCTATCACAGATCTCGATCTCTTGAAAGAAGAGGGGAGAGAAGTACGGGGACGACGAGTAGAAAGCACTCTCGGTCACCTAGGCGTGAAAGAAATGAGGAAGAAGCCTCCAAGAGACATCGGGGTAACCAGAGCAGAGGGGGAGAAAGGCCCGAGAGCGTTGCTGTGGCTCGAAGTCCATTTACACGGTGGATTCAACGGGTCCCAATCCCACGAGGGTATTCCGAGATAACTTTTACTCTTTACTCTCTTTCAATAGACCCCGATCATCATTTGAATTATTACTTGCAACGTATGTCATTTTATGCTGGGAATGAGGGTTTTCTCTGCAAAATATTTCCTATAAGTTTGGGAGAAGTGGTTCTTAAGTGGTGGGCCAAGATTCCAGATGAATCTATTGACAGCTGGCACGAATTGAGCAAGCTGTTCAAGAAAAGGTTCATCACTAGCTGCAAATTCCCGAGGACCATGCAGAACCTATACGAGTTGAAACAGAAAGATGGGGAAGGACTTCGGGAATATTCTCAAAGGTTCTGGGAGGTTTATAATGAGATTGACGATCTGATTGAGAAGAATGCCATGAATCTCTTTCGCCTTGGGCTGAGGAAGCCATCACCTCTGTTTAAGGAACTCACTGTTAATCCCCCCAGAAACCTAGCCAAGCTACTCTCTACTGTAGCTAATTATTCGAAGTTGGATGATTTCTATACCCCTCAGTCTGCCAAAGCCAGTGAAAAAGATGACAAAAAGAAGGACTCTAGGCCACAAAGGGACAATCCCCGGGGAGAAAAATCAAGGCCGCCTACCAATCCGAATCAGGCCATTTTCACTGTATTTACTCTCCCCATATACAAGTTGATGAAGGCGCTGGAGAACAAGGACTTCTTCCAGAAACCTCGACCTATGTTCGTGGAGCCCGAGAAGAGAAATAAAAAGCTGTTTTGCAGTTACCACAAGGATCACGGCCACAGGACAGAGGACTGTAAGGTTCTGAAGTACAACCTCGAGGCTTGGGCCAAGGAAGGAAAGCTCGATGAATTTATAGCTCGAAAAGACAAAGGGCAGCCATCCAAATAGAAAAAACCCGATAATAGGGCTCCTCAATCCACTCAACCAAAGATCCTTGGGAGGATTGATATGATCACCGGAGGATATGAGGAGACCGCTCTGTCAACCAGCCAGCTCAGGGCGCAATATAGGATGGCTTGCCAAAACGCCGAAATCAGTGATATTGGAGATGAGCCAATACTACTACCTCAGAGTGAGGGAGAGAATGGAGAGAAAATACTTTTCTTCGGGGATGCCGAGACTGACGGGACGGTGCGTTGCCCGCACAACGATGCTCTAGTTGTTCGCATGCTCATAGGGAACTATGATGTGGGCAAAGTCTATATGGATAACGGGGCATCTGTGAATGTCATGTTCCAAAAATTGTTCAGCCAACTCGGGCTTAAGGACTCCGACCTAAAGCCCTGTCACGTCAGCTTGAAAGCTTTTAATGGCAACATGACTTTTCCATTGGGACAGATAACGCTCCCAGTTCGGGCAGGGCCAGTGCAATCCATAGAAACATTTGTGGTAATCTAGGAGAGGTTAGCTTACAATGTCATACTCGGGCGACCCTGGATTCATGCCATAAAAGCTGTCCTATCCTCCTACCATCAATCCATCAGGTTCCCGAGCCCAGAAGGAATCATGGAGATAAAAGGAAACCAGGCAGCAGCCAAAGAATGTTTTTTGGCAGAGTACGCGGGCCACTCAGCACCCTCAGAGGACAAACTGAAGTCAAGGGTCCCACGCCTTCCCAGTTCGGGAACTGGCAAAACTAGAGCCCCGAGGCAAGAGCCAGAGCAAAAGAAAAAGGCTAAGATTGACGAGGCTCCCTTGTAGCAACGAAAGGGAGAGCGGCCCGGAGTAGAAGAGACGGCTCTGGAACCCGCAGATAGGACAGGGGAGGAGCTAGAAAAAAGGGTAATTGATCCTGATGATCCAGAGAGGTTTTTCTGGATAGGAAAGTCATTGAGCGAAGCCGACGCAGCAGAGCTGTTTGAATTCTTGAAAGATAACATTGATGTATTTGCTTGGTCACCCCATGAGATGCCAGGAATTGATCCCAGGATTATCACTCATGAGTTGCAGGTTAACCCGAATTACAAGCCAGTGGTTCAGAAGCAACGAAGGTTGTCAGACGATCGAGCCGAAACAGTTTCTGCCGAGGTTGATAAGCTTTTGAAAGCAGGGTTCATCAGAGAGGTAAAGTACCCGAGTTGGCTGGCCAATCCCGTATGTGTGAGAAAGAAGACAGGGGACTGGCGTGTCTGCATCGATTTCACAGACCTCAATAAAGCATGCCCTAAGGACAATTTCCCCTTGCCTAAGATTGACCAACTCATAGACTCATCTCGGGGTATGAGAGATTGAGTATATTCGATGCCTACTCGGGTTACCATCAAATTCCTATGGCAGAACATGATCAAGACAAGACGGGGTTCATTACTCCTAGAGGAACGTACTGCTACAAGGTAATGCCATTTGGGTTGAAGAATGCAGGGGCCACCTATCAACGTCTTGTTAGCAGGATGTTTGAAGGACTGATTGGCAAAAACCTTGAGGCGTACGTTGATGACACTATTGTTAAGAGCAGCTCAGAGAAAGACCACCTGGCAGACCTAACTGAGGCTTTCGCTCGACTCAGGGAGTACGGGATGAAGTTAAACGTGAAGAAAAGCTCATTTAGAATAGGCTCGGGAAAATTCCTGGGTCACTTAGTCTCCAGAAGGGGGATCGAGGCAAATCCAAGTAAGATTGAGGCGATAAGAACCCTACGTACACCAACAACGATCAGGGACGTTCAACAGTTGAACGGGATGGTGGCAGCACTCAATAGATTTATCTCGAGGTCATCAGACAAATGCCACCCATTCTTTCAGATACTGAAAAAGAGCACTAACTCGGGATGGAACACGGAGTGCCGGGAAGCTTATCAGAAGTTAGTCGCTCATTTAGAAACACTCCCCACCCTGACCCACCCTTACCATGGGGAAACTCTTTACCTATATCTTGCTGTTTCAGCTCATGCACTCAGTGGCGTCCTTCTAGCCCAGCGCGACCTTACTCAAGCGCCAATCTATTATATTAGCAAGACACTATTAGACGCTGAAACCCGCTATCTGCCCCTTGGAAAACTGATCCTAGCCCTCGTCACAGCCTCCAGAAAACTCCAACACTACTTTCAGTCTCATCCTATCGTCGTCCTCACGAACTATCCACTCAAAGATGTGCTCCGCAGAGCTGACTTGTCAGGACGGGTCTCGAAGTGGGGGGTGGAACTTAACGCTTACGACATTCACTTCCAGCCCCGACCTGCAATTAAGGGGCAAATATTGGTTGATTTTCTTGCCGAATTCGCCGATCCTACTTCCAGTTCGGAACAAACAGCCTTAAAATCCTCTCTGCTCGAACTGGGGGGGAAAGACAGTATAAACACAGAGAAAAGGAAGAGATGGGAGCTCAAAGTGGATGGTGCATCTAATGCGAAAGGGGCAGGTCTGGGAATTGTTCTGACAGATCCCGAGGGAGAAATCATCGAACAAGCAGTTAGACTTATGTTCCCAGCCTCAAACAATGAAGCAGAATATGAGGCAATTGTGGCAGGACTTGGCATGGCCAGAGCAATGGGGGCAAGGCAGCTGACAGTATACAGTGACTCCAGGCTCGTGGTTAACCAGCTAAACAAAGAATATGAAGCCAAAGATGAAAGAATGGCTGCGTACATGCACAAGGTATGGGAGTTAGCTGCGGGGTTCACCAGTGTTGAGTTCAAGCGCTTTGTGAGGGATCAGAACAGACATGCAGATGGATTGGCTGCCCTAGCTGCAGCGTTGGAAACTGACACCCCTCGAACTATCAATGTCGAAGTCCTACAAAAACCCAGTATCGGGACAGAAGAGCTTATCTCGGACGTTCAGTCCTCGATACCGAGCTGGATGGACGAGATAGTTGCCTATCTACAGAGGGATGAACTACCTGAGGATCGCAATCAGAGTCACCGAATTCGCGCTAAGTCGGCTCGATTTTGGTTATCTCCGTCAGGCTCTCTCTATAAAAGGTCCTACACGGGACCATACCTGAAATGCGTACACCCAGACCAAGTATTAGACCTGCTAGCTGAACTCCACGAGGGGTCCTGTGGAGGTCACGCAGGAGGAAGATCATTAGCCCATAGGGCAAACACATAGGGTTACTGGTGGCCGTACATGCAGAAGGACGCTATCAGGTATGTGAGGAAATGCTCAAAGTGTCAGACGTTTGCTGACAAGATACATCGTCCTGCTCAGGAATTGCATCCTATATCCAGTCCGTGGCCTTTCGCACAGTGGGGGTTAGATCTCGTGGGTTCATTGCCCACAGCCTCAGGGAATAGGAAGTACTTGTTCATTGCAACTGACTATTTTACCAAATGGGTAGAGGCCATCGCCCTTGCATTGATTAAAGATTCAGACATTATCAAATTCCTTTGGGAAAATATTATCACACGCTTCGGGATCCCGAGAGCCTTCGTATCGGATAACGGAACTCAGTTCGACAGTAAAAGAACTCGGGAATTTAGTGCAGAATAGGGAATTCAGTGGTGGTATTCTAATCCGAGTTACCCGCAGTGCAATGGTCAGGCAGAGGCAACCAACAAGATTATAGTTGCAGGGATAAAAAGGAGGCTAGACAATGTGAAAGGGTCTTGGCCTGATGAGCTGCATTCCGTACTATGGGCATATCGAACTACTCCGAGGAGGTCCACTGGGGAAACTCCATTTTCCATGACCTATGGAATGGAAGCAGTTATACCAACAGAGTTGGGTTTACCAGGTCTCAGAACCGAATCTTATGATGCAGGCAACAAATGATCAGGTTCTGTCTCAAGATCTGGATTTAGCAGAAGAAAGAAGAGAAAGGGCTCGAATCAAAATGGCATCTTACCAACAAGAACTGAAGAAATATTACAACCGAAGAATAAAGTCGAGGGAGTTCAATGTTGGAGAGTTGGTGCTCAGGCAAGTCAACGCCGGAACCAGGAATCCTGCAGATGGGAAGCTCGGGGCAACATGGGAAGGTCCTTATGAGGTCATCCACGTCAGGGGTACAGGTTCGTACAAGCTAAAGAGCTTGGATACTGGACAAGAGCTCCCGAGATCAGTTAATATAGCTAATCTAAGATTGTTTTACCGATAGCGAAAGTTGTAATTACATTCAATCACTGCGCAATACAAGTTCAGAGGTTATTCAGATGTTATCGTTTATTTATCATTCGAGCTAAAGGCACTTTCCCCAACAACGGATCGAAGTCAAAAATTGCCTAAGAATGGGCACAAGTCTCACCTAATAAATGGCTTGAGCACTCTTAACCTAAGAATGGGTTAAAAACAAAGTCTTGCCCAAGAACGGGTCCAAGCAAAATTGCCTAAAAATGGGCACAAGTCTCACCTAATAAATGGCTTGAGCACGCTAAACCTAAGAATGGGTTAGAAACAAAGTCTTGCCCAAGAACGGGTCCAAGAAAAGCTGCCTAAGAATGGGCATAAGTCTCACCTAATAAATGGCTTGAGCACATTGAGCCTAAGAATGGGTTCACAACGAAGTCTCGCCTAAGAACAGGCTCAACGCAACAACATACCTAGGGATGGGTCTGAGTACACGAGGACCAACAGATATTCAGGTCTATCACTCCGCAAATTGGAGCCTGTGATCAGGTTGGGTCTAATCATTTTCGCCAATCGACAGTGCACACACATCAACAAGGGGCTTTATCCCGAAAGTACATTCAAACAAGCAGCCAGCATAAAAATAAAGGACACATGCACACGATGAAGAAAAATTTGTATATTTCATTCTAAAAGAAAAGTATTACAAGAATCTGTACAAGCTATGGCACTCAGCCAAGAATAAGGAAAAAGAGAAAACAAAGAAAAATAGCTATTTCTCCCCCGAGTCCCCAGCAGCTGGACGAACCACCTCGGGAGTCGGGACGGGATCAGCGGAGGAAGGAGGGGCCACTAGAGGCAGAGGCAGATCAGGGGTAGCCTTCGTGGTGCTTCCCGTTGGATTTACAGGTTGGTCCCCATTGGCAGTGGCTGAAGTGTCATTGGCGGCGTCAACGACCCTCTCAGCTTCAATGGTGGCATTAGGCTGGGACGTGACCTCGGGATCGTTCTCCCCGGCCTCATCACCGCCTGCAACCTCCATCTCAGCTTCCCCGACATCACCTCCCTCGGGGTTGTAATCCTCGGGAATATCCCTCCTTTCGAAGGGAATGCCGGCAATGCCAGGGAATTGGGCAGATGCCAACTTGACCAAGGTCTCCTACGCAAATCTGTAGGTGACCTCGAGCTCGGTGGTCAACTGCCCAACGAGGGAAGCCTTCACGCTTTCCCTCTCCTCAGCCACCGCCCTCTCCACAGAGGCCTTCTCCTTCTCTACCTCAGCCTCGAGAGCCTGGACCTTCCTCGCCAGCTCGCGCTTCCCCCGGGCTAGCTCGTCCTGGGCGTCCTTCGTCTTCTTCAGCTCGGCTTCCAAATCTGCATAGTCCTTCCTCGTGAGTTCCAGTTTGCTGACGGCGCTCTCGGCTGTGGACTTGAAGGTCTCGCATTCAGATTTTACTTTCTGAAGCTGAGACATAGCCGCGCAACAGTTGGCCTCATCATCCTCTAGCTTCTTGTCATACTCACTCCGGACTTTGGCGAGCTCGAGCTGTAACTTGTTATCTTCCTCCTCGAAGCGGTCGCCCGCCAGCAGGATTTGTTGGCAGCCCTATACAAACATCAGCAAGTCAGAGATCAGGTTGAACAACAAGTAATCGAAACCACAAGGGAATGGAACTTACTCGGTAAAGACTGGTAAACCCGAAGCGGAGGTTGTCGAGGGCGGACTTCTTCCCGAAGTGCTCCATGTCCGCCGGCAACCTCAAGGGGTTCCCCAGCTGCTTAAAGTTGTACTCCACAGAGAAAGAGCTGGTAACATCCTTATCTTTGGGTACGGGGAACTGCAGACATGTGATGAAACATAAAGTTAGTCAGAATCTGTCATAGATTTTTAAGTATGGGACAATTATGAAATCGAAAAAAGCAAAGACATACCTCGGGGAATTTAGCTATCATCTCGGCACGGGAAAGGGAGCTCCCACCTTCGGCCTCCGGGGCATTGGCACATCCTAGCCCAGGCCCTTGCACAGCGAGTTGCTGTTCGGGGACTGTAGAGGGTTTCCGGGGCTTTGAAGGAGGAATCAAGGGAGCCTTCCCTTTCCCGATAACCTCGGGCGCCTGGGGCCTGTCCACATCCTGCCCCCTCATGGCGCTTGACATGAGCTTGCCACTGTTGGGGTCAGTGGACTTCTTGCCGCCATCCCGACCAGACCTAAGAGCAGTAACAGCAGCAGTCTTGTTAGTCCTCTGCTGCTGCTGATTCTGCCGCTGTTGCTGCTGCTGCTGCTTCTGCTCAGCAGCCTTCTTTTCCTGGGCCTCTTTCTCTGCCGCCCTTCTCTCAGCAACCAGAGCCCTCAAATTCATCCCAGAGTCCTTCTTGGTCCTCTGGCTGCCGGAGTCTGTTCTTTGTCTCTTGGCGGGGGGGGGGGATTGGAGCCTCTCCTCTCCATGGCTTGGGAGACGGTCTCCTTAGAGCTGGAGCTCTCAATGACGAAGGGGGCGCGGCGAGTCGTCTTGCCGGAGGGCCTAATCTCCTCAGCTTCCTCCCCTTCAGGTCGGAGGCGGATCCCTTCTTCCTCCTCTCCCTCTTGTTCTCCTCTCTCCACCTCCTCTTCCACCACGCGGGTCAGCTCGTCGTCAGGCTGCTCCCAATGGGGGTAACTCACCTTCCCCCAAATCTGGTACCTCGCGTGGTAGTTGAGCAAGGTTTCAGCCGAACGGCAGCGCTGGCTGACTTGATATCCGAGCAGTTTCTCAATATCCTCCTCGTTCAGCTGGTCAGCGGGCTCGTTGGCGTGAGGAGCTGCTAGAAGGAAACATGACATAAGTATCAGTATAAAATCTAATATTCAACTCGAGGTCATATAAAACAGAAAGAAGCAAAATGATATCGCTGATTTCTTACAGCTAGAGCCTCTCTCTCGGGGAATGATGGGAGGATCAGGGGGGAGAGTCCCATCCACAGGCCCGTACACGAAAACCACAATATCGTGAGCTCCTGGGTTGGAGTCCGGGATGTGAGTGACAAAGGGTTTCTTCCTGGGCTTGAGGGCGAGGTAAACATCGCGTTTGTTTTTAAGGGTGCAGATTTTGTAGTGGTGGAGTATCTCCCGCACTCCAACAGAAGTCCCTAGCAGCTGGTTAAGGATTTGAACCCCCAAGATGACCCTAAAGGAGTTCAGCCCTAGCTGGGTTGGACTATCCCACAGTAGAGGAGGAAGTCATTGAGGAGGTTAGGGAAGGGGACGCGAACTCCACCCTCCATGAAAGCAGCAATGGGAACGGGGAGGCCATCCTTGGCGTCTGACCTAAAGACATCCTCCCCGGGCTCAGCAAAGCGGAAGCTAAACTTCCCGTCTTCAAAGCCATATAAGGCCTTAAACTCTGCTATCTTTGCAGGGTTCCCCCTAATGTCATAAAAAGAAGACATCTGCCAAGATGAAAGGGGAAGGTTAAATCCAAGGGTAATTCAACCTATGCCAATATACCCCGACCTAAAATTTCAAAGTCAAGTTCTGACAGGTATGTTACCTCTGCCTTGACAGACCCTCAAATTTTTTCTAAGTGTCAGCTCGGGGAACACTAAACTCGGTGTTGGGAAAAGGCAAAAAGAGATCAATGACCTCTTCCTCAGATTTACCCCGAGATGGAGTTTTTCAAACCCTAAAAGGCGGGAAAATCGGTATCTTGGTGATTTGCCACAAAAACCAGAGGAAAACCCTAGGATTATGAAGCAAACCCTAAGAACATCTCCAACAACCGCAAAGAGAAAAATACACCAAACAAATTGAAGAGTAAGATCAAAAGACAAGTTATACCTTTACAAAAGTCAAACGGTGGTCAGGAAAACGGTTTCGCTGGAGAAACTGTACGGTGCGGTGCCGAGAACCTCCAAAGTTGTTCTTGAAGAAGCGAAAGGAACAAGAGCAGTACCAACGAAGAGCAGCGCCGGAGAAGCGATTCGCAAAGACAACAAAAGAGAGCAAAACGGATCTTCTCCCACAAGCGAACGGCGCAAATAGTGGATTCCAGTGGAAAATACGGTGCTTTCTTGGTGAAAGCAGAAGGCAGAAAGCAGAGAAAGTAGAGGCAGAAAGCAAAGAAAGTAGAGAGAGAAAGCTGAGACAGAAAGCAGAGAGCAAAAGCAAAAAGAAGAGAGAGAACGCAGGAGATAAAGTGAGTAGTGATTTGCTTCCTTCCAAAGACATAATGCTTCCGAGGCATTAAATGCAGATCGTACGGTCCCAAGGCGCATGACGTCAGCACCTTGGAATACGGAAAGGCTTAACCGCCTTCAGCCAGCTAAGCCCTAGAATGCCAAACGGCATAGGGGCACAGGGAAAAACACTTAGCAAAATAAAATTATGACAAGTCCCAGCTCGGGAATGTCATAATTTGGGGCAAATTGTGTGGAAATATCTCTGAACCGAGGTTTCATCTCGGGGTGGAAAATTCAGATCTGAAACACTGACACGTGGCGAAGACTAATCAATTAGGCCACCACAACGTACGTGACTCACCTCCCATGATTCAGCTCGGGCCAAGGAGTTAAATTACGTCACTTGGCACGTGGTTAATACCACAAGGTAGGACCTGCTGCAGAGCACGTGATCTCTCATCTTGGGACCTGACTTTCACCTCGGGACAACTGTCCTATGACTCACACTACAATCCAAATCCTACTACAATCCAAAACTGTTACAGCAGCTGTAATTCCTGACACAGCAGTTACTAGAAACCCTGATTCCACGATCAACCATGATCAGCAAACCATGGTCAGGCGGTTATGGATACACCATGGTCAGATCTGACCTAACCAAGGCAGTTACCTGACCTCACATGGTCAGTCTGTACAGGTGGGTATAAAAAGAATACGATACAGCCTAATTTGGTAAGCTACAGTACCCTAATTCTCTGAGATTCATCTTCTTCCTTGCCTCATTCTCCCCATTACAGCTTTCTGACTTAAGCTTTGGAGAGGGCACGGCCAAAACCCACCTTGGCCTACCCTCTAACCCATTTTCCAAGCTTATGATTGCAGGTCCAGGCGAGGGAGCAAGCTCCATCTTCAACACGTAGTTCAGGGAGCAGATTTTACCCCGTACAGTAACTTAATCAGAATTCAATACACTTTGTTCAAGGTAGTCAAAGTTTGAAAACAAACTACATAAAAGGGTTATAATATCCTAATTTTTGAAACCCATGTTATCGCAATCAAATGGTTACAAAATTGTAAATATAGGTTTCTAGTATTTTTATATGATTTTTAAAAATATTTTTAGCTCCTAAGGAGGGCCCCACATGGCTAATTGCACTAAGGTCCACGTGGCCTATGGTACACCCTGCCACACCTAACCAACCTCCACATCTTCTTCCCCGTGCAACTACAAAACCAGCTGCTGTCTGAAATTTTTCCCACATTTAATCAAAACTTTGAAAATTCATAACTAATTCATTTCTCAACCTTTTTTGATGATTCAAAAGCCCATTTTGCTTAGTTTTACATGTAGCATCTTATAAAAATATCAGAAAAATAAAACAAGTTACGAATTCATACAGATTTTCATATCTGTGTTTCGGGTTGTCCAATTTATTTCTCACAACCTACAAGTATTAAAGCCTAAGATTTATACAGAAACTTTTCTATAGTATCATAAAACTATGGTAAAAATTTCATAAAGTTTCATTTACTGTGCATAGAGAACCAATCAAACAAAGTATGAGGGAAGCCATTGATGCTTCTTTGAAGCTCCAAAAATTATCCAAACATCAACCAATCCTCATGAAACTTTTAGAACCTATCTTATATCATTCAAAGATAAAAAATCTCACCTTAGGTTTGTAGAAAAATGCTTTGAAACTTTCTTGGTTGGAGCTCCCTTCTTTCTCCTTCTTTCTTTCTCTCTATTTCTCTCTTTTGTTGCACTCTCTTCGCAGCTCATTTTGCACGAAAATAAGCTGAATATCAGCCCTTTTATACCCCCTCAAGTCAAAGGAAGTCTCCCCTCATTAATTGGTTAAGATTCCTCTTGATCCCTTTTTCCCCAAGCAAACCATTTCTTTTTCTCCAAGCAAGCAAACATGGCTGATTTTTGTTTGTTTTGGTTTTGTTTTGTTTTGTTTTGTTTTGTTTTGTTTTCCTTTTTCAGCCATTAATAGAATTTGGCCACCTATCCACTCCCCATGTAAGCAATCACCTCATCTTAAGGATTAATTACATCATTAATCCTATTAATATAATAAGTTAGTAATTTTTGTTATATATATATATCCTAAAGCTTTGGTGATTAATAATAATTATAATTATGACAACAACAATAATAATAATAATCACACTAATCAATTGATTATTAGGGGGCAAATATTTGGGCTATCACAATTTGATCATCCAAACCACTTCTATTAGCTTAGTAATTCATGTGGGGACATGATACAAAAGCTGGTTTTGTTGATGGAGTTGAATTGGTTAAGTTTTAGAAGCAATTGTTTTCTTGAATTTCTTCAACAATGGCGCCAGCAATGGGTTTTGGAAACCCTAATTGATTTTGATGATGGCTGCCTTCTTGGCCACTTCTAACGTGCCCAGAGGCTTGGCACACACCCCTAGGTCATCCTCCCATGGTTGGCCATGGCCTCCCACAGTCGTTGGTGGCCATGGCAGCCTAGCCAAGCTTAGGCAGCCCCTTGGTGGTGGCGGCTGCATAGGGTTTAATGATGAAACCCTAATTTTGAGTTAATGATGAAACCCTAATTCATTGTGGCATTAATTAAACCCTGATTGGCATATTAATTACCTTAATTAAAGAGTTAATGATTAGTCATTAAAATCATGGTTATTAATAATTAGGGTATGATTAGTTGCATTAAATGAAGTTTAGGGTTTAGGGTTTCGGAAATCCTAATTAGTGTAATTAATTAAGAGTAATTAATACCCTAATTGGCATTAATTAAACCCTAATCCTTATCATTAATACCGTATAAACCTAAGGTTTTAATGATTGGTCATTAAATAACCAATCATCGGGGATTTAGGGTTTAGGGTTATGCATTTAGGGTTTAGGGTTTAGGAAACCCTAATGCACTAATTCATCATTTAAATGATTTTATTTAATTCCTTTGTTAATTATTTAATTAATATTGATTAATTTAATAATGTTTTAAATGGTTTAAAACATAATTAGGGATTAAATTAAAATCTGGAAATTCTTAATTAAATAAAATTGTTTTGTTTAATTAAGGAAACCCTAATATTGGATATTAGAGTTATTTTTGGATACTTTATATATTTCAATTAATTTGATTAATTGAAACTAAATGTCTTAAATGTTAAGACTTAATTAAATTCTAGAAATTTTGTAAAACCTAATGAGATTAGGATACATTAATGAGATTAATGTAAATCATTCAAGAGAATTACCATAATACCCATATGTTTTAATGCTTACAGTTTTTAATTACTTTATGCAATGTGATTGTATGTTTGTGATTGGATGATGATTATGGACTATACCCTTTAAACCAATTGTGATTGGCCATCTTATGAATGGGTTGTAATAATTTTCCAAGAGTTGTAATTTTACTATGGTGATGTAATTTATTATTTGGGGCTTGCATGCCACCTTCCCTCTCTCTCTATCATTCTCTTATGTACCCCACATTCCCCTTATGTATCCCTTTCTTTAAATTATATAAATGTTATGTAATCGAGAGCGCACTAAGGAGCATGGTGGATCCAAAGGAGCATGGTGGAGCCCAACAAGCCAATAGTGGAGACCATCAAGCCAAGGAAGGAGATTGAAGGACTTGAAAGCTTAGAGAAGTTTTTCAAGAGATCATACATGTTTCGAATGTGTTATTTTACGATCACCTACAGCCACCATAGACCTTGGATTCAATCTATTGGCTTGAATTGAATCTTTATTAAATCCATAATCATCATAGTGGGAGCTTTTGATGAGATTAATAGTGATAGCTCCAAATCCATAGATCATTATATGTCTCTTTTTTAGGGACTAATATCGATAAGTGGATTATTTTATGCTGTTTAGTTTTTATTTATATGCATGAGATGTATATTAATTTGATGAGACCCTTAAAAACCCCTCTTCTTTTAATATTAAGTTGTAAATGGAGAATACATTAGGGAATGGATTCTTCATTGCCTTCCATCATTATAGGATCATCTAACGTCCCTTAATGTCGGTACCTAGCTGCAGACATGTAAGAGCTACCCATGCTAAAGACAATACTTGAAACTATCATATATGAGATATCATGGGGTGTCTAAACTGGTATATACCAAGAAACTAACATGTGAGGTATATATTTGACGAAACATACCTATGTGAATGATGGGCTTAACTTAAATAGGGAAGTATTCCAAGAAACTCACATGTAAGGAGTATGTTCCCTAGAGGCAAAACGATTGGAACTTGCTTATGAAGCAATAGACAAAGAGTTGTCTTATTATTGGGGGTTAGAAGCCAAGAAACTAACATGTGAGGCTTCTAGGTCACAGTGGGACCCCAATCCCCATTAAGGAATGACATTCCCGAATTCCATTAGAGGGTGTATGGAATTTGATAAAATAGTGGGAGGTACCATATGATTAAAGACCCAATCATTATGGATAAAAATGAAATTTAATTCTCTGTTTATGTAGATTACCTAATTACTCACCTCAAAACCCCTATTTCCTAATATACAAGATATTGATAGTTTAACTAAGCTCGATTTCTTTGATTGACTTAGGAAATTGAAAATTTTTCTCAATTTCAAAAGATTGTTTATATGCTATTAGGCCTTTTCCTAAAGGCCCTCCATAAAACATCCTAAGAAGAAAAAGACACTATGCACAATTGGCATCTTGTTGCCATGCTATATGATAGTATTGATGACTAATGAGCTTCAAAAGTAAAATTAGTCAATGCAAGTGCCTTTGATGTCCTACATCACTTACAAAGGTTGTATAGTGAGTAAAATAATACTATAAAGTATAGTACTTACAAAGGACTTCTTCTGGACTAGGATGTAATAAAAGTTGTTTATTAATAATCATTCTTTTGAAAAATGATTAATCATATAGAATAGCTTGAGAAGCTAGATGTGATTTAAAAATGGAAGCATAGAGAGAAGCAAGTCTTGAAAAGTCAAAGACAAAGAAATATAATTATTTTGTAGTAAATATAAGGTATTGAAAAGGGAACTTGATAAAGTATCAATTTTCCTAGAAGAACCAAACTTTTGAAGTTTTAGTTCATGCTCTAAACTAAATTGCTGGTTAGTTCTGCTTCTTGGTTTTTGGATTCTAGTGTAATCTAAATGGAAGCAGAAAGTTAAGTAGATAATAAGTTACCTTCTAAAATTTTAATAGAGTAAGAGTTGCTAGATTAATTTTGGAACTTATTTCTTAACTAGGTCATTTAAGACATTCTAGAAATTTGATTTCTGAATTTAAATGACTAATTAGAGCGAATACTGTTGGGAATCGAACAAGAGGGAAAAATTGAAGTGCGGAATATAAAAATTTTTCCTACGATTCCACAGCCCATGAATCTAACTATGCATAACACAAAATCAAACCCTAACTACAAAGAGGGTTAGAACACTTACAGAATTTTTGTCTTCTCCTTTTTGCTCCAAGCTTTGATTTCGGACAGCGGTGAATGAGCAGCCCAAGTGTGCTGCCTCCAACGGTATCCACACCTAGCTAGAGCTTCAAGTCCTTTCTTTCTTCTTCCTTGTTGTTGCTAGAGGTGGAGAAGAGAGAGAGAGAGAAGAGAGCCTCCAAGGGGCTGGACGGCTAGGGTTTATTGTGCAAGCCTATTATGTCATGTCACACATAAGTGTGACTTATATAGGCAGCCCACTAAAGGGGGCTGGCCATGGGAAAGAAACCCTAATAGGGTTATGTGTAATTACACTTAATTGCACATTAACCCCTATTATTTGTATCAAATACAAATAGGCCTATAAAGAACTATTCTTTATTCACTAAAACCCTTTCTCTCATAGACTTTAAAGCCCTTCTTGCATGATCAGTGTGTGACCCATTGGGTTCACACCATTAAGTAGTAGGAATAGCACGAGGTGTGCACAATGGAACTCTTTCCATTTAGGGTCTAATTGGAACTCCTTCCAATTCCCTAATTGATTATAACTCATTTATATCAATTAGGGCTTCTACTAACCATGAGTAACACCTAGCATATGGCTCATGGTGTGGTCCTTAATGGGGTGAATAGTCATTTACAAAGAACCCTTCTGTTATAGTTTATAGGTTACAATTGCATCCTTCCTTCAACACAATGTCTCCAATTGAACTAATAGGACATGGAAGTCTGTCAAGTCCCTAGTTCAATTACTTTATACTCATTCATAGATATCAACTCATAGATGAACTCATGAAACTCTTTTCATATTCATCCTACCATGGCCATGGATTTAATGAGTTATATTATGAATGCTATATGAGACATTCTCTCTCTTTTTCCTGAGAGTGATGGATCCCTTGTTGATCACTCACATGCCTTCATACACAGAGCAGTAGGGCCAATGAACACCTTTGTAGACCCCTGAATAGGATCTGCACTTAGTGTTATCAAACTTCTAAAGCTACATGCATAAGGCAACTATGGTGTCTCAGGTCTAAGGATTACTTGTACCACTATAACAATGAGAAACTGATTGACAGGTAGGATAAAACTCCATTCAGTTTATCTCATATCTTTAATCACATTCAGTGTACCTATTCTTATAATAGGCACCCACTTGTTGGTTGTAGTGTCTCCACACAAATAGCTTGAGACTAGCTATCCTCCTATAGAGTCAACCTAACAAGTGCTAGTCCTATGGTTCATTACTGTCCATCATAGTGAACCTTCAACTAGGAATGCTTAAGGAGTTTAGTACAGAGATATATCTATAGTCTCAAAATTACAACTCTTTGTAATTCCATATTCTCAACTCTAACTCCATGGACATATTATGTAAATATAAATGATGCATATAAACATAATAGAATAAGCCCTTTTATTAAATCAATAATAAATGTGACATGCATAAATGAAATCAAATGATTGTTCCTAATCCCTAAACAATCATCTCTATGATTGGCTCTAGGGCATAATCCTAACAATCTCCCACTTGCACTAAAGCCAATCGACCATGTATCGTATACCTATCTTCTCAAGATGTTGGTCTTAGACATAACCAATTATGTTTTAAAGCTTTAGTCAGTAGGTCTACAAAAACTTTTGTAGATAATATCTTTTGTAATGTATCTATTACCTCTTCCAATGATTCCTCTAATCACTTGGAATTGTCACTCTATGAGTTTGGACTTTTGATGAGACCGTGATTCCTATACTTGAGCTATAGACCCATTGTTGTCACAAAACAAGGTGTGGGCAACTCAATGGAAGGAACAACTCCAAGTTCTAAATGAACTTATAGATCCAAATAGTCTCCTAGACAATGCGACAATTAATTCACCCTTAATAATGGAATCCACTGTATCTTTCATACAGTTCTTCCATTAAGTATTTCACCAACTAAAGTGAATATAAAATATACCCCATATGGATTATATCCAAATCCATATACCCATCTACTATGAGTTTACAATTTCCATATACAATCCAATATTCCAAATTTGAATTGACTGATAACTATTTGTAACAATTACAACATAATAGATATCAGGTTCAATACATAGTGTAGAATAAGGCTTCTTAACACTTTAAGAACCTTACTTGTGTTATCCTAGGGCACATGCCCTTGAATAATGAATTTTTATCTGAAGTAAATCAGACCTCCCTTAGAATTCTCCATGTTGAACTCCTTCAACATTTCAACTATGTTTGATGATTTGGAGATACTTAGCAATCTATATGATCTATCTCTATAGATCTTGTTGGATGCTTCTGCCAAATCTTTCATGAATTAGTTTTTCTCCAAAAACCAAAACGATTAGGATGTCATTCATATATCATTCATAATGATTAGGATGTCATCTATACTTAGGATAAAGAAAAACGATCGTACTCCCACTAACCTTTTATACACTCATGGTCCATCTATACAATGAGAGAAATCAAACAATTTGATTACTTCAACTTTATAGATGTTCTAATTATGAGAACCTTGTAGTCTATTAATAGACTTCTATAACTTACACACTTTTATGGTTTTTCACCATTTGATATAACATCTTTATATCCTTTTTGACATATCTCATATTCAAAATGTGTGTTTATAGATAACAAGATCCAAATGGATTTCAGCATAACTATTATCAAACAAGTTTCTTTATAGACAACTTTTTGCCTATGTTGAAAACATTCTTAAATAGCCAAGCCTTTTAGGTCTCTACCTATCCATATTGGATTTAATGACTCTTAGTCATTTCTCGAGTTGATGTGAAACATCGTCTAGTCATAATCAATAGGATTATCTTGGTGATCTTTATCACCAAAGAACAATTCTTTCACATTCTAATAGAGATACAATATCTCTCTTATGTTAAGAAATATCCAATTTGATCTATGAAAAGATTGTAGTGTAGTTAAGGGTTTTGTCTCAACAGAGACAAGGGTTGGATCTTTGTTCGTTTGTGGCTTTACAGACAATTCTATAAATTCTATCTACTTTTGCATCTTTCTTGAATGAACTCTTTCTCAAGAAAATCCAGCAAACATCCTAATGGACAACTTTTGTTCATTAGGGTAATAGAAATACTATCCCAACCACTTTTGGGATATACCACAATTCAACACTTACTTGACCGTATTTCCAGATTGTCTACATTATGTTTCCAGACATACGTAGCACAAGCCCAAGCCTTAACTTCTTTAAGTTGGGTTTCTTCCCATATCATATCTGATATAATTGGGACAAAACTGGAGTGAACCCTAAATTATCAATATGTAGCAATTTTAAGGTATATCCTAGATGGATACATTAGTAAAACTCATCATGGATCAAACCATATCTTAATAGGGTTCAATTCGTTCTCTTAGATTCACCATTGAGCTATGGTATTCTAAGATGAGTCTACTGTAATTGAATGCATGCTCTACATGACTATATACATCACAATGTATTAGTCAAATTATAAATGTAACTCTTTCACTTCACCAAGTAAAAGATGGGTTTGGTCATCTCATAACCAAGTCATAATCGTTACATTTAAATGAGAGCCTCTACATCTCTTGTATTCTCAGAATACGTTGCATTCGCTCTAATTAGTCATTTAAATTCAGAAATCAAATTTCTAGAATGTCTTAAATGACCTAGTTAAGAAATAAGTTCCCAAAATTAATCTAGCAACTCTTGCTCTATTAAAATTTTTAAAGGTAACTTATTATCTACTTAACTTTCTACTTCGATTTAGATTACACTAGAATCCAAAAACCAAGAAGCAGAACTAACCAACAATTTAGTTTAGAGCATGAACCAAAACTTCAAAAGTTTGGTTCTTCTAGGAAGACTGATACTTTATCAAGTTCCCTTTACAATACCTTATATTTACTACAAAATAATTATATTTCTTTGTCTTTGACTTTTCAAGACTTGCTTTCCTCTATGCTTCCATTTTAAATCACATCTAGCTTCTCAAGCTATTCTATGTGATTAATCATTTTTCAAAAGAATGATTATTAATAAACAACTTTTATTACATCCTAGTCCAGAAGAAGTCCTTTATAACTACTATACTTTATAGTATTATTTTACTCACTATACAACCTTTGTATGTGATGTAGGACATCAAAGGCACTTGCATTGACTAATTTTGCTTCTGAAGCTCATTAGTCATAAATACTATCATATAGTATGGCAACAAGATGCCAATTGCACATAGTGTCTTTTTCTTCTTAGGATGTTTTATGGAGGGCCTTTAATAAAAGGCCTAATAGCATATAAACAATCTTTTGAAATTGAGAACAATTCTCAATTTCCTAAGTCAATCAAAGAAATCAGGTTTAGTCAAACTATCAATATCCTATATTAGGAAATAGGGGTTTTGAGGTGAGTAATTAGGTAATCTACATAAACAAAGAATTAGATTTCATTTTTATCCATAATGATTGGGTCTTTAATCATATGGTACCTCCCACTATTTTATCAAATTCCATACACCCTCTAATGGAATTCGGGAATCTCATTCCTAATGGGGATTGGGGTCCCACTGTGACCTAGAAGCCTCACATGTTAGTTTCTTAGCTTCTAACCCACAATAAGAAGACAACTCTTTGTCTATTGCTTCATAAGCAAGTTCCAATCGTTTTGCCTCTAGGGAACATACACCTCACATGTTAGTTTCTTGGAATACTTCCCTAGTTAAGTTAAACCCATCATTCACACAGGTATGTTTCGCCAAATATATACCTCACATGTTAGTTTCTTGATATATACCAGTTTAGGCACCCCATGATATCTCATATGTGATAGTTTCAAGTAATGTCTTTAACATGGGTAGCTCCTACATGTCTGCAGCCAGGTACCCACATTAAGGGACGTTAGATGATCCTATAATGATGGAAGGCAATGAAGAATTCATTCCCCAATGACTTCTCCATTTTCAACTTAATATTAAATAAGAGGGGTTTTAAAGGGTCTCATCAAATTAACATGCATCCTATGTATCAAAATTTAAATATATAAATTATGCTATTTATAATCATACATCTCATGCTATTATAAATCATACATCGCATGCTATTATATATCAACATATATAAAGTACCATATTTTGATATTAGTCCCTAAGTGAATAGGTAACATATACCAAACTATGGTATTGGAGCTAATACAATTATCTCATAAATTAAAGCTCCCACTATGATGATTATGGACTTTGAGAGGATTCAATCCAAGCCAATAGATTGAATCCAAGGTCTAAGGTGGGTGTAGGTGATCGTAAAATAAACCATTCGTAACATGCATGCTTTCTTGAAAAACTTCTCTAAGCTTTCAAGTCCTTCAATCTGCTCCCTTGGCTTGATGGTCTCCACCATTGGCTTGTTGGGCTCCATCATACTCCTTTGGGTCCACTATGCTCCTTAGTGCGCTCTCGATTACATAACATTTACATAATATATAGAAAGGGATACATAAAGGGAATGTGGGGTACATAAGAGAATGATAGAGAGAGAGGGAAGGTGGCATGCAAGCCCCAAATAATAAATTACATCACCATAATAAAATTACAACTCTTGAAAATTATTACAACCCATTCATAAGACGGCCAATCACAATTGGTTTAACGGGTATAGTCCATAATCATCATCCAAACACATACATACAATCTCATTGCATAATGTAAAGAAAAACTGTAAGCATTAAAACATATGGGCATTATGGTAATTCTCTTGAATGATTTACATTAATCTCATTAATGCATCCTAATCTTATTAGGTTTAAACAAAAATATCCAGAATTAAATAAAGTCTTAACATTTAAGACATTTAGTTTCAATTAATCAAATTAATAGAAACATATAAAGTTTCCTAAAATAACTCTAATATCCAATATTAGGGTTTCCTTAATTAAACAAAACGATTTCATTTAATTAAGAATTTCTATTTTAATTTAATCCCCATTTGTATTTTAAACCATTTAAAACATTATAAAATTAATCAATATTAATTAAATACTTAACATGGGAATTAAATAAAATCAATTAAATGATGAATTAGTGTATTAGGGTTTCCTAAAACCCTAAACCCTAAATGCATAACCCTAAACCCTAAATGCAAGCCCTAATCATTAAATGCCTTATGATTGGTCATTTAATGTCCAATCATTAAAACCCTAGGTTCATACGGTATTTAATAAAAGGGAATAGGGTTTAATTAATGCCAAATAGGGTATTTATTACCCTTAATTAATTACACTAATTAGGGTTATCAAAACCGTAACCCTAGACATCATTAATGGTATTAATTATGCCCTAACAATCAATAACCATGATTGGTCATTTAATGACCAATCATTAACTCTTAATTAAGGTAATTAATATTCCAATTAGGGTTTTAATTAATGCCATAATGAAATTAGGGTTTCATCATTAACTCAAAATTAGGGTTTCATCCTTAACTCTATGCAGCCGTCACTACCAGGGGGCTGCCTGAGCTTGGCTAGGCTGCCATGGCCACCAACGACTGTGGGAGGCCATGGCCAGTCATGGGAGAACATCCTAGGGGTGTGGGACAAGCGTCTGAACACGTGAGAAGTGGTGGAAGTGGCTGCCATCATCAAGAACAATCAGGGTTTCCAAACCCATTGCTGGAGCCATTGTTGCAGACCTTGAAGGTCACAGTAGCTTCTAAATCCTTATCAATTCGACTCCTCCATTGAAACCAGCTTTTGTATCATGTCCCTACATGAAATACTAAGCTAATAGAAGAGGTTTGGATGATCAAATCATCACCAATTGTTCTAAACAATTAAAACAACAGTAGGCTGCCCAGAATTTGACAGCACACTGTCCATGGTCAGAAATTGATTTAAAACCCAGCAAGATGAATGAATTAGGCTACCAAACGAATTTTCCCAGTATCCTACATGTCTTAGGAAACTAATGCAATTGGTTTCATGCAATTTGGAGTTCCCTAACTCAAGTTCTAATCAAAACTCCATTGATGACTTTTCTGCAGAGAAAATCTGCTATGCTGTTCATGAAAAATTTTCAAACTTTTTGAATCTTTTTCCATCAAAACCTTTTTGAAACTTAAAGAAAATCATATACACATGATATATAATGATCCTACAATGATCTTCCATCATAAATACAGCAGCTTTAATTAGAATTAATTGCAAGAACCTTAGGGTTCTAAAACCCAGATTCAGCCTCCATGGTGTTCTTCTCCTTCTTCCTTCTGTTCTAGCATCTTAATCCAATTATGATGCATCTAAATGCTTGGGAACCTTTCCCTACCATGTCTAGAACATAACCCAAGTGGTGGCAACCATTTCCATGCCTTTGATCTCCATCAATAACTCAAAGTTGTGGCTATTGCATCATTCCCGAGCAAAACTGTCTTTCCAGACAGCCTGTAGTAAAAAATTCATAACTTTCACTACAGAACTCAGATTGACGCACCGTTTGTTGGGTTGGAAAGCTTATTCAAAGAGCTTTCTAACCATATATGGCTCGAAAATTTTGGAGAAGAACTCTGAATTCGGCAGGCAAAACAAGATGACGGTTTTTCATGGCAACCATGAAAACTGTTCATAACAGTTTTATAAAACCCTAGTTTCCTTATTCTTCTTCTCCAAACTCAAACCCTATGCAACCTATTGCATCCATGGATACACTTAACCATCAATTAGAAGAGGAGTAGAAGAGAATTGACCTAGGGTTCCAAACCCTAGGTTCAGCCATGGAGGAAAACCAATTATGCAGAAAAAATTTTCCAGATTTTTGAATCATTCAACTACACCATAATTACCAGCCCATATGTATTTTGTATTATGCATAACTTGGCTTTGATACCACTGTTGGGAATCGAACAAGGGGGAAAAATTGAAGTGCGGAATATAAAAATTTTTCCTACGATTCCACAGCCCATGAATCTAACTATGCATAACACAAAATCAAACCCTAACTACAAAGAGGGTTAGAACACTTACAGAATTTTTGTCTTCTCCTTTTTGCTCCAAGCTTTGATTTCGGACAGCGGTGAATGAGCAGCCCAAGTGTGCTACCTCCAACGGTATCCACACCTAGCTAGAGCTTCAAGTCCTTTCTTTCTTCTTCCTTGTTGTTGCTAGAGGTGGAGAAGAGAGAGAGAGAGAAGAGAGCCTCCAAGGGGCTGGACGGCTAGCGTTTATTGTGCAAGCCTATTATGCCATGTCACACATAAGTGTGACTTATATAGGCAGCCCACTAAAGGGGGCTGGCCATGGGAAAGAAACCCTAATAGGGTTATGTGTAATTACACTTAATTGCACATTAACCCCTATTATTTGTATCAAATACAAATAGGCCTATAAAGAACTATTCTTTATTCACTAAAACCCTTTCTCTCATAGACTTTAAAGCCCTTCTTGCATGATCAGTGTGTGACCCATTGGGTTCACACCATTAAGTAGTAGGAATAGCACGAGGTGTGCACAATGGAACTCTTTCCATTTAGGGTCTAATTGGAACTCCTTCCAATTCCCTAATTGATTATAACTCATTTATATCAATTAGGGCTTCTACTAACCATGAGTAACACCTAGCATATGGCTCATGGTGTGGTCCTTAATGGGGTGAATAGTCATTTACAAAGAACCCTTCTGTTATAGTTTATAGGTTACAATTGCATCCTTCCTTCAACACAATGTCTCCAATTGAACTAATAGGACATGGAAGTCTGTCAAGTCCCTAGTTCAATTACTTTATACTCATTCATAGATATCAACTCATAGATGAACTCATGAAACTCTTTTCATATTCATCCTACCATGGCCATGGATTTAATGAGTTATATTATGAATGCTATATGAGACATTCTCTCTCTTTTTCCTAAGAGTGATGGATCCCTTGTTGATCACTCACATGCCTTCATACACAGAGCAGTAGGGCCAATGAACACCTTTGCAGACCCCTGAATAGGATCTGCACTTAGTGTTATCAAACTTCTAAAGCTACATGCATAAGGCAACTATGGTGTCTCAGGTCTAAGGATTACTTGTACCACTATAACAATGAGAAACTGATTGACAGGCAGGATAAAACTCCATTCAGTTTATCTCATATCTTTAATCACATTCAGTGTACCTATTCTTATAATAGGCACCCACTTGTTGGTTGTAGTGTCTCCACACAAATAGCTTGAGACTAGCTATCCTCCTATAGAGTCAACCTAACAAGTGCTAGTCCTATGGTTCATTACTGTCCATCATAGTGAACCTTCAACTAGGAATGCTTAAGGAGTTTAGTACAGAGATATATCTATAGTCTCAAAATTACAACTCTTTGTAATTCCATATTCTCAACTCTAACTCCATGGACATATTATGTAAATATAAATGATGCATATAAACATAATAGAATAAGCCCTTTTATTAAATCAATAATAAATGTGACATGCATAAATGAAATCAAATGATTGTTCCTAATCCCTAAACAATCATCTCTATATTGGCTCTAGGGCATAATCCTAACAAATACAAAGTATTTTAAGAATACAAGAGATGTAGAAACTCTCATTTAAATGTAGCAAACATGACTTGGTTATGAGATGACCAAGTCCGTCTTTTACTTGGTGTAGTGAAAGAGTTACATTTATAATTTGACTAATACATTGTGACGCATATAGTCATATAGAGCATGCATTCAATTACAGTAGATTCCTCTTAAAATACCATAGCTTAATGGTGAATCTAAGAGAACGAATTGAACCCTATTAAGATAAGGTTTGATCCATGATGAGTTTTACTAATGTATTCATCTAGGATATACCTTAAAATTGCTACATATTGATAATTTAGGGTTCACTCCAGTTTTGTCCCAATTATATCATATATGATATGGGAAGAAACCCAACTTAAAGATGTTAAGGCTTGGGATTGTGCTACGTATGTCTAGAGACATAATGTAGACAATCTAGAAATAAGGTCAAGTAAGTGTTGAATTGTGGTATATCCCAAAGAGTGGCTGGGATAGTATTTCTACTACCCTAATGAAAAAAAGTTGTCCATTAGGATGTTTGTTGGATTTTCTTGAGAAAGAGTTCATTCAAGAAAGATGCAAAAGTAGATAGAATTTACAGAATTGTCTGTAAAGCCACAAACCAACAAAGATCCAACCTTTGCCCCTATTGAGGCAAAACCTGTAATTACACCACAGTCCTTTCATGGATCAAATTGGATATTTTTCAACATATAAGAGATACGGTATCTCTATTAATATGTGTAAGAATATTTCTATGATAATAAAGATCACTAAAATAATCTTATTGATTGTGATTAAGCGATGTTTGACATCAACTCGAGAAATGACTAAGAGTCATTAAATCCAATATGGTTAGGTAGAGACCTAGAAGGCTAGGCTATTTGAGAATGTTTCAACATAGGCAAAAGGTTGTCTATAAAGAAACTTGTTTGATAATAGTTATGCTGAAATCCATCATTTGGATCTTGTAATCTATAAACACACATTTTGAAATATAAGATATGTCAAAAAGGATATAAAGATGTTACATCTAATCGTGAAAAACCATAAAAGTGTGTAAGTTATAGAAGTTACAAGATTCTCATAATTAGAACATCTATAAAGTTGAAGTAATCAAATTGTTTGATTTCTCTTATTGTATAGATGGACCATGAGTGCATAAAAGGTTAGTGGGACTGTGATCATTTTTCTTTATCCTATCAATAAGATGATATCCTAATCATTATGAATGATATATAAATGTTATCTAATGTGAAGTTTTAGTTTTTGAGAAAAACTTCTTCATGAAAGATTTGGCAGAAGCATCCAACAAGATTTATAGAGAATAGATCATATAGATTGCAAAGTATCTCCAAATCATTAAACATAATTGAAATGTTGAAGGAGTTCAACATGGAGAATTCTAAGGGAGGTTTGATTTACTTCAGATAAGAATTCATTATTCAAGGGCATGTGCCCTAGGATAACACAAGTAAGGTTCTTAAAGTGTTAAGAAGCCTTATTCTACATTATGTATTGAACCTGATATCTATTATGTCGTAATTGTTACAAATAGATATCAGTCAATCCAAAATTGGAATATTGGATTGTATATGGAAATTGTAACTCATAGTAGATGGTTATATGGATTTGGATATAATCCATATGGGGTATATTTTATGTTCACTTTAGTTGGTGAAATACTTAATGGAAGAACTGTATGAAGGACACAGTGGATTCCATTATTGAGGGTAAATTAATTGTCGCATTGTCTAAGAGACTGTTTGGATCTATAGGTTCATTTAGAACTTGGAGTTGTTCCTTCCATTGAGTTGCTCATACCGTGTTTTGCGATAACAATGGGTCTACAGCTCAAGCATAGGAACCACGGTCCCATCAAAAGTCCAAACACATAGAGCGGAAATTCCAAGTGATTAGAGGAATCATTGGAAGAGCTAATAGATACATTACAGAAGATATTATCTACATAAGTTTTTGTAGACCTACTGACTAAAGCTTTAAAACATAATTGGTTATGTCTAAGACCAACATCTTGAGAAGATAGGTATGTGATACATGGTCGATTGGCTTTAGTGCAAGTGGGAGATTGTTAGGATTATGCCCTAGAGCCAATCATAGAGATGATTGTTTAGGGCTTAGGAACAATCATTTGATTTCATTTATGTATGTCACATTTATTATTGATTTAATAAAAGGGCTTATTCTATTATGTTTATATGCATTATTTATATTTACATAATATGTCCATGGAGTTAGAGTTGAGAATATGGAATTACAAAAAGTTGTAATTTTGAGACTGTAGATATATCTCTGTACTAAACTCCTAAAGCATTCCTAGTTGAAGGTTCACTATGATGGACAATAATGAACCATAGGACTAGCACTTGTTAGGTTGACTCTATAGGAGGATAGCTGGTCTCAAGCTATTTGTGTGGAGACACTACAACCAATAGGTAGGGTGCCTATTGATAGAATAGGTATATTGAATGTGACCAAAGATATGAGATAAACTGAATGGAGTTTTAACCTGCCTGTCAATCAGTTTCTCATTGTTATAGTGGTCCAAGTAATCCTTAGACCTAAGACACCATAGTTGTCTTATGCATGTAGCTTTAAAAGTTTGATAACACTAACTGTAGATCCTTATAGGGGTCTGCAAGGGTGTTCATTGGCCTTACTACTACATATATGTCACACTTATGTGTGACATGGCATAATGCTTACACACTCCCAACCCTAGCCATCCAAGCTATTGGAGGCTCTCTTCTCTTTCTCTCTCTTCTCCACCTCTAGTAACAACAAGGAAGAAGAAGGAAAAGGCTTGAAGCTCTAGTTAGGTGTGGATACCGTTGGAGGCAGCACATTTGGGTTGCTCATTCACCGCTGTCCAGAGTCGAAGCTTGGAGCAAAAAGGAGAAACATTCAAACTGTAAGTGTTCTAACCCTCTTTGTAGTTAGGGTTTGATTTTGTATTATGCATAGTTAGGTTCATGGGATTGGGAATCGTAGGAAAAATTTTTTATATTCCGCACTTCTATTTTTCCCTCTTGTTCGATTCCCAACAGTAAGGTAGAGACCTAGAAAGCTAGGCTATTTGAGAATGTTTCAACATAGGCAAAAGGTTGTCTATAAAGAAACTTGTTTGATAATAGTTATGCTGAAATCCATTTGGATCTTGTAATCTATAAAAACACATTTTGAATATAAGATATGTCAAAAGGATATAAAGATGTTATATCCAATGGTGAAAAACCATAGAGGTGTGTAAGGTATAGAAGTCCATTAATGGACTACAAGATTCTCATAATTGGAACATCTATAAAGTTGAAGTAATCAAATTGTTTGATTTCTCTCATTGTATAGATGGACCAAGAGTGTATAAAAGGTTAGTGGGAGTGAGATCCATATTTTTCTTTATCCTATTATGAAGATGACATCCTAATCATTTGGAATGATTTAGTAATGTAATCTAAAGTGAAGTTTTAGTTTTTCAGAAAAATTTCTTCATAAAAGATTTGGCAGAAGCATCCAACAAAGATCTATACAGATAGATCATGTAAATTGCTAAGTATCTCCAAATCATTGAACATAGTTGAAATGTTGAAGGAGTTCAGCATGAAGGATTCCAAGAAAGGTCTGATTCACTTCAGACATGGAATTCATTTTTCTAAGGGCATGAGCCCTAGGATAACACAAGTAAGGTTCTTAAAGTCTTAAGAAACCTTATTTTACACTATGTACTGAATCTGATATCTATTATATTGTAATTGTTATAAATAGTTATCAGTCAATCCAAATTTGGAATATTGTATTGTATATGGAAATTATAACTCATAGTTGATGAGTATATAGATTTAGATATAATCCATATGGGGTATATTTTATATTCACCTTAGTTGGTGAAATACTTAATGGAAGAACTGTATGTAGGATACAGTGGATTCCATTATTAAGGGTGAATAAATTGTTGCATTTATAATTGTCTAGGAGACTGTTTGGATCTATAAGTTCATTTAGAACTTGGAGTTGTTCCTTCCATTGAGTTGCCCATACTTGTTTTGTGACAACAATAAGGCTATAGCTCAAGCATAGGAACCATGGTCTCATCAAAAGTCTAAACACATAGAGCGGCAATTCCAAGTGATTAGAAAAATCATTGGAAGAGGTAACATATATACATTACAGAAGATATTAACTACATAATTTATTGTAGACCTATTAATCAAAGCTTTGAGACATAATGGGTTATGTGTCAGACCAACATCTTAAGAAGATGCGTATGAGATACTCGGTCGATTGGCTTTAGTGCAAGTGAGAGATTGTTAGTTGTATGCCCTACAGCCAATCATAGAGATGATGCTTTAGGGATAAAGAACAATCATAGGATTTCATTTATTGTATGTCACATTTATTATTAATTTAATAAAAGGGCTTTTCTATCATGTTTATTCTATTCTTTATATTTACATGATATGTTCATAGAGTTAGAGTTAAGAATATGAAATCACAAGGTGTTCTGATTATGAGACTAGATATATAAATCTCTATACTAAACTCTTAAATCATTCCTAGTTGAAAGTTCACTATGATGGACAATAATGAACCATAAGACTAGCACATGTTAGGTTAGCTCTTTAGGAGGATAGCTAGTCTCTGAGCTATTTGTGTGGAGACTCTATAACCAACATATGGGTGCTTGTTGTATAAATAAACAAGTACACTGAATGTAACCAAAGTCATGAGATCAATTGAATAGAGTTTTTCCTGCCTGTAAATCAGTTTCTCATAGTTGCAGTGGTACAAGTAATCCTTAGACCTGAGGCACCACAGTTGTCTTATGCATGGAGCTTTAGAAGTTTGATAGCACTAACTGCTTATCCCTATGGGGTTTGCAAGGGTGTTCATTGGCTCTACTGTTACATGTGTGAAGGCATGTGTGTGATCAATAAGGGATCCATCACTTCTAGTAATAAGGAGAGAATGTTCTCATAAGAACACTCATAAATATAACTCATGTGAATCTGTGGCCACAATATTATGATGATTATGGAAAAGGGTTTTCATGATGCATCTTATGAGTTGATATTTTGGGTAGGTTCATAAATGTATTGAACTAGGGACTTGACAGACTTCCATGTCCTATTAGTTCAAACAGAGACATTATGTATGATGGAGGGATGTAATTGTAACCTTAAGCTGTAACTGAAGCGTTCTTTGTTCGATAATTATTCACCTCATTTAGACCACACCATGAGCCATTGCTAGATGTTACTCAGGTTAGTAGAAGCCCTAATTGATATAAGTGAGTTATAATTAATTAGAGAATTGGAAGGTAATCCAATTAGACCCTTAATGGAAAGTGTTCCATTGGGCACTCCATGTGACATTGAGTGCCACTACCTACTACTAAATGTTGTGAACCCAATGGGTCACACACCAAAGATGCAAAGAGGGACTTTAAAGTTGTGAGAAAAAGGGCAAGAGTGCATAAGAATAGTTCATGAGGACCATACTTGCATTAGATGTAAATAAGAGGGGTTATTGTGCAATTTAGGGAAATTGCACTCCCACACAAAGTGGGATTCCTCCCTTGGCCAGCCCTCCTTGGTGTCTATATAAAGGCCACTAGCATGTGCCTTAGACACTATGAAATTGACTTTCTCCTCTCTCTTGGCCGAACCTGAGGAAGCTCTCTCTCTCTCTTTCCTTCTTCTCTTCTTCTAGCATTCAACAAGGGGAATTAGAAGGAAGCTTGAAGACCTTTGCTAGGTGTGGATACCATGGAGGCAGTGCACTTGTGCTACTCGTAGCTGCTCATTCAAGGATTATTCATTGCTGTCTAGAAATTCAAGAGCCTGGAATTTGAAGATTTGAATCAACTGTAAGTGTTCTAACCATTCTTCTAGTTAGGGTTTTATGTTTTGTATAAATCACAATCAGATTCATGGGCTTTAAGGAATTGTATTATGATTTTGTTTATCATTATCTTCCGCTGCGTAGTTTTTCTCTACATCAATTCCTTACAGTAAGAATATCCAAAGGAAGATGAAAGGTAACAACAAAGCCAACAAAACCTGTTTCCACTGCGGGAAAGATGGGCACTGGAAACGTAACTGTCAGGGAGTATCTGGATACTCTGAAGAACCAACCTTTCGGAAGGTATGGATCATGCTCTAAACTAAATGTTAGTTCTACTTCCACTTGGGTACTTAATTTTGATGAGAGTTCACATTCCATGCAGGATCTAATGGAAAGTTGAAGGCTGAGTAGAGGAGGAGTAACCCTACAAGTGGAGAATGGAGCAAGAGTTGCTGCATTGGCTGTGGGGCTTGCTACTTGACTCTGCCTGATGGAGTAGTTTAGAATTAGTAGGCTATCTTTACATTCCAGAAGTAGTTAGAAACATTATTTCTATTTTAATTTTATCTAAACAAGGTTTTAGTTTTAATTTTTAAAGATAATAAATGTTTTCTATTTAAATATGAAGAATTCATTACTTTTGGTGTTTATGTGAATGGCCTTTATTTTCTAAACTTTATTGCAAATATAAATTGCATGGAGCATGATAGTTCTAAATTGAATGCTAATAAACCCAAGAGAAAAAGAGATCAGGTTTCTCTTACTTTATAACCTTTACCAATGTTCGTTCAAGGTATGGGTACATGTATTTAAAGAAGTACAAATCTGAAACATTTGAAACGTTCAAAGAATTCAGATATGAAGTAGATAAAAAAACCGGTAAAATTATTAAAGCTCATTGATTGGATTGAGGAGGCAAATATTTAACAGTGAATTTCCAAATCAACTTGTTTAAGTAGGCATTCTATCACAATGGACACCTCTTGGAACACCACAACTTGATGGCATGTCAGAAAGGAGGAAGAGGATCTTATTGGATATGGTCCGATCCATGATAAGTTACACCGACCTAATATTATCCTTTTAAGGATATGCCTTAGAAATTGCTAACTACCTGTGAAACAGAGTTCAAACCAAGGCTATCCCTTAGAACCCATATGAGATATGGAAAGGGAAGCACTAAACCTTAAAGCATGTTAAGGTATGAGGTTGCACTGCATATGTACAGACACATGATGCAACTAAATTGGAATCAAGATAAGTTAAATGTAGGTTTTTGGGATATCCTAAGGAGAGTTTAGGATACTATTTCTATTATCCTGACAAACAAAAGGTGTTTGTTAGTAAGTTTGCAATCTTTCTTGAAAAAGAGTTTATTCAAGAAGGAGGTAATAATAGGAAAATAGAACTCAAAGAGTTGTCTAATGAGACATAAACCGACCATGATTTAACCCCTGTCCCTGTTGAGATAGAACCCATTATTGTACCATGAGTGTACAAATGGGTTAGTGGGAATGCGATCACATTTATGGTCCTATATGTTAATGACATTCTACTTATTGGGAATAAAGTAGAGACGTTGTCAAAAGTGAAAGATTGGTTTTCACATAATTTCTCCATGAAAAATTTGGGAGAAGCATCATATATTCTAGGAATAAAGGTCTATAGAGATAGATCTAAAAGGATGCTAGGTCTCTCCCAATCGATGTATATAGACAAGATTTTGAAAAGGTTCAAGATGCATGATTCCAAAAAGAGGTCTAATTCCTGTCAGACATGGAATTAAGTTGTCTAAAACTACAAGACCAGATATCAGTTTTGCTATAAGTGTTACAAGCAGATATTAGGTAAACCCAGGTAAGAAACACTGGGAAGCAGTCAAGGCTATCCTTAAGTACTTGAGAAGAACTAAGGATCTATGCCTTGTCTATGGAGAAAGAAACTTGGAAATGGTTTGTTATACGGACTCAAATTTTCAATCTAACGATGATGATAAGAAATCATCATCAGGGTATGTTTTCACCTTGAATGGTGGAAATGTAAGTAGGAGAAGCTGTAAGTAGGATACTACAGCGAACTCCACTACTGAGGCTAAACATATTGTTGCATGTTTGGATGAAAAGTTCATTACTGAACTAGGAGTGGTTCCTAACATTGAGAAGCCTTTACCATTGTTTTGTGACAACAACGGGGATATTGCTCAAGCCTAGAAACCACGGTCTCATCAAAAGTCCAAACTTTAAGCGGCGATTCCAAATGATTAGAGAGATCATGGGAAGAGATAACATATACATATAGAAGATTAATACAATAGAGAATGTAGGAGATCCCTTCACTAAAGCTTTGACCCAAGTGCAGTTGGATGACCACCGACAGGAAATGGGTATGAGATACATAGTGGATTGGCTATACTGCAAGTAGGAGATTGTTAGGATTATGCCCTAGAGCCAATTATAGAGATGATTGTTTAGGGATTACGGACAATCAATTGATTTCATTTATGCATGTCACATTTATTATTGATTTAATAAAAGGGCTTATTCTATTATGTTTATATGCATAATTTATATTTACATAATATGTCCATGGAGTTAGAGTTGAGAATATGAAATTACAAAGGGTTGTAATTTTGAGACTGTAAATATATCTTTGTACTAAAATCCTAAAACATTCCTAGTTGAAGGTTCATTATGATGGATAGTAATGAACCATAGGACTAGCATTTATTAGGTTGACTTTATAAGAGGATAGCTAGTCTCAAGCTATTTGTGTGGAGACATTACAACTAACAAGTGCGTGCCTATTATAATAATAGGTACACTAAATGTCACCAAAGATATGAGATAAACTGAATGGAGTTTTAACCTACCTGTTGTTGGGAATCATACAAGAAGGAAAAACAGAAGTGCGGAATATAAAAATTTTTCCTACGATTCCCAATCCCATGAATCTAACTATGCATAATACAAAATCAAACCCTAACTACGAAGAAGGTTAGAACACTTACAGTTTGAATGTCTTCTCCTTTTTGCTCCAAGCTTTGAATCCAGACAGCTGTGAATAAGCAGCCCAAGTGTGCCACCTCCAACGGTATCCACACCTAGCTAGAGCTTCAAGCCTTTTCTTTCTTCTTCCTTGTTGTTGCTAGAGGTGGAGAAGAGAGAGAGAGAGAGAAGAGAGCCTCCAACAGCTTGGACGGCTAGGGTAGGGAGTGTGCAAGCATCTTGCCAAGTCACACATAAGTGTGACTTATATATGCAGCCCACTAAAGGGGGCTGGCCATAAAGAAGAAACCCTAATAGGGTTATGTGTAATTACACTTAATTACACATTAACCCCTATTATTTGTATCAAATACAAATAGGCCTATAAAGAACTATTCTTTATTCACTAAAACCCTTTCTCTCATAGACTTTAAAGCCCTTTCTTGCATGATTAGTGTGTGACCCATTGGGTTCACATCATCAAGTAATAGGAATAGCACGAGGTGTGTGTGGACCCCGGAAAGTTAAGGCCCACGAGGGTTGAAAAGAAAATAGGGTTTGAAAAAGAAAAAGGGAGTCGCCACCTTATTTTTTAAAGGAAACAAGGAAAACCCTAAAAACCAATTTTGTTTTAACAAAACAAAAGAATGACTCCATGTTTAAAAAGGAAAGGCAAAAATAGTCTTTTGGAAACCAAAGAAATCGGGGATTCGGAAGCTAAGTTATGACATGGGAAGGTTCTAGGCATAGCCTATAGGCACCCATGTCACCCTTTCGGTCTCTTAGTTTATTTGGGCTAAGTTAAGATCTTACCATACAAAATTCAGCAAGCATATCACATCAAGAATTGCATGCATATCATATATCCATCCATAACAAACAAACAAAACAAAGAAAAAACAAAACAAAACTAGGATACTTAGACCCTAGGGCGGACTTGAACCTCAAAGCGCCTACGTACCATGTAGTGAAATACATGGATCAAAGTCCACGTAGTTCGATGAGAATTAGGGTTAAATCCTAATATAAACCTATGGTAAAAACCCTAGGTTTCCTTATTTGAAAGATAGAAAATCTGGTATTTAAACCAAGTTTGAAATAGAAATAACTTCCACAAGATGGAAACTTTGATAAAAAGGTAATTTATTTAATCAAGGAAACCTCTAATTATTACCATAGACTCATATTAGGAAATAACCCTAAGGAGGGAGAAGAGAGAAGATAAAGGAAGAAAAAGTGAATTAGGGCACTTTCAAACCCTACTTACCTTGTGCAATATCTCCGAGCAATAGCAAGCCTAAGCAATAACGACCTTATTTGCAATAAAGTGATTATCACCCCTGTTTGCACCCTTACACGTGCTCAAAACAAACCAAAAGAAGAAAATACAAATCTGGACAGAATAGTATAAGGGCCTAAAATCATCCACTAATCATGCATATAACACAAATAGTGAAATAACATAAACCCTAATGCAATCCCAGAACCATGACATGCATAAAAACCCTAAAATCAACTAGCATGAATGCAGAAAATCATCATAGCTATTCTATATGCAATACATATACAGCAACTATGAAGAAAAAGACAACAAAAAGCCTAAACTACTATACTATATGCAACAAACCTAAAACAAGGGCAAAAGAAATCCTAAACTCACACACATGCTTTAAACTATGTGAAACAGCCCTAAATCATGCAAAACTAAACATAAATGACATTCTAATCATATGTATTAACTAATGAAAGCATCAACACATGATAAAAATGCAAGCTTGAACATGAAATAATAGCTATTCAATGAAAAACCCTAAAAAAGACACTAGACACCCTAGAATCACAACTATGCATAAAATCACATGGAATAACATTATAACATGCATAACTCCTCAAGAATAACATTTTAGTCATGAATATTAACCAATAGAAGCATCAACACATGATAAAAATGCCAACTTGAACATGAAATAGAGCTATTCTAATTTCAGCACAATAGAAATCCTAAAATCCCAACTATGCATTAAACCACATGAAATAATCCAATTACATGCATAACTCATTATGAATAACATTTAAACCATGTATATTAACTATTAGAAACATCAACACATGATAAAAATACTATCTTAAGCATGCAACAGAATTATTCTAAGTAAAACCTTAATTTCAGCATAAAGAGAAAAGAGGTATACCTATGGTGGATGTCTCCTTGCTGCTGTAGAGATTTCTTCTCCTCTTGAAACACTCTCCTTCAAGCCTTCACACAAACCCTAGCTCTCCTTTGGAACTCTCTCTCACTCTCTTTCTCCAGAAATTAGGTTAAACTACATAAGAATGGCTCTAGTTGCCTTAAAGTGGCTCCCCTAGTGCTGAAGTATAAGGGGGTATTTATAGGGATTGAGTGGAATCAATCAATGGTTGGGATTAAAACCCTAAATATTAATCCAAGGGTCCTTAGAGACTCTCTTGGGGCTCAAGGCACTCAAATAGGGTTGAAAATATGATGGAAAGGCAGCTGGAGGCGGAAAAATACGTCAAAATAGGAAGGGAATCAAAAAACCCTAAAAAAATGGCGAAGTTCCTCGGCTGACCACCCAGGGCTGGGCGGCTAACCACCTGGCCTTGGGCGGCTAACCACCTGGGCTGGGCGGTTAGCCGCCAAGCCCCAGATGGTCACCCGAGCGCGCCATCAGCAATTGCCTTATTTGAGCCATTTCGGCTTCCAAATGTGTTTCGGGGGTCAAATCAACTCCGATTTTGACGAAACGAAAGCTAAAACGACCGTGCTTCAATGAGGAATGTAATTTAAGACATTTTAGGGCAAAAATCCCTAGCCATGGCTGCATGGTTGGGTTTTACAAAGACGGCTAACCGCCATGCACCACCGTCGCTAAGCTTAGGTATGCACACAGGGTCGCACCGAATGCTTTCCAATTCAAAATTCAACCTTCCAAAACATCTTTGGGAATGAAATTAAGACTAATTAAAGTCAAATGGGTGGGAATTGAGTGAAAATCATGAGCCAATTTGAGCCAACCCGAAGTGGGTCTCTTAACCAACTTGAATCGTATTGAGCCATTTTAATCCCAAACCATCAATTCATCAAATTAAACCCATAAATATCTCAAATGCATTCTCATGAACTCCAATTGACAACTTGGAGATCATTTCAAGGTTAAATAGAAAGTTCGTGACCTAAAAGACGGTTATGCCCCTCAAGTCACAAAAGTTCTTATTAACCCTTAAGATCAACTCCAAATTGAACCAAAATTCATATCCAATGTCCTTGTGATTCTAGAAGGCTAATGCAAGTAACTAGACTCAAAAACAAAACAAAAACATGCATGGAATGACAAACCCTAGTAAAGTGGTGCAAAAATGGGGTGTGACAGAAGCCCCTCATTGGTGCAGCAAGTTTCACTTGCGAACCAATGATAAAAGAACATCCCATTTTTGCTTGGGAGAGTAATTGCATCAAATTCAAATGGAGAACTCCATCATCCTATGGAATTCATCACATATCTTAAGCAATTAGAAGTCAATGTCTAGGTAAAGGTCAATACCCAGGACAAGTAGAGGTAACTCTAAGTGAAGGTCAACACCTAGGATGAGTACAAGTCAATACTCGAAGAGAATCGGTATTGGGAGTGAAGGTCAACACTCAGGGTGAGTAATAGTCAATACTCAAAAGGAGTAGGGATAAATATGAGTGGAGGTCAACACTCGGAGTGAGTACCCGTCAATACTCAAAAGGAATCAGAGTGAAGGTTAACACTTGGGGTGAGTACTAGTCAATACTCGAGACAAAAATGCTTTAATGATTAGAATGAGTATGGGTCAATACATAGGGTGAGTATGGGTCAATACTCAAGATGAATATGCGACAATATTCAGGGTAAGTATGGGTCAATACTTAGGATGAGTATATATCAGTACTCGGAATGAGTATAGGTCAATACTCAGGAGAGCCAATAAGACATCGTATGGGTAAGAGTCATTACTCAAACGAGAACCCATGATGGATAGAAGTCAATATCCATACTGAAAATCTAAAAAGAAATCCCATGAATAGAAGTCAATACTTAAACACACACAAGCAAGGGTCAATGCTTGCTATGAGTAAAGATCAATACTCACAAAGAAAAGCTTACGAGCAAGGGTCATTGCTTGAAATGAGTAGGATTCAATACTCACAGAGAAAGTCATACGAGCAAGGGTCAATGCTCAAGATAAAATGTATATAAGCAATGGTCAATGCTTGAAATGAGTAGGATTCAATACTCACAGAGAAAATCACTCGAGCAAGGGTCAATGCTCAAGATAAAATGTATATAAGCAAAGGTCAATGCTTGAAATGAGTAGGATTCAATACTCACAGAGAAAATCATTCGAGCAAGGGTCAATGCTCAAGATAAAATGTATATAAGCAAAGGTCAATGCTTGAAATGAGTAGGATTCAATACTCACAGAGAAAATCATTCGAGCAAGGGTCAATGCTCAAGATAAAATGTATATAAGCAAAGGTCAATGCTTGATATGAGTAGGATTCAATACTCACAGAGAAAATTATTCGAGCAAGGGTCAATGCTCAAGATAAAATGTATATAAGCAAAGGTCAATGCTTGAAATGAGTAGGAGTCAATACTCACAGAAAAAACTATATGAACAAAAGTTACTGTTGGTGATGAGTAGGGGTCAATACTCAAAGAATGCCGAGAGATTGCATAGGTAGAAGTCAATACCTAAAACAATAACATATGTATAGAGGAGACATGCCGAAGGGGTTTGGAATCAATACCTATGATGGATAAGAATCAATATTATAGAACGAACAAGGATCAATGCTCGAGAGGGGAGTATGAGTGAATACTCAAAATGAGTGAAGGTCAACACTCAAGATGAATAATAGTCAATATTCCAAACGAGCAAAGGTCAGTGCTTAAGAAAAAAAGAAAAAAAAAAAATAGGTAAACACTCATAGGGGAGCTTAACAAAACATTAGTTAAGTATGAGTCACTACTCATAAGACAAGGTTGGTATGAGGACAAAGCCAACACCACATGAAGAAAAAAAATATCACTCACATGGCTACTTGGGTGTAACCCAATGGCGAATACTCAAGCAAATATGGTCATGGGAAAATGGACCTCCAAAACTCAATGAACACTGCATATTACTAATGCACACATCAACTAATCAATCAACTCAAGTAAAATTGATTCAGATGGATTTATTAGCACAAGTTCATGCACAGAAAGATTATCTAGAAATGGTTTTGCAAACCTATCATTCTTTTTCCTTAAAGACCTCTTTACATACTTAGCACAATCATGGAATTTCAAAAGCATTTTTCTTTGTTTATAAAATGGTGGTCGAGCCTTCTTAGGAAACAATGCAATTTAGGAGGATCGGATCAAACCCATGAATTCTTTTTCAAGGTATAGGAATGGAGTGGAATCACCTCTTCTTCTCTTCTTCTTTCTTCGCTTATCTTTTTTTCAAAACCCTAACTTTTGCCTAGATTGCCCTTCCGGGTTTTCAACCTAGCGGGTTGCCCTAATTTTTGCCTAGGCCGCCCTTTCGGGTTTTCAACCTAGCAGGCTCTTCTTCTTTTCCTCTTTTTTTTTTTTTCTTTGTTTTCTCATTAGCACAAAGAAATTCAACTCATGAAGCCCCAACCCATTCTCTTCACCAATTCATTTAAGTTCTCTGAACAAGATAAACCAGCCCCAGCATTCATTCAAATTCTTCTTCAACAAGCATAATCAGCCCCTGGGTTCATAGCACATTCACATTTTTCAATTGAGCAAAATAAATCAGCCCCAATCTCACGAAATCACATGACTACAGCTAAGGCAAATCGTTTCATAATGGTTACTGCTGCCCCTTTTCCATTATTAAATCCATGACAAGAGTCTAAGTCAAAAGGTAAGAAGATATAGAATTTGATGGAACCCACAAATGAATTATGACTGAATACTTTCAAAGGACGAGGTCTATGACCACTAGAAATACACAAGACTCAAGAGAGGCAAAGGAGGTAAATGGAGGGATATCTGAAGCACTCAAACCAAACAAGAACAAGAAGAATAATCAAATTAACTTTCTCGGTGGCATGTAGTATTTTAGCTCACTAATTTGATGAATAAGATTGTTTCTTCTTAACTTGGTCACAAAGAGTTGCCTTCAATGGTTGGTTATATGTCAAGCATCTTTCTTTCTTCTTTTTTGTTTTGTTTTGTTTTTTTTTTTCAATGAATTGGACTGCACCCAAAGTAACTTTATGGGCTGCCTACGTATCTCCACTTTGATCTTCAAAAGACATTAACCAAACTAACATTTCTTTTTTGGTAGAGAATCAGGTCCTCGTAGTTCAAGGCATTCTCTTTTCTTTTTTCATCATTTTTTTCTTTTTTTTCAAAAGCCCTAACTTTTGCCTAGGTCGCCTTTTTAGGTTTTCAACCTAGCGGGCCTAGGCTCTACACATAACCACATAGGGACCACCCTCATTTGGCTTGAACCTTTCTCGCGGGTCACGAACATAGGTAGTAGTCTTCTTTGAACACAAAGCCTTCTTTTGATCGATTTTCCTTCTAAATGCTTTTGGATGTATGTTAATCCCTTCCCTTTCTTTTTGTACTTTTTTTCTTTTTTGTGCTCTTTTCTTTCTTTTTTTTTCTTTTCACAACTTTTTCTTTTGACTTTTTTTTGAGGGAGAGGGAAATAAACATCTCCAAAAGCTCACCATGCTAATTGATTTCTTCTTTTGATCTCTGAATTGCTTCTTACAAGGGTTTCAAGATCTTCTCAAGTTGCTTGGCCTAGGTCTTCATGTAGTGTAGTGGGTGGGTGGCCCCTATGTTTACCATTTTGGACTTCTCATTGTTTCCAAGTTAATCAATTGCAGCTCATTCATCATTCATTATGTTTGCTCTTTTAGTGGGAAGAGCTTTCGAGCTTCTTAGGAAATATTTTAATGCCACATTGATTGTCAATTGATTAAGGAGAAGAGAAATAGAGAGACAATGGAATTACTGAAATCAAATTTTTTATTGAAAGAATAAAGGAGAACACATTGACAATGACTAGGACTCAAAAGACTCAAAACTTCAAAATTGACAATGACTAGAACTCAAAAGACTCAAAACTTCAAAGGACATTTGACTCGAAGATCAACAACAATTAACTAACTAGAAAACAAACAAAAAACTTAAACTCCTTATCACGGACAGTTATGATAGAATTAGTGTAGTAGTAAGCACTAAGAAAAAACTTATTATCTTTCCCAACAACCTCAAGGCATCAGCATCCTTTCCTTGTGAATTAAACATTCTTATTCTTCATCTTGACTTGCGCTGCCAACATTATCCAAATCCCCATGAGTGTCAAAGGTTCCTTGAGCCTCATAAAGTCCCTCAAAATCAAGAACCCCCATGCTAGCAAGAGTTTGAGTATCCTTTGAATGATATGGGCCATGAATTGGAAATTCTTGCTTAATTGCGGCAAGGGATCTCGGTGGATTGGCATATGGCTGGGTTGGAGAAATTGGGTTTATGGTGGCCAAAAATGGTTTCATGGAAGAGCTTTGAAGAATATTTGGATTATTGGTTGGTGTGGAAAAATTGATTACTCCACGGTCAATGAGGTCTTGGATCTCATGTCGTAGTCTATAACAATGATTGGTGTCATGTCCCCTACTCTGATGAAAAGCACAATATTCATTTTCCTTAAACCGGCGAGGCAAAGGATTAGGAAGGGGTTTTGGATCAAGAGGTGACAATAAGCCCAAAATCGCTACTCTTGAAAAAGCATGGTTCAATGGCATGTAGGGTTCGGTAAACTGGCGAGGTTCTTTCCTTACAGTTTGGGCATTCAAATCTGCTCTGTTGTATCTTCTTGGACTCGATAGCCCCTGAATTAGACTCATGATGATTCATAGACTCGGATTGGGCTTTAGGAACAACTTGAACAATCACCAAGATATCATTCAACTTTTGCATGATCTCACAAAGCATTCCCCTAATTTCTTCCAATGTCATATTGCCAACTCCAGCCATGAAAGTGATAATGGGTTCCACTCTAATCTTTAACCTCTAGAAGATATCACGGGTTTAATCCAGCCCTACTTCAAGAACAAAATTCCCTTTTTAGGCTATGACCAAAACATTTTAACAATATTTCCATGATTGCGCTAAATTGGTAAGTGCGATATTATAAAGCATGCCCTTAAGTAGGCATCTCATCTCCAAGGGTACCTTGAAGTGTAAGGTGACGTAGTAAGGGCATGAAGGTGAGTCACTTAGCCTTAGGTTCTAACCACTAACCATCACAAAACCATCAAGAGTCACTTTCCCCCAAGTGTAGGCAAACTATGAGCTAGGTTTAAACAGTATATCTCCTTAGTTAGACACCTCATCCTCAAAAGTGTCCTTAAGACGGAAGGTGAGGTGACATACTAAAGACATAAAGATGAATAAGCCCCTACTTCTTAACCCTTAATCAAACACTTCACTCCAAACAAGCCCCTATTGGTTCAGTTAAAAGCCCATGATTAAATCGGTCTTAGTGTTAGGATTATGCCCTAGAGCCAATCATAGAGATGATTGTTTAGGGATTAGGAACAATCATTTGATTTCATTTATGTATGTCACATTTATTATTGATTTAATAAAAGGGCTTATTCTATTATGTTTATATGCATCATTTATATTTACATAATATGTCCATGGAGTTAGAGTTGAGAATATGGAATTACAAAGAGTTGTAATTTTGAGACTATAGATATATCTCTGTACTAAACTCCTAAAGCATTCCTAGTTGAAGGTTCACTATGATGGACAGTAATGAACCATAGGACTAGCACTTGTTAGGCTGACTCTATAGGAGGATAGCTAGTCTCAAGCTATTTGTGTGGAGACACTATAACCAACAAGTGGGTGCCTATTGCGAGAATAGGTACACTGAATGTGACCAAAGATATGAGATAAACTGAATGGAGTTTTATCCTGCCTGTCAATCAGTTTCTCATTGTTATAGTGGTACAAGTAATCCTTAGACCTGAGACACCATAGTTGCCTTATGCATGTAGCTTTAGAAGTTTGATAACACTAAGTGCAGATCCTATTCAGGGGTCTGCAAAGGTGTTCATTGGCCCTACTGCTATGTGTGTGAAGGCATGTGAGTGATCAACAAGGGATCCATCACTCTCAGGAAAAGAGAGAGAATGTCTCATATAGCATTCATAATATAACTCATTAAATCCATGGCCATGGTAGGATGAATATGAAAAGAGTTTCATGAGTTCATCAATGAGTTGATATCTATGAATGAGTATAAAGTAATGGAACTAGGGACTTGACAGACTTCCATGTCCTATTAGTTCAATTGGAGACATTGTGTTGAAGGAAGGATGCAATTGTAACCTATAAACTATAACAGAAGGGTTCTTTGTAAATGACTATTCACCTCATTAAGGACCACACCATGAGCCATATGCTAGGTGTTACTCATGGTTAGTAGAAGCCCTAATTGATATAAGTGAGTTATAATCAATTAGGGAATTGGAAGGAGTTCCAATTAGACCCTAAATGGAAAGAGTTCCGTTGTGCACACCTTGTGCTATTCCTACTACTTAATGATGTGAACCCAATGGGTCACACACTGATCATGCAAGAAGGGCTTTAAAGTCTATGAGAGAAAGGGTTTTAGTGAATAAAGAATAGTTCTTTATGGGCCTATTTGTATTTGATACAAATAATAGGGGTTAATGTGCAATTAAGAGTAATTACACATAACCCTATTAGGGTTTCTTCCCCATGGCCAGCCCCCTTTAGTGGGCTGCCTATATAAGTCACACTTATGTGTGACATGGCATAATAGGCTTGCACAATAAACCCTAGCCGTCCAGCCCCTTGGAGGCTCTCTTCTCTCTCTTTCTCTTCTCCACCTCTAGCAACAACAAGGAAGAAGAAAGAAAAGGCTTGAAGCTCTAGCTAGGTGTGGATACCGTTGGAGGCAGCACACTTGGGCTGCTCATTCACCGCTGTCCGGAATCAAAGCTTGGAGCAAAAAGGAGAAGACAAAAATTCTGTAAGTGTTCTAACCCTCTTCGTAGTTAGGGTTTGATTTTGTGTTATGCATAGTTAGATTCATGGGATTGGGAATCGTAGGAAAAAATTTATATATTCCGCACTTGTATTTTTCCCCCTTGTTCGATTCCCAACAGTGGTATCAGAGCCATGATTATGCATAATACAAAATACATATGGGCTGGTAATTATGGTGTAGTTGAATGATTCAAAAATCTGGAAAAATTTTTCTGCATAATTGGTTTTCCTCCATGGCTGAACCTAGGGTTTGGAACCTGTAAGACGCGCGGCCCAGCCCCTCACCTCGAGGTATTGTCCGCTCTGGCCCAGCCCACTGGCCGACCTCACGGGTTTGTCCTTATGGGCCTCATGCCCAAAAGGCGCCTCATTAAGAGGGTGTCCAGCGCCGTCTTATAAGCCTATCTAAGGCATCGTCCGCAACCGATGTGGGACACTAACAGCCCACCTCGGCGCTGGCACGACCCTGGCTCTGATACCATTGTAAGACGCGCGGCCCAGCCCCTCACCTCGAGGTATTGTCCGCTCTGGCCCAGCCCACTGGCCGACCTCACGCGTTTGTCCTTATGGGCCTCATGCCCAAAAGGCGCCTCATTAAGAGGGTGTCCAGCGCCGTCTTATAAGCCTATCTAAGGCATCGTCCGCAACCGATGTGGGACACTAACAGAACCCTAGGTCAATTCTCTTCTACTCCTCTTCTTATTGATGGTTAAGTGTAGCCATGGATGCAATAGGTTGCATAGGGTTTGAGTTTGGAGAAGAAGAATAAGGAAACTAGGGTTTTATAAAACTGTTATGAACAGTTTTCATGGTAGCCATGAAAAACCGTCATCTTGTTTTGCATGCCGAAATCATAGTTCTTCTCCAAAATTTTCGAGCCATATATGGTTAGAAAGCCCTTTGAATAAGCTTTCCAACCCAACAAACGGTGCATCAATCCGAGTTCTGTAGTGAAAGTTATGAATTTGTTACTACAGGCTGTCTGGAAAGACAGTTTTGCTCAGGAGTGATGCAATGGCTACAACTTTGAGTTATTGATGGAGATCAAAGGCATGGCAATGGTTTCCACCACTTGGGTTATGTTCTAGACATGGTAGGGAAAGGTTCTCAAGCATTTAGATGCATCATAATTGGATTAAGATGATAGAACAGAAGGAAGAAGGAGAAGAACACCATGGAGGCTGAATCTGGGTTTTAGAACCCTAAGGTTCTTGCAATTAATTCTAATTAAAGCTGCTGTATTTATGATGGAAGATCATTGTAGGATCATTATATATCATGTGTATATGATTTTCTTTAAGTTTCAAAAAGGTTTTGATGGAAAAAGATTCAAAAAGTTTGAAAAGTTTTCATGAACAGCATAGCAGAATTTTTCTGCAGAAAAGTCATCAATGGAGTTTTGATTAGAACTTGAGTTAGGGAACTCCAAATTGCATGAAACCAATTGCATTAGTTTCCTAAGACATGTAGGATACTGGGAAAATTCGTTTGGTAGCCTAATTCATTCATCTTGCTGGGTTTTAAATCAATTTCTGACCATGGACAGTATGCTGTCAAATTCTGGGCAGCCTACTGTTGTTTTAATTGTTTAGAACAATTGGTGATGATTTGATCATCCAAACCTCTTCTATGAGCTTAGTATTTCATGTAGGGACATGATACAAAAGCTGGTTTCAATGGAGGAGTCGAATTGATTAGGATTTAGAAGCTATTGTGACCTTCAAGGTCTGCAACAATGGCTCCAGCAATGGGTTTTGGAAACCCTGATTGTTCTTGATGATGGCAGCCACTTCCACCACTTCTCACGTGTCCAGAGGCTTGTCCCACACCCCTAGGATGTTCTCCCATGACTGGCCATGGCCTCCCACAGTTGTTGGTGGCCATGGCAGCCTAGCCAAGCTCAGGCAGCCCCCTGGTAGTGACGGCTGCATAGAGTTAAGGATGAAACCCTAATTTTGAGTTAATGATGAAACCCTAATTTCATTATGGCATTAATTAAAACCCTAATTGGAATATTAATTACCTTAATTAAGAGTTAATGATTGGTCATTAAATGACCAATCATGGTTATTAATTGTTAGGGCATAATTAATACCATTAATGATGTCTAGGGTTAGGGTTTTTGATAACCCTAATTAGTGTAATTAATTAAGGGTAATAAATACCCTATTTGGCATTAATTAAACCCTAATCCCTTTTATTAAATACCGTATGAACCTAGGGTTTTAATGATTGGACATTAAATGACCAATCATAAGGCATTTAATGATTAGGGCTTGCATTTAGGGTTTAGGGTTATGCATTTAGGGTTTAGGGTTTTAGGAAACCCTAATACACTAATTCATCATTTTAATGATTTTATTTAATTCCTATATTAATTATTTAATTAATATTGATTAATTTTATAATGTTTTAAATGGTTTAAAACACAATTAGGGATTAAATTAAAATCTGGAAATTCTTAATTAAATGAAATTGTTTTGTTTAATTAAGGAAACCCTAATATTGGATATTAGAGTTATTTTAGGAAACTTTACATGTTTTAAATTAATTTGATTAATTGAAACTGTAATGTCTTAAATGTTAAGACTTTATTTAATTCTGGATATTTTTGTTAAAACCTAATAAGATTAGGATGCATTAATGAGATTAATGTAAATCATTCAAGAGAATTACCATAATGCCCATATGTTTTAATGCTTACAGTTTTTCTTTACATTATGCAATGAGATTGTATGTATGTGCTTGGATGATGATTATGGACTATACCCTTTAAACCAATTGTGATTGGCCGTCTTATGAATGGGATGTTATTATTTACAAGAGTTGTAATTTTATTAAGGTGATGTAATTTATTTGGGGCTTGCATGCCACCTTCCCTCTCCCTCTCTCTCTATCATTCTCTTATGTACCCCACATTCCCTTTATGTATCCCTTTCTTTAAATTATGTAAATGTTATGTAATCGAGAGCGCACTAAGGAGCATGGTGGACCCAAAGGAGCATGATAGAGCCCAACAAGCCAATGGTGGAGACCATCAAGCCAAGGGAGCAGATTGAAGGACTTGAAAGCTTAGAGAAGTTTTTCAAGAAAGCATGCATGTTACGAATGGTTTATTTTACGATCACCTACACCCACCTTAGACCTTGGATTCAATCTATTGGCTTGGATTGAATCCTCTCAAAGTCCATAATCATCATAGTGGGAGCTTTAATTTATGAGATAATTGTATTAGCTCCAATACTATAGTTTGGTATATGTTACCTATTCACTTAGGGACTAATATCAAAATATGGTACTTTATATATGTTGATATATAATAGCATGCGATGTATGATTTATAATAGCATAAGATGTACGATTATAAATAGCATAATTTATATATTTAAATTTTGATACATAGGATGCATGTTAATTTGATGAGACCCTTTAAAACCCCTCTTATTTAATATTAAGTTGAAAATGGAGAAGTCATTGGGGAATGAATTCTTCATTGCCTTCCATCATTATAGGATCATCTAACGTCCCTTAATGTGGGTACCTGGCTGCAGACATGTAGGAGCTACCCATGTTAAAGACATTACTTGAAACTATCACATATGAGATATCATGGGGTGCCTAAACTGGTATATACCAAGAAATTAACATGTGAGGTATATATTTGGCGAAACATACCTGTGTGAATGATGGGTTTAACTTAACTAGGGAAGTATTCCAAGAAACTAACATGTGAGGTGTATGTTCCCTAGAGGCAAAACGATTGGAACTTGCTTATGAAGTAATAGACAAAGAGTTGTCTTCTTATTGTGGGTTAGAAGCCAAGAAACTAACATGTGAGGCTTCTAGGTCATAGTGGGACCCCAATCCCCATTAGGAATGAGATTCACGAATTCCATTAGAGGGTGTATGGAATTTGATAAAATAGTGGGAGGTACCATATGATTAAAGACCCAATCATTATGGATAAAAATGAAATCTAATTCTCTGTTTATGTAGATTACCTAATTACTCACCTCAAAACCCCTATTTCCTAATATATAGGATATTGATAGTTTGACTAAACCCCCGATTTCTTTGATTGACTTAGGAAATTGAGAATTGTTCTCAATTTCAAAAGATTGTTTATATGCTATTAGGCCTTTTATTAAAGGCCCTCCATAAAACATCCTAAGAAGAAAAAGACACTATGCGCAATTGGCATCTTGTTGCCATGCTATATGATAGTATTGATGACTAATGAGCTTCAGAAGCAAAATTAGTCAATGCAAGTGCCTTTGATGTCCTACATCACGTACAAAGGTTGTATTGTGAGTAAAATAATACTATAAAGTATAGTACTTGTAAAGGACTTCTTCTGGACTAGGATGTAATAAAAGTTGTTTATTAATAATCATTCTTTTGAAAAATGATTAATCACATAGAATAGCTTGAGAAGCTAGATGTGATTTAAAATGGAAGCATAGAGGAAAGCAAGTCTTGAAAAGTCAAAGACAAAGAAATATAATTATTTTGTAGTAAACATAAGGTATTGTAGAGGGAACTTGATAAAGTATCAGTCTTCCTAGAAGAACCAAACTTTTGAAGTTTTGGTTCATGCTCTAAACTAAATTGTTGGTTAGTTCTGCTTCTTGGTTTTTGGATTCTAGTATAATCTAAATTGAAGCAGAAAGTTAAGTAGATAATAAGTTACCTTTAAAAATTTTAATAGAGCAAGAGTTGCTAGATTAATTTTGGGAACTTATTTCTTAACTAGGTCATTTAAGACATTCTAGAAATTTGATTTCTGAATTTAAATGACTAATTAGAGCGAATGCAACGTATTCCGAGAATACAAGAGATGTAGAGACTCTCATTTAAATGTAACGATTATGACTTGGTTATGAGATGACCAAACCCATCTTTTACTTGGTGAAGTGAAAGAGTTACATTTATAATTTGACTAAAACATTGTGATGTATATAGTCATGTAGAGCATGCATTCAATTATGGTAGACTCATCTTAGAATACCATAGCTCAATGGTGAATCTAAGAGAACGAATTGAACCCTATTAAGATATGGTTTGATCCATAATGAGTTTTACTAATGTATCCATCTAGGATATACCTTAAAATTGCTACATATTGATAATTTAGGGTTCACTCCAGTTTTGTCCCAATTATATCAGATATGATATGGGAAGAAACCCAGCTTAAAGAAGTTAAGGCTTGGGCTTGTGCTACGTATGTCTAGAAACATAATGTAGACAATCTGGAAATAAGGTCAAGTAAGTGTTGAATTGTGGTATATCCCAAAAGTGGTTGGGATAGTATTTCTATTACCCTAATGAACAAAAGTTGTCCATTAGGATGTTTGCTAGATTTTCTTGGGAAAGAGTTCATTCAAGAAAAATGCAAAAGTAGATAGAATTTATAGAATTGTCTATAAAACCACAAACGAACAAAGATCCAACCCTTGTCTCTGTTGAGGCAAAACCTTTAATTACACCACATTCTTTTCATAGATCAAATTGGATATTTCTTTACCATAAGAGAGATATTGTATCTCCATTAGAATGTGAAAGAATTGTTCTTTGGTGATAAAGATCACTAAGATAATCCTATTGATTATGACTAGACGATGTTTCACATCAACTCGAGAAATGACTAAGAGTCATTAAATCCAATATGGATAGGTAGAGACCTAAAAGGCTTGGCTATTTAAGAATGTTTTCAACATAGGCAAAAAGTTGTCTATAAAGAAACTTGTTTGATAATAGTTATGCTGAAATCCATTTGGATCTTGTTATCTATAAACACACATTTTGAATATAAGATATGTCAAAAAGGATATAAAGATGTTATATCAAATGGTGAAAAACCATAAAAGTGTGTAAGTTATAGAAGTCTATTAATAGACTACAAGGTTCTCATAATTAGAACATCTATAAAGTTGAAGTAATCAAATTGTTTGATTTCTCTCATTGTATAGATGGACCATGAGTGTATAAAAGGTTAGTGGGAGTGCGATCGTTTTTCTTTATCCTAAGTATAGATGACATCCTAATCATTATGAATGATATATGAATGTTATCTAATGTAAAGTTTTGGTTTTTGGAGAAAAACTAATTCATGAAAGATTTGGCAGAAGCATTCAACAAGATCTATAGAGATAGATCATATAGATTGCTAAGTATCTCCAAATCATTAAACATAGTTGAAATGTTGAAAGAGTTCAACATGGAGAATTCTAAGGGAGGTCTGATTTACTTCAGATAAGAATTCATTATTCAAGGGCATGTGCCCTAGGATAATACAATTAAGGTTCTTAAAGTGTTAAGAAGCCTTATTCTACACTATGTATTGAACCTGATATCTATTATGTTGTAATTGTTACAAATAGTTATCAGTCAATTCAAATTTGGAATATTGGATTGTATATGGAAATTGTAGACTCATAGTAGATGGGTATATGGATTTGGATATAATCCATATGGGGTATATTTTATATTCACTTTAGTTGGTGAAATACTTAATGGAAGAACTGTATGAAAGATACAGTGGATTCCATTATTAAGGGTGAATTAATTGTCGCATTGTCTAGGAGACTGTTTGGATCTATAAGTTCATTTAGAACTTAGAGTTGTTCCTTCCATTGAGTTGCCCACACCTTGTTTTGTGACAACAATGGGTCTATAACTCAAGTATAGGAATCACGGTCTTATCAAAAGTCCAAACTCATAGAGTGACAATTCCAAGTGATTAGAGGAATCATTGGAAGAGGTAATAGATACATTACAAAAGATATTATCTACAAAAGTTTTTGTAGACCTACTGACTAAAGCTTTAAAACATAATTTGTTATGTCTAAGACCAACATCTTGAGAAGATAGGTATGCGATACATGGTCGATTGGCTTTAGTGCAAGTGGGAGATTGTTAGGATTATGCCCTAGAGCCAATCATAGAGATGATTGTTTAGGGATTAGGAACAATCATTTGATTTCATTTATGTATGTCACATTTATTATTGATTTAATAAAAGGGCTTATTCTATTATGTTTATATGCATCATTTATATTTACATAATATGTCCATGGAGTTAGAGTTGAGAATATGGAATTACAAAGAGTTGTAATTTTGAGACTATAGATATATCTCTGTACTAAACTCCTAAAGCATTCCTAGTTGAAGGTTCACTATGATGGACAGTAATGAACCATAGGACTAGCACTTGTTAGGCTGACTCTATAGGAGGATAGCTAGTCTCAAGCTATTTGTGTGGAGACACTATAACCAACAAGTGGGTGCCTATTGCGAGAATAGGTACACTGAATGTGACCAAAGATATGAGATAAACTGAATGGAGTTTTATCCTGCCTGTCAATCAGTTTCTCATTGTTATAGTGGTACAAGTAATCCTTAGACCTGAGACACCATAGTTGCCTTATGCATGTAGCTTTAGAAGTTTGATAACACTAAGTGCAGATCCTATTCAGGGGTCTGCAAAGGTGTTCATTGGCCCTACTGCTATGTGTGTGAAGGCATGTGAGTGATCAACAAGGGATCCATCACTCTCAGGAAAAGAGAGAGAATGTCTCATATAGCATTCATAATATAACTCATTAAATCCATGGCCATGGTAGGATGAATATGAAAAGAGTTTCATGAGTTCATCAATGAGTTGATATCTATGAATGAGTATAAAGTAATGGAACTAGGGACTTGACAGACTTCCATGTCCTATTAGTTCAATTGGAGACATTGTGTTGAAGGAAGGATGCAATTGTAACCTATAAACTATAACAGAAGGGTTCTTTGTAAATGACTATTCACCTCATTAAGGACCACACCATGAGCCATATGCTAGGTGTTACTCATGGTTAGTAGAAGCCCTAATTGATATAAGTGAGTTATAATCAATTAGGGAATTGGAAGGAGTTCCAATTAGACCCTAAATGGAAAGAGTTCCGTTGTGCACACCTTGTGCTATTCCTACTACTTAATGATGTGAACCCAATGGGTCACACACTGATCATGCAAGAAGGGCTTTCAAGTCTATGAGAGAAAGGGTTTTAGTGAATAAAGAATAGTTCTTTATGGGCCTATTTGTATTTGATACAAATAATAGGGGTTAATGTGCAATTAAGAGTAATTACACATAACCCTATTAGGGTTTCTTCCCCATGGCCAGCCCCCTTTAGTGGGCTGCCTATATAAGTCACACTTATGTGTGACATGGCATAATAGGCTTGCACAATAAACCCTAGCCGTCCAGCCCCTTGGAGGCTCTCTTCTCTCTCTCTCTCTTCTCCACCTCTAGCAACAACAAGGAAGAAGAAAGAAAAGGCTTGAAGCTCTAGCTAGGTGTGGATACCGTTGGAGGCAGCACACTTGGGCTGCTCATTCACCGCTGTCCGGAATCAAAGCTTGGAGCAAAAAGGAGAAGACAAAAATTCTGTAAGTGTTCTAACCCTCTTCGTAGTTAGGGTTTGATTTTGTGTTATGCATAGTTAGATTCATGGGATTGGGAATCGTAGGAAAAATTTTTTATATTCCGCACTTGTATTTTTCCCCCTTGTTCGATTCCCAACACTTAGCTCACATACCTTTAATTAATCCATCCTTCCTTTTGGGAGCCCCTTGGGTGAAGGGTGGATGTACTTACTAAGGGTACGTAGGTGAGACCATATATCAAGTGTCAATCACTACACATGGTTAAAATAAACCTAAGCCTAGAACACAACTTATGAGCATAGCAACACAACACAAGCACGGCATAATATCATTACAATCAAGTGTGGGTGCATAAAGGTGAGACCATAGTGCCCTACAAGTCTGTTTATATGGACTAATGATAAGGGTAGGCTGGGGTCCTTCACTTGCTTGAGCAATCTTTATACCTAACCACATGTGGCATCAGGAACGCCGCGTGGGTCCAGCAGTACGTGATTAACTCATTTAATATACCCAAGGGCAAGCCCAAGGGTACTTGGCAAGAGAAGTTGAGAGCTTTCACCCCAACACATGGAATCAGGAAAACCAAGGTTGAGGCTAGGCCCGTCAGTAGCAAGGGACATCGATCCTAGCATGCAAGAGTTTGCGCACACAATGCAATAAATGAAAGCACACAATCAAGCGGATGCAATGTGATTGATTTTAATTAAACAAAAGAAATTAACTTAGCCCAATCAAATTGTATAGAGTCTAGCCCACAAATCCCCAGTGGAGTCGCCAAACTGTGGACCCCGGAAAGTTAAGGCCCACGAGGGTTGAAAAGAAAATAGGGTTTGAAAAAGAAAAAGGGAGTCACCACCTTATTTTTTAAAGGAAACAAGGAAAACCCTAAAAACCAATTTTGTTTTAACAAAACAAAAGAATGACTCCATGTTTAAAAAGGAAAGGCAAAAATAGTCTTTTGGAAACCAAAGAAATCGGGGATTCGGAGGCTAAGTTATGACATGGGAAGGTTATAGGCATAGCCTATAGGCACCCATGTCACCTTTTCGGTCTCTTAGTTTATTTGGGCTAAGTTAAGATCTTACCATACAAAATTCAGCAAGCATATCACATCAAGAATTGCATGCATATCATATATCCATCCATAACAAACAAACAAAACAAAGAAAAAACAAAACAAAACTAGGATACTTAGATCCTAGGGCAGACTTGAACCTCAAAACGCCTACGTACCATGTAGTGAAATACATGGATCAAAGTCCACGTAGTTCGATGAGAATTAGGGTTAAATCCTAATATAAACCTATGGTAAAAACCCTAGGTTTCCTTATTTGAAAGATAGAAAATCTGGTATTTAAACCAAGTTTGAAATAGAAATAACTTCCACAAGATGGAAACTTTGATAAAAAGGTAATTTATTTAATCAAGGAAACCTCTAATTATTACCATAGACTCATATTAGGAAATAACCCTAAGGAGGGAGAAGAGAGAAGATAAAGGAAGAAAAAGTGAATTAGGGCACTTTCAAACCCTACTTACCTTGTGCAATATCTCCGAGCAATAGCAAGCCTAAGCAATAACGACCTTATTTGCAATAAAGCGATTATCACCCTTGTTTGCACCCTTACACGTGCTCAAAACAAACCAAAAGAAGAAAATACAAATCTGGACAGAATAGTATAAGGGCCTAAAATCATCCACTAATCATGCATATAACACAAATAGTGAAATAACATAAACCCTAATGCAATCCCGGAACCATGACATGCATAAAAACCCTAAAATCAACTAGCATGAATGCAGAAAATCATCATAGCTATTCTATATGCAATACATATACAGCAACTATGAAGAAAAAGACAACAAAAAGCCTAAACTACTATACTATATGCAACAAACCTAAAACAAGGGCAAAAGAAATCCTAAACTCACACACATGCTTTAAACTATGTGAAACAGCCCTAAATCATGCAAAACTAAACATAAATGACATTCTAATCATATGTATTAACTAATGAAAGCATCAACACATGATAAAAATGCAAGCTTGAACATGAAATAATAGCTATTCAATGAAAAACCCTAAAAAAGACACTAGACACCCTAGAATCACAACTATGCATAAAATCACATGGAATAACATTATAACATGCATAACTCCTCAAGAATAACATTTTAGTCATGAATATTAACCAATAGAAGCATCAACACATGATAAAAATGCCAACTTGAACATGAAATAGAGCTATTCTAATTTCAGCACAATAGAAATCCTAAAATCCCAACTATGCATTAAACCACATGAAATAATCCAATTACATGCATAACTCATTATGAATAACATTTAAACCATGTATATTAACTATTAGAAACATCAACACATGATAAAAATACTATCTTAAGCATGCAACAGAATTATTCTAAGTAAAACCTTAATTTCAGCATAAAGAGAAAAGAGGTATACCTATGGTGGATGTCTCCTTGCTGCTGTAGAGATTTCTTCTCCTCTTGAAACACTCTCCTTCAAGCCTCCACACAAACCCTAGCTCTCCTTTGGAACTCTCTCTCACTCTCTTTCTCCAGAAATTAGGTTAAACTACATAAGAATGGCTCTAGTTGCCTTAAAGTGGCTCCCCTAGTGCTGAAGTATAAGGGGGTATTTATAGGGATTGAGTGGAATCAATCAATGGTTGGGATTAAAACCCTAAATATTAATCCAAGGGTCCTTAGAGACTCTCTTGGGGCTCAAGGCACTCAAATAGGGTTGAAAATATGATGGAAAGGCGGCTGGAGGCGGAAAAATACGTCAAAATAGGAAGGGAATCAAAAAACCCTAAAAAAATGGCGAAGTTCCTCGGCTGACCACCCAGGGCTAGGCGGCTAACCACCTGGCCTTTGGCGGCTGACCACCTGGGCTGGGTGGTTAGCCGCCAAGCCCCAGATGGTCACCCGAGCGCGCCATCAGCAATTGCCTTATTTGAGCCATTTCGGCTTCCAAATGTGTTTCGGGGGTCAAATCAACTCCGATTTTGACGAAACGAAAGCCAAAACGACCGTGCTTCAATGAGGAATGTAATTTAAGACATTTTAGGGCAAAAATCCCTAGCCATGGCTGCATGGTTGGGTTTTACAAAGACGGCTAACCGCCATGCACCACCGTCGCTAAGCTTAGGTATGCACACAAGGTCGCACCGAATGCTTTCCAATTCAAAATTCAACCTTCCAAAACATCTTTGGGAATGAAATTAAGACTAATTAAAGTCAAATGGGTGGGAATTGAGTGAATATCATGAGCCAATTTGAGCCAACCCGAAGTGGGTCTTTTAACCAACTTGAATCGTATTGAGCCATTTTAATCCCGAACCATCAATTCATCAAATTAAACCCATAAATACCTCAAATGCATTCTCATGAACTCCAATTGACAACTTGGGGATCATTTCAAGGTTAAATAGAAAGTTCGTGACCTAAAAGACGGTTATGCGCCTCAAGTCACAAAAGTTCTTATTAACCCTTAAGATCAACTCCAAATTGAACCAAAATTCATATCCAATGTCCTTGTGATTCTAGAAGGCTAATGCAAGTAACTAGACTCAAAAACAAAACAAAAACATGCATGGAATGACAAACCCTAGTAAGGTGGTGCAAAAATGGGGTGTGACAGTGTGCACAATGGAGCTCTTTCCATTTAGGGTCTAATTGGAACTCCTTCCAATTCCCTAATTGATTATAACTCACTTACATCAATTAGGGCTTCTACTAACCATGAATAACACCTAGCATGTGGTTCATGGTGTTGTCCTTAATGAGGTGAATAAGTATCTAACAAAAAACCCTTCTGTTATAGTTTATAGGTTACAATTACATCCTTCCATCTACACAATGTCTCCAATTGAACCAATAGGACATGGAAGTCTATCAAGTCCCTAATTCAATTACTTTATACTCATTCATAGATATCAACTCATTGATGAACTCATAAAACTCTTTTCATATTCATCCTACCATGGCCATGGATTGAATGAGTTATATTATGAATGCTATATGAGACATTCTCTCTCTTTTTCCTGACAGTGATGGATCCCTTGTTGATCACTCACATGCCTTCATACACATAGCAGTAGGGCCAATGAACACCTTTGCAAACCCCTGAATAGGATTTGCACTTAGTGTTATCAAACTTCTAAAGCTACATGCATAAGACAACTATGGTATCTCAGGTCTAAGGATTACTTGTACCACTATAACAATGAGAAACTGATTGACAGGTAGGATAAAACTCCATTCGGTTTATCTCATATCTTTGGTCACATTCAGTGTACCTATTCTCGTAATAGGCACCCACTTGGTGGTTGTAGTGTCTCCATACAAATAGCTTGAGACTAGCTATCCTCCTATAGAGTCAACCTAATAAATGCTAGTCCTATGGTTCATTACTATCCATCATAGTGAACCTTTAACTAGGAATGCTTTAGGAGTTTAGTACAGAGATATATCTATAGTCTCAAAATTACAACTCTTTGTAATTCCATATTCTCAACTCTAATTCCATGGACATATTATGTAAATATAAATGATGCATATAAACATAATAGAATAAGCCCTTTTATTAAATTAATAATAAATGTGACATACATAAATGAAATCAAATGATTGTTCCTAATCCCTAAACAATCATCCCTATGATTGGCTCTAGGGCATAATCCTAATAATCTCCCACTTGTACTAAAGCCAATCGACCATGTATCGCATACCTATCTTCTAAATATATTGGTCTTAGACATAACCAATTATGTTTTAAAGCTTTAGTCAGTAGGTCTACAAAAACTTATGTAGATAATATCTTCTGTAATGTATCTATTACCTTTTCCAATGATTCCTCTAATCACTTGGAATTGCCGCTCTATGTGTTTGGACTTTTGATGAGACCGTGATTCCTATACTTGAGCTATAGACCCATTGTTGTCACAAAACAAGGTGTGGGCAACTCAATGGAAGGAACAACTCCAAGTTCTAAATGAACTTATAGATCCAAATAGTCTCCTAGACAATGCGAGAATTAATTCACCCTTAATAATGGAATCCACTGTATCTTTCATACAGTTCTTCCATTAAGTATTTCACCAACTAAAGTGAATATAAAATATATCCCATATGGATTATATCCAATTCCCTATACCCATCTACTATGAGTTTACAATTTCCATATACAATCCAATATTCCAAATTTGAATTGACTGATAACTATTTGTAACAATTACAACATAATAGATATCAGGTTCAATACATAGTGTAGAATAAGGCTTCTTAACACTTTAAGAACCTTACTTGTGTTATCCTAGGGCATATGCCCTTGAATAATGAATTCTTATCTGAAGTAAATCAGACCTCCCTTAGAATTCTCCATGTTGAACTCCTTCAACATTTCAACTATATTTAATGACTTGGAGATACTTAGCAATCTATATGATCTATCTCTATAGATCTTGTTGGATGCTTCTACCAAATCTTTCATGAAGAAGTTTTTCTCAAAAACTAAAACTTCACATTAGATAACATTTATATATCATTCATAATGATTAGGATGTCATCTTATTGATAAGATAAAGAAAAACGATCGCACTCCCACTAACCTTTTATACACTCATGGACCATCTATACAATGAGAAAAATCAAACAATTTGATTACTTCAACTTTATAGATGTTCTAATTATGAGAACCTTGTAGTATATTAATAGACTTCTATAATTTACACACTTTTATGGTTTTTCACCATTTGATATAACATCTTTATATCCTTTTTTGACATATCTCATATTCAAAATATGTGTTTATAGATAACAAGATCCAAATGAATTTCAGCATAACTATTATCAAACAAGCTTCTTTATAGACAACTTTTTGCCTATGTTGAAAACATTCTTAAATAGCCAAGCCTTTTAGGTCTCTACCTATCCATATTGGATTTAATGACTCTTAGTCATTTCTCAAGTTGATGTGAAACATCCTCTAGTTATAATCAATAGGATTATCTTGGTGATCTTTATCACCAAAGAACAATTCTTTCACATTCTAATAGAGATACAATATCTCTCTTATGTTAAGAAATATCCAATTTGATCTATGAAAAGATTATAGTGTAGTTAAGGGTTTTGTCTCAACAGAGACAAGGGTTGGATCTTTGTTCGTTTGTGGCTTTATAGACAATTCTATAAATTCTATCTACTTTTGCATCTTTCTTGAATGAACTCTTTCTCAAGAAAATCCAGCAAACATCCTAATGGACAACTTTTGTTCATTAAAGTAATAGAAATACTATCCCAACCACTTTTGGGATATACCACAATTCAACACTTACTTGACCTTATTTCCATATTGTCTACATTATGTTTCCAGACAAACGTAGCACAAGCCCAAGCCTTAACTTCTTTAAGTTGGGTTTCTTCCCATATCATATCTGATATAATTGGGACAAAACTAGAGTGAACCCTAAATTATCAATATGTAGCAATTTTAAGGTCTACCCTAGATGGATACATTGGTAAAACTCATCATGGATCAAACCATATCTTAATAGGGTTCAATTCGTTTTCTTAGATTCACCATTGAGCTATGGTATTCTAAGATGAGTCTACTGTAATTGAATGCATGCTCTACATGACTATATACATCACAATGTATTAGTCAAATTATAAATGTAACTCTTTCACTTCACCAAGTAAAAGATGGGTTTGGTCATCTCATAACCAAGTCATAATCATTACATTTAAATGAGAGTCTCTACATCTCTTGTATTCTCGGAATACGTTGCATTCGCTCTAATTAGTCATTTAAATTCAGAAATCAAATTTCTAGAATGTCTTAATTGACCCAGTTAAGAAATAAGTTCCAAAATTAATCTAGCAACTCTTGCTCTATTAAAATTTTTTAAAGGTAACTTATTATCTACTTAACTTTCTGCTTCCATTTAGATTACACTAGAATCCAAAAACCAAGAAGCAAACTAACCAACAATTTAGTTTAGAGCATGAACCAAAACTTCAAAAGTTTGGTTCTTTTAGAAAACTGATACTTTATCAAGTTCCCTTTATAATACCTTATGTTTACTACAAAATAATTATATTTCTTTGTCTTTGACTTTTCAAGACTTGCTTCCCTCTATGCTTCTATTTTAAATCACATCTAGCTTCTCAAGCTATTCTATGTGATTAATCATTTTTCAAAAGAATGATTATTAATAAACAACTTTTATTACATCCTAGTCCAGAAGAAGTCCTTTACAAGTACTATACTTTATAGTAGGGATGGCAATGGGTCGGGTCGGATGCGGGTCGACACCACCCCATACCCGACCCGATACCCGATGGGTATGAAGAATTAAACTCCATCCCCGATCCACTGTCTTCTTGGGCCATCCATGCTCGACCCACCCATGCCCGACCACCCTATTGTGAGGATTTTTTTTACCAACATTCCATTTTTTTGCTACTTACACCTATTATATGTTATTCATATAATCATATACCAAGCTTATAAATGTTTTTAGCACCTAATATAATCTTGTTTAAATAAGATCATACCTAAAATGATCACACAAATATTATACACAAACATAAGGATTAAAAAACAATAAAAATACATAATGAGCCTTCTAATGGACTCCATAAGCCTATACCAAGATAGATTTTAAATATTCACAAAACCATACATAAATTCCAAACATAGGACATTAAAATATATATATATATATATAGTAAAAATATCGGGTCTCGGGTTTTTTCTTTTTGGGATCCATGCCTGACCCGTACCCGAAATTTTTTAAGAATTTATACCCATACCCGACCCGATACCCGAAAAAAATAAAAAAAAACCCACCCATTCGGGTATGGATCGAGTTGGGACCCCATGGATCGAGGCAAAATTGCCATCCCTACTTTATAGTATTATTTTACTCACAATACAACCTTTGTATGTGATGTAGGACATCAAAGGCACTTGCATTGACTAATTTTGCTTCTGAAGCTCATTAGTCATCAATACTATCATATAGCATGGCAACAAGATGCCAATTGCGCATAGTGTCTTTTTCTTCTTAGGATGTTTTATGGAGGGCCTTTAATAAAAGGCCTGATAGCATATAAACAATCTTTTGAAATTGAGAACAATTCTCAATTTCCTAAGTCAATCAAAGAAATCGGGTTTAGTCAAACTATCAATATCCTATATATTAGGAAATAGGGGTTTTTAGGTGAGTAATTAGGTAATCTACATAAATAGAGAATTAGATTTCATTTTTATCCATAATGATTGGGTATTTAATCATATGGTACCTCCCACTATTTTATCAAATTCCATACACCCTCTAATGGAATTCGGGAATCTCATTCCTAATGGGGATTGGGGTCCCACTGTGACCTAGAAGCCTCACATGTTAGTTTCTTGACTTCTAACCAGCAATAAGAAGACAACTCTTTGTCTATTGCTTCATAAGCAAGTTCCAATCATTTTGCCTCTAGGGAACATACACCTCACATGTTAGTTTCTTGGAATACTTCCCTTGTTAAGTTAAACCCATCATTCACACAAGTATGTTTCGCCAAATATATACCTCACATGTTAGTTTCTTGGTATATACCAGTTTAGGCACCCCATGATATCTCATATGTGATAGTTTCAAGTAATGTCTTTAACATGGGTAGCTCCTACATGTCTGCAGCCAGGTACCCACATTAAGGGACGTTAGATGATCCTATAATGATGGAAGGCAATGAAGAATTCATTCCCCAATGACTTCTCCATTTTCAACTTAATATTAAATAAGAGGGGTTTTAAAGGGTCTCATCAAATTAACATGCATCTCATGCATCTAAATATAAAAAACTAAACAACATAATAATAATAATCCACTTCTCGATATTAGTCCCTAAAAGGAGACATATAACGATCTATGGATTTAGAGCTATCACTATTAATCTCATTAAAAGCTCCCACTATGATAATTATGGACCTTAAGAGGATTCAATCCAAGCCAATAGATTGAATCCAAGGTCTAAGGTGGGTGTAGGTGATCGTAACATAACACATTCGAAACATGCATGCTTTCTTGAAACACTTCTCTAAGCTTTCAGGTCCTTCAATCTGCTCCCTTGGTTTGATGGTCTCCACCATTGGCTTGTTGGACTCCATTATACTCCATTGGGTCCACCATGCTCCTTAGTGTGCCCTCGATTACATAACATTTACATAATATATAGAAAGGGATACATAAGGGGAATGTGGGGTACATAAGAGAATGATAGAGAGAGAAGGAAGGTGGCATGCAAGCCCCAAATAATAAATTACATCACCATAATAAAATTACAACTCTTGAAAAATTATTACAACCCATTCATAAGATGGCTAATCACAATTGGTTAAAGGGGTATAGTCCATAATCATCATCCAATCACAAACATACAATCACATTGCATAAAGTAATGAAAAACTATAAGCATTAAAACATATGGGTGTGGACCCAGGGAAATCGTGGCCCACGAGGGGGTTTGGAAAAGGAAAGGAGTCGCCACCTTATTTTTTAAAGGAAACAAGGAAAACCCTAAAAAATAGTTTTGTTTTAGGAAAACAAAAGAATGACTCCATGTTTAAAAATGGAAAGGCAAAAAGTCTTTTGGAAACCAAAAAAATCGGGGATTCGGAGGCTAAGATACGATATGGGAAGGCTCTACGCAAAGCCTATAGGCACCCATATCGCCCTAAACGGTCTCTTAATTTAATTGGGCTAAATCAAAGTCTTAATCACACATCAATTAACAATTATCATCACAAGACAGCATGCATATCATCCATTCATTCATCCATATAAGCAATTAAATCAAAAGAAAAACAGAAAAAAAGAAAGAGGGGAGGGAAAACCTAGGATACTTAGTATCCTAGGGCGGACTTGAACCTCACGAAGAGCGCCTACGTACCATGTATGGAAATACATGGATCAAAGTCCACGTAGTTTGAAAGGGAATAGGGTTATAACCTAATGGAGGCCTATGGTAAACCCTAAGTTTCCTTTCGTAAGAAATATGGTAAGTTTCCAAAAATGAATGATTCTCAAAAGATCTTCAGGAAATATGGAATTTTATAAAGATAGAAACTTTGACTTAAAAAGTGTTTTTTAATGAAAGGACACTGTAGAATCTACCATACCCCTCTATTAAGGAATAACCCTAGGAGGGAGAAAGGGAAAGTTTCAAGGAAAGGAAAGAAGGGTGAATTGGGGCACCCTCATACCCTACTTACCTTTAAGCAAAAGCAACCTGTCAAAATAACCACCCTATTGCATAGGGTAATTACCTCATTTGCAAGATTTCATCTTGCAATAGCCAAAATAACCACCCCACATTGATGGGGTAGTTGCACCTGTTGTACCTGTCAAGCACCTGCAATTTGCATGCAAAATATACCAAAAATACCAACCAACCAAGCTGGGTTCCAATCAAGCAATTATCATGCTTAAACATAGGCTAACACATGCTCAAAATGTGGCAATAAGAACAATGGACAAATCTGGATAGAATTGAAATAGGGCTTAAAATTACCCATAAATCATGTAAACGACACGAATCATGAAATAACATAAACCCTAATTCAGCCCTATATGCACTAACATGCAAACAACTCTAAAACTAGCTATCATGGATGCAAAAGTATCATAGTTATCTAATATGCAACACATATGCAACAACTATGAAGAAAAGTAAAGAAAAATCCTAAGCTATATGCAACTTTCCTAACACAAGGATGAATGAAACCCTAGAATCACACTAGTGCATAAAATCCCATGAAATCACTCTAAACCATGCAAAATAGAATATGAACAGCATCCAATCCATGCATATTAACCAATAGAATGATCTACACATGATAAAGACATAGGCTTTCACATGAAATAATACTATTCTAAGCATAAACTCAATTTCAGCACAAGAGAAATCCTAGAATCTCAACTATGCAGTAAATCACATGGAATAACACCCTAGCATGCTAAACAGCCCATAAACATCATCCTAATCATGCATACTAACTCATAGAAGTAGCAAGACACGATAAAAACATATGCTTTAACATGAAATCATAGCTATTCAATGCAAAACCCTAGAACAAACTCTAGAAACCCTAAAAACACAACTACACACAAAATCACATGGAATAACATCATATCATGCAAATGTAGCCACAAACATTATTCTAATCATGTATTCTAAGCATTAGAAGCATCAACACATGATAAAAACATGAGCTTGAACATGAAATTATGCTATTCTATGCAAAACCCTAGTTTAAATGAAAGAGAGAGAAGGTATAGTATATAGAACCTTACTGCTGTAGAGTTTGCTTCTCCTCTTGTGCACTACTGGAAACACTTTCCTTCAAGCCTTCAAGCAAAGCTCCAACCCTCCTTCAAGCTCTCTCTCTCACTCTCTCACTCAAAATTTAGGTTAAACTACCCTAAGGATGGCTATCATAGCCTCCAAGTCTCACACATGCCTCCCATTTCAGGAATTGCCTCTCCTATTGCTGAAGTATAAGGGGGTATTTATAGGGTTTGAGGGAAAACCCTCAATGGTTGGGATTAAAATCCTAGGTATTGATCCAAGGGCTCTTAGAGGTTCCCTTGGGGCTCAAGTAGGTCAAATAGGGCTGAAAATAGGGTTAAATGGCGGTTGGAGGCAAACAAGTCCGAGGAAATAGGAAGGGAGCCGCGTCAGCACTCGAAAAAGGAAAGAGGCTCGGGTGACCATCTGGGGCTAGGCGGCTAGCCGCCCAAGCCTGGGTGGTCACCCGAGGCCCTGTCAGCTTATGCCCTATTTTGACTCCTTCGACTTCCAAATGTGTTTCAGGGCTCAAATCAACTCTGATTTTGACGAAACGAAAGCCAAAACGACCGTGTTTCGAAGGAGAATGTAATTTGAGTCACTTAAGGGCAAGAAACCCTAGCCATGGCTGCATGGTTGGGTCCTACAAAGGTGGTTAACCGCTATGCCTCACTATCGCTTAGCTTAGGTATGCACATAGGGTCGCACGGAATGCTTTCTAATTCGAAATTCAACCTCTCTAAACACATTTGGGGATGAAATTAAGACTAATCAAAGTCAAATGGATAGTCATGGAGTGAAAATCATGAGCCAATTCGAGCTAACCTGAAATAGGTCTCTTAACCAACCTGAGCCTTGTTGAGCCATTCTAATCCCGAACCATCAATTCATCGAATTGAACCCATAAATACCTCAAATGCATCCATATGAACTCCAATTGGCAACTTGGAGATCATTTCAAGGTTAAATGGAAAGTTTGTGGCTTAAAAGACGATTATGCCCCTCAAGTCACAAAAGTTCTTATTAACCCTCAAGATCAACTCCAAATCGAACCAAAATTCAAACACACCATCCTCAAGACTCTAAAAACTCAATGCAAAAGACTAGACTCAAAAAGGAAACAAAAAGACACATGAAATGACACACCCTAGCTAAGGTGGCAAAAATGGGGTGTGACAGAAGCCCCTCATTGGTGAACAAGTTTCACTTGTGAGCCAATGACAAAAAGAACCCATTTTTGCCCGGGGAATCGATTTCATCAACACCCACTGGGGGAAAAGACAGCGATCATATCATTGAATTCTTAGAATTCATCATACACAAACACAAAGGTACTCCTCATAAGTTCTACTGAACTCTTCTCATACTGTATACCAGTTTCACTGGGGGACAAGATGGGGTATCCACAGCTTACATCGAACTACGTTCGATGAAAGGTCTTCTCGTACTACACCAGTTGCACTGGTGAATAATACGAGGTATCCATAGCTTACACCGAATCTGCGTTCGATGGAAGGTCTTCCCTGTTGGGAATCGATCAAGAGGGAAAAATAGAAGTGCGGAATATAAAAATTTTTTCCTACGATTCCCAATCCCATGAATCTAACTATGCATAACACAAAATCAAACCCTAACTACAAAGAGGGTTAGAACACTTACAGAATTTTTGTCTTCTCCGTTTTGCTCCAAGCTTCGACTCCGGACAGCGGTGAATGAGCAGCTCAAGTGTGCTGCCTCCAACAGTATCCACACCTAGCTAGAGCTTCAAGTCCTTTCCTCTTTTTCCTTGTTGTTGCTAGTGTAGGAGAAGAGAGGAGAGAGAGAGAGGGAGGCTGGAAAATCTGGCCAGCCCTTGGGGAGCCTCCAAAATTATGATGTCACACATCATAGTGTGACTTAAATAGTCCACACTAAAGGGGCCGGCCCTAGGGGGGAAACCCTTTTAGGGTTTTGTGCAATTTCCCTAAATTGCACAATAACCCCTATTGTTTATATCAAATACAAACATGGCCTCAAAGAACTAATCTTTATGCACCCATACCCTTTCTCTCATAGACTTAAAAGCTCATCTTGCATGATCAGTGTGTGACCCATTGGGTTCACATCATCAAGTAGTAGGAATAGCACAAGATGTGCACAATGGAACTCTTTCCATTTAGGGTTTAATTGGAACTCCTTCCAATTCCCTAATTGATTATAACTCACTTATATCAATTAGGGCTTCTACTAACCATGAGTAACACCTAGCATATGGCTCATGGTGTGGTCCTTAATGAGGTGAATAGTCATTTACAAAGAACCCTTCTGTTATAGTTTATAGGTTACAATTGCATCCTTCCTTCAACACAATGTCTCTAATTGAACTAATAGGACATGGAAGTCTGTCAAGTCCCTAGTTCAATTACTTTATACTCATTCATAGATATCAACTCATTAATGAACTCATGAAACTCTTTTCATATTCATCCTACCATGGCCATGGATTTAATGAGTTATATTATGAATGCTATATAAGACATTCTCTCTCTTTTTCCTGAGAGTGATGGATCCCTTGTTGATCACTCACATGCCTTCATACACATAGCAGTAGGGCCAATGAACACCTTTGCAAACCCGTGAATAGGATTTGCACTTAGTGTTATCAAACTTCTAAAGCTACATGCATAAGACAACTATGGTGTCTCAAGTCTAAGGATTACTTGTACCACTATAACAATGAGAAACTGATTGATAGGCAGGATAAAACTCCATTCAGTTTATCTCATATCTTTGGTCACATTCAGTGTACCTATTCTCATAGTAGGCACCCACTTGTTGGTTGTAGTGTCTCCACACAAATAGCTTGAGACTAGCTATCCTCCTATAGAGTCAACCTAACAAGTGCTAGTCCTATGGTTCATTACTGTCCATCATAGTGAACCTTCAACTAGGAATGCTTTAGGAGTTTAGTACAGAGATATATCTATAGTCTCAAAATTACAACTCTTTGTAATTCCATATTCTCAACTCTAACTCCATGGACATATTATGTAAATATAAATGATGCATATAAACATAATAGAATAAGCCCTTTTATTAAATCAATAATAAATGTGACATACATAAATGAAATCAAATGATTGTTCCTAATCCCTAAACAATCATCTGTATGATTGGCTCTAGGGCATAATCCTAACAATCTCCCACTTGCACTATAGCCAATCGACTATGTATCGCATACTTATCTTCTCAAGATGTTGGTCTTAGACATAACCAATTATGTTTTAAAGCTTTAGTCAGTGGGTTTACAAAAACTTATGTAGATAATATCTTCTATAATGTATCTATTACCTCTTCCAATGATTCCTCTAATCACTTGGAATTGCCGCTCTATGTGTTTGGACTTTTGATGAGACCGTGATTCCTATACTTGAGATATAGACCCATTGTTGTCACAAAACAAGGTGTGGGCAACTCAATGGAAGGAACAACTCCAAGTTCTAAATGAACTTATAGATCCAAACAGTCTCCTAGACAATGCGACAATTAATTCACCCTTAATAATGGAATCCACTGTATCTTTCATACAGTTCTTCCATTAAGTATTTCACCAACTAAAGTGAATATAAAATATACCCCATATGGATTATATCTAAATCCATATACCCATCTACTATGAGTTTGCAATTTCCATATACAATCCAATATTCCAAATTTGAATTGACTGATAACTATTTGTAACAATTACAACATAATAGATATCAGGTTCAATACATAGTGTAGAATAAGGCTTCTTAATACTTTAAGAACCTTACTTGTGTTATCCTAGGGCACATGCCCTTGAATAATGAATTCTTATCTGAAGTAAATCAGACCTCCCTTAGAATTCTCCATGTTGAACTCCTTCGACATTTCAACTATGTTTGATGATTTGGAGATACTTAGCAATCTATATGATCTATCTCTATAGATCTTGTTGGATGCTTCTGCCAAATCTTTCTTGAATTAGTTTTTCTCCAAAAACCAAAACTTTACATTAGATAACATTCATATATCATTCATAATGATTATGATGTCATCCATACTTAGGATAAAGAAAAACGATCGCACTCCCACTAACCTTTTATACACTCATGGTCCATCTATACAATGAGAGAAATCAAACAATTTGATTACTTTAACTTTATAGATGTTCTAATTATGAGAACCTTGTAGTCTATTAATAGACTTCTATAACTTACACACTTTTTTGGTTTTTCACCATTTGATATAACATCTTTATATCCTTTTTGACATATCTTATATTCAAAATGTGTGTTTATAGATAACAAGATCCAAATGGATTTCAGCATAACTATTATCAAACAAGTTCCTTTATAGACAACTTTTTGCCTATGTTGAAAACATTCTTAAATAGCCAAGCCTTTTAGGTCTCTACCTATCCATATTGGATTTAATGACTCTTAGTCATTTCTCGAGTTGATGTGAAACATCGTCTAGTCATAATCAATTGGATTATCTTGGTGATCTTTATCACCAAAGAACAATTCTTTCACATTTTAATAGAGATACAATATCTCTCTTATGTTAAGAAATATCCAATTTGATCTATGAAAAGATTGTAGTGTAGTTAAGGGTTTTGTCTCAACAGAGACAAGGGTTGGATCTTTGTTCGTTTGTGGCTTTACAGACAATTCTATAAATTCTATCTACTTTTGCATCTTTCTTGAATGAACTCTTTCTCAAGAAAATCCAGCAAACATCCTAATGGACAACTTTTGTTCATTAGGGTAATAGAAATACTATCGCAACCACTTTTGGGATATACCACAATTCAACACTTACTTGATCTTATTTCCAGATTGTCTACATTATGTTTCCAGACATACATAGCACAAGCCCAAGCCTTAACTTCTTTAAGTTGGGTTTCTTCCCATATCATATCTGATATAATTGGGACAAAACTGGAGTGAACCCTAAATTATCAATATGTAGCAATTTTAAGGTATATCCTAGATGGATACATTAGTAAAACTCATCATGGATCAAACCATATCTTAATAGGGTTCAATTCGTTCTCTTAGATTCACCATTGAGCTATGGTATTCTAAGATGAGTCTACTGTAATTGAATGCATGCTCTACATGACTATATACATCACAATGTATTAATCAAATTATAAATGTAACTTTTTCACTTCACCAAGTAAAAGGTGGGTTTGGTCATCTCATAACCAAGTCATAATCGTTACATTTAAATGAGAGTCTCTACATCTCTTGTATTCTCGGAATACGTTGCATTCGCTCTAATTAGTCATTTAAATTCAGAAATCAAATTTCTAGAATGTCTTAAATGACCTAGTTAAGAAATAAGTTCCCAAAATTAATCTAGCAACTCTTGCTCTATTAAAATTATTAAAGGTAACTTATTATCTACTTAACTTTCTGCTTCGATTTAGATTACACTAGAATCCAAAAACCAAGAAGCAGAACTAACCAACAATTTAGTTTAGAGCATGAACCAAAATTTCAAAAGTTTGGTTCTTCTAGGAAGACTGATACTTTATCAAGTTCCCTTTACAATACCTTATGTTTACTACCAAATAATTATATTTCTTTGTCTTTGTCTTTTCAAGGCTTGCTTTCCTCTATGCTTCCATTTTAAATCACATCTAGCTTCTCAAGCTATTCTATGTGATTAATCATTTTTCAAAAGAATGATTATTAATAAAGAACTTTTATTACATCCTAGTCCAGAAGAAGTCCTTTACAAGTACTATGCTTTATAGTATTATTTTACTCACAATACAACCTTTGTATGTGATGTAGGACATCAAAGGCACTTGCATTGACTAATTTTGCTTCTGAAGCTCATTAGTCATCAATACTATCATATAGCATGGCAACAAGATGCCAATTGTGTTGGGAATCGAACAAGAAGGAAAAATCGAAGTGCGGAATATAAAAATTTTTCCTACGATTCCACAGCCCATGAATCTAACTATGCATAACACAAAATCAAACCCTAACTACGAAGAGGGTTAGAACACTTACAGGATTTTTGTCTTCTCCATTTTGCTCCAAGCTTCTACTCCAGACAGCGGTGAATGAGCAGCCCAAGTGTGCTGCCTCCAACGGTATCCACACCTAGCTAGAGCTTCAAGCCTTTTCTTTCTTCTTCCTTGTTGTTGCTAGAGGTGGAGAAGAGAGAGAGAGAGAAGAGAGCCTCCAAAGGGCTGGACGGCTAGGGTTTATTGTGCAAGCCTATTATGCCATGTCACACATAAGTGTGACTTATATAGGCAGCCCACTAAAGGGGGCTGGCCATGGGGAAGAAACCCTAATAGGGTTATGTGTAATTACATTTAATTGCACATTAACCCCTATTATTTGTATCAAATACAAATAGGCCTATAAAGAACTATTCTTTATTCAGTAAAACCCTTTCTCTCATAGACTTTAAAGCCCTTCTTGCATGATCAGTGTGTGACCCATTGGGTTCACATCATTAAGTAGTAGGAATAGCACGAGGTGTGCACAATGGAACTCTTTCCATTTTGGGTCTAATTGGAACTCCTTCCAATTCCCTAATTGATTATAACTCACTTATATCAATTAGGGCTTCTACTAACCATGAGTAACACCTAGCATATGGCTCATGGTGTGGTCCTTAATGAGGTGAATAGTCATTTACAAAGAACCCTTCTGTTATAGTTTATAGGTTACAATTGCATCCTTCCTTCAACACAATGTCTCCAATTGAACTAATAGGACATGGAAGTCTGTCAAGTCCCTAGTTCAATTACTTTATACTCATTCATAGATATCAACTCATTGATGAACTCATGAAACTCTTTTCATATTCATCCTACCATGGCCATGGATTTAATGAGTTATATTATGAATGCTATATGAGACATTCTCTCTCTTTTTCCTGAGAGTGATGGATCCCTTGTTGATCACTCACATGCCTTCATACACGTAGCAGTAGGGCCAATGAACACCTTTGCAGACCCCTGAATAGGATCTGCACTTAGTGTTATCAAACTTCTAAAGCTACATGCATAAGGCAACTATGGTGTCTCAGGTCTAAGGATTACTTGTACCACTATAACAATGAGAAACTGATTGACAGGCAGGATAAAACTCCATTCAGTTTATCTCATATCTTTGGTCACATTCAGTGTACCTATTCTTATAATAGGCACCCACTTGTTGGTTGTAGTGTCTCCACACAAATAGCTTGAGACTAGCTATCCTCCTATAGAGTCAACCTAACAAGTGCTAGTCCTATGGTTCATTATTGTCCATCATAGTGAACCTTCAACTAGGAATGCTTTAGGAGTTTAGTATAGAGATATATCTATAGTCTCAAAATTACAACTCTTTGTAATTCCATATTCTCAACTCTAACTCCATGGACATATTATGTAAATATAAATGATGCATATAAACATAATAGAATAAGCCCTTTTATTAAATCAATAATAAATGTGACATACATAAATGAAATCAAATGATTGTTCCTAATCCCTAAACAATCATCTCCATGATTGGCTCTAGGGCATAATCCTAACAATCTCCCACTTGCACTAAAGCCAATTGACCATGTATCGCATACCTATCTTCTCAAGATGTTGGTCTTAGACATAACCAATTATGTTTTAAAGCTTTAGTCAGTAGGTCTACAAAAACTTATGTAGATAATATCTTCTGTAATGTATCTATTACCTTTTCCAATGATTCCTCTAATCACTTGGAATTGCCGCTCTATGTGTTTGGACTTTTGATGAGACCGTGATTCCTATACTTGAGCTATAGACCCATTGTTGTCACAAAACAAGGTGTGGGTAACTCAATGGAAGGAACAACTCCAAGTTCTAAATGAACTTATAGATCCAAACAGTCTCCTAGACAATGCGACAATTAATTCACCCTTAATAATGGAATCCACTGTATCTTTCATACAGTTCTTCCATTAAGTATTTCACCAACTAAAGTGAATATAAAATATACCCCATATGGATTATATCCAAATCCATATACCCATCTACTATGAGTTTACAATTTCCATATACAATCCAATATTCCAAATTTGAATTGATAGATAACTATTTGTAACAATTACAACATAATAGATATCAGGTTCAATACATAGTGTAAAATAAGGCTTCTTAACACTTTAAGAATCTTACTTGTGTTATCCTAGGGCACATGCCCTTGAATAATGAATTCTTATCTGAAGTAAATCAGACCTCCCTTAGAATTCTCCATGTTGAACTCCTTCAACATTTCAACTATGTTTGATGATTTGGAGATACTTAGCAATCTGTATGATCTATCTCTATAGATCTTATTGGATGCTTTTGCCAGATCTTTCATGAATTAGTTTTTCTCCAAAAACTAAAACTTTACATTAGATAACATTCATATATCATTCATAATGATTATGATGTCATCCATACTTAGGATAAAGAAAAACGATCGCACTCCCACTAACCTTTTATACACTCATGGTCCATCTATACAATGAGAGAAATCAAACAATTTGATTACTTCAACTTTATAGATGTTCTAATTATGAGAACCTTGTAGTCTATTAATAGACTTCTATAACTTACACACTTTTATGGTTTTTCACCATTTGATATAACATCTTTATATCCTTTTTGACATATCTCATATTCAAAATGTGTGTTTATAGATAACAAGATCCAAATGGATTTCAGCATAACTATTATCAAACAAGTTTCTTTATAGACAACTTTTTGCCTATGTTGAAAACATTCTTAAATAGCCAAGCCTTTTAGGTCTCTACCTGTCCATATTGGATTTAATGACTCTTAGTCATTTCTCAAGTTGATGTCAAACATCGCCTAATCATAATCAATAGGATTATCTTGGTGATCTTTATCACCAAAGAACAATTCTTTCACATTCTAATGGAGATACAATATCTCTCTTATGTTAAAAAAGTATCCAATTTGATCTATGAAAAGAATGTGGTGTAATTAAAGGTTTTGCCTCAATAGGGGCAAGGGTTGGATCTTTGTTGGTTTGTGGCTTTACAAACAATTCTGTAAATTCTATCTACTTTTGCATCTTTCTTGAATGAACTCTTTCTCAAGAAAATCCAGCAATCATCCTAATGGACAACTTTTGTTCATTAGAGTAATAGAAATACTATCCCAACCACTTTTAGGATATACCACAATTCAACACTTGCTTGACCTTATTTCCAGATTGTCTACATTATGTTTCCAGACAAACGTAGCACAAGCCCAAGCCTTAACTTCTTCAAGTTGGGTTTCTTCCCATATCATATCTGATATAATTGGGACAAAACTGGAGTGAACCCTAAATTATCAATATGTAGCAATTTTAAGGTATATCCTAGATGGATACATTAGTAAAACTCATCATGGATCAAACCATATCTTAATAGGGTTCAATTCGTTCTCTTAGATTCACCATTGAGCTATGGTATTTTAAGATGAGTCTACTATAATTGAATGCATGCTCTATATGACTGTATACATCACAATGTATAGTCAAATTATAAATGTAACTCATTCACTTCACCAAGTAAAAGATGGGTTTGGTCATCTAATAACCAAGTCATAATCGTTACATTTAAATGAGAGTCTCTACATCTCTTGTATTCTCGGAATACGTTGCATTCGCTCTAATTAGTCATTTAAATTCGGAAATCAAATTTCTAGAATGTCTTAAATGACTTAGTTAAGAAATAAGTTCCCAAAATTAATCTAGCAACTCTTGCTCTATTAAAATTTTTAAAGGTAACTTATTATCTACTTAACTTTCTGCTTCGATTTAGATTATACTAGAATCCAAAAACCAAGAAGCAGAACTAACCAACAATTTAGTTTAGAGCATGAACCAAAACTTCAAAAGTTTGGTTCTTCTAGGAAGACTGATACTTTATCAAGTTCCCTTTACAATACCTTATATTTACTACAAAATAATATTTCTTTGTCTTTGACTTTCAAGACTTGCTTTCCTCTATGCTTCCATTTTAAATCACATCTAGCTTCTCAAGCTATTCTATGTGATTAATCATTTTTCAAAAGAATGATTATTAATAAACAACTTTTATTACATCCTAGTCCAGAAGAAGTCCTTTACAAGTACTATACTTTATAGTATTATTTCACTCATAATACAACCTTTGTCTGTGATGTAGGACATCAAAGGCACTTGCATTGACTAATTTTGCTTCTGAAGCTCATTAGTCATCAATACTATCATATAGCATGGCAACAAGATGCCAATTGCGCATAGTGTCTTTTTCTTCTTAGGATGTTTTATGGAGGGCCTTTAATAAAAGGCCTAATAGCATATAAACAATCTTTTGAAATTGAGAACAATTCTCAATTTCCTAAGTCAATCAAAGAAATCGGGTTTAGTCAAACTATCAATATCCTATATTAGGAAATAGGGGTTTTGAGGTGAGTAATTAGGTAATCTACATAAACAAAGAATTAGATTTCATTTTTATCCATAATGATTGGGTCTTTAATCATTTGGTACCTCCCACTATTTTATCAAATTCCATACACCCTCTAATGGAATTCGGGAATCTCATTCCTAATGGGGATTGGGGTCCCACTGTGACTTAGAAGCCTCACATGTTAGTTTCTTGACTTCTAACCCACAATAAGAAGACAACTCTTTGTCTATTGCTTCATAAGCAAGTTCCAATCATTTTGCCTCTAGGGAACATACACCTCACATGTTAGTTTCTTGGAATACTTCCCTAGTTAAGTTAAACCCATCATTCACACAGGTATGTTTCGCCAAATATATACCTCACATGTTAGTTTCTTGGTATATACCAGTTTAGGCACCCCATGATATCTCATATGTGATAGTTTCAAGTAATGTCTTTAACATGGGTAGCTCCTACATGTCTGCAGCCAGGTACCCACATTAAGGGACGTTAGATGATCCTATAATGATGGAAGGCAATGAAGAATTCATTCCCTAATGACTTCTCCATTTTCAACTTAATATTAAATAAGAGGGGTTTTAAAGGGTCTCATCAAATTAACATGCATCCTATGTATCAAAATTTAAACATATAAATTATGCTATTTATAATCATACATCTCATGCTATTATAAATCATACATCGCATGCTATTATATATCAACATCTATAAAGTACCATATTTTGATATTAGTCCCTAAGTGAATAGGTAACATATACCAAACTATGGTATTGGAGCTAATACAATTATCTCATAAATTTAAGCTCCCACTATGATGATTATGGACTTTGAGAGGATTCAATCCAAGCCAATAGATTGAATCCAAGGTCTAAGGTGGGTGTAGGTGATCGTAAAATAAACCATTCGTAACATGCATGCTTTCTTGAAACACTTCTCTAAGCTTTCAAGTCCTTCAATCTGCTCCCTTGGCTTGATGGTCTCCACCATTGGCTTGTTGGGCTCTATCATGCTCCTTTGGGTCCACCATGCTCCTTAGTGCGCTCTCGATTACATAACATTTACATAATTTAAAGAAAGGGATACATAAGGGGAATGTGGGGTACATAAGAGAATGATAGAGAGAGAGGGAGAGGGAAGGTGGCATGCGAGCCCCAAATAAATTATATCACCTTAATAAAATTACAACTCTTGTAAATAATAACATCCCATTCATAAGACGGCCAATCACAATTGGTTTAAAGGGTATAGTCCATAATCATCATCCAAGCACATACATACAATCTAATTGCATAATGTAAAGAAAAATTGTAAGCATTAAAACATATGGGCATTATGGTAATTCTCTTGAATGATTTACATTAATCTCATTAATGCATCCTAATCTTATTAGGTTTTAACAAAAATATCCAGAATTAAATAAAGTCTTAACATTTAAGACATTACAGTTTCAATTAATCAAATTAATTTAAAACATGTAAAGTTTCCTAAAATAACTCTAATATCCAATATTAGGGTTTCCTTAATTAAACAAAACAATTTCATTTAATTAAGAATTTCCAGATTTTAATTTAATCCCTAATTGTGTTTTAAACCATTTAAAACATTATAAAATTAATCAATATTAATTAAATAATTAATATAGGAATTAAATAAAATCATTAAAATGATGAATTAGTGTATTAGGGTTTCCTAAAACCCTAAACCCTAAATGCATAACCCTAAACCCTAAATGCAAGCCCTAATCATTAAATGCCTTACGATTGGTCATTTAATGTCCAATCATTAAAACCCTAGGTTCATATGGTATTTAATAAGAGGGATTAGGGTTTAATTAATGCCAAATAGGGTATTAATTACCCTTAATTAATTACACTAATTAGGGTTTCCAAAACCCTAACCCTAGACATCATTAATGGTATTAATTATGCCCTAACAATCAATAACCATGATTGGTCATTTAATGACCAATCATTAACTCTTAATTAAGGTAATTAATATTCCAATTAGGGTTTTAATTAATGCCATAATGAAATTAGGGTTTCATCATTAACTCAAAATTAGGGTTTCATCCTTAACTCTATGCAGCCGTCACTACGAGGGGGCTGCCTGAGCTTGGCTAGGCTGCCATGGCCACCAACGACTGTGGGAGGCCATGGCCAGTCATGGGAGAACATCCTAGGGGTGTGGGACAAGCCTCTGGACACGTGAGAAGTGGTGGAAGTGGCTGCCATCATCAAGAACAATCAGGGTTTCCAAAAACCCATTGCTGGAGCCATTGTTGGAGACCTTGAAGGTCACAATAGCTTCTAAATCCTTATCAATTCGACTCCTTCATTGAAACCAGCTTTTGTATCATGTCCCTACATGAAATACTAAGCTAATAGAAGAGGTTTGGATGATCAAATCATCACCAATTGTTCTAAACAATTAAAACAACAGTAGGCTGCCCAGAATTTGACAGCACACTGTCCATGGTCAGAAATTGATTTAAAAACCCAGCAAGATGAATGAATTAGGCTACCAAACGAATTTTCCCAGTATCCTACATGTATTAGGAAACTAATGCAATTGATTTCATGCAATTTGGAGTTCCCTAACTCAAGTTCTAATCAAAACTCCATTGATGACTTTTCTGCAGAAAAATTCTGCTATGCTGTTCATGAAAAATTTTCAAACTTTTTGAATCTTTTTCTATCAAAACCTTTTTGAAACTTAAAGAAAATCATATACACATGATATATAATGATCCTACAATGATCTTCCATCATAAATACAGCAGCTTTAATTAGAATTAATTGCAAGAACCTTAGGGTTCTAAAAACCCAGATTCAGCCTCCATGGTGTTCTTCTCCTTCTTCCTTCTGTTCTAGCATCTTAATCCAATTATGATGCATCTAAATGCTTGGGAACCTTTCCCTACCATGTCTAGAACATAACCCAAGTGGTGGCAACCATTGCCATGCCTTTGATCTCCATCAATAACTCAAAGTTGTGGCTATTGCATCATTCCCGAGCAAAACTGTCTTTCCAGACAGCCTGTAGTAAAAAATTCATAACTTTCACTACAGAACTCGGATTGACGCACCGTTTGTTGGGTTGGAAAGCTTATTCAAAGAGCTTTCTAACCATATATGGCTCGAAAATTTTGGAGAAGAAATCTGAATTCGGCAGGCAAAACAAGATGACGGTTTTTCATGGCAACCATGAAAACTGTTCATAACAGTTTTATAAAACCCTAGTTTCCTTATTCTTCTTCTCCAAACTCAAACCCTATGCAACCTATTGCATCCATGGATACACTTAACCATCAATTAGAAGAGGAGTAGAAGAGAATTGACCTAGGGTTCCAAACCCTAGGTTCAGCCATGGAGGAAAACCAATTATGCAGAAAAAATTTTCCAGATTTTTGAATCATTCAACTACACCATAATTACCAGCCCATATGTATTTTGTATTATGCATAATCATGGCTCTGATACCACTGTTGGGAATCGAACAAGAAGGAAAAATCGAAGTGCGGAATATAAAAATTTTTCCTACGATTCCACAGCCCATGAATCTAACTATGCATAACACAAAATCAAACCCTAACTACGAAGAGGGTTAGAACACTTACAGGATTTTTGTCTTCTCCATTTTGCTCCAAGCTTCTACTCCGGACAGCGGTGAATGAGCAGCCCAAGTGTGCTGCCTCCAACGGTATCCACACCTAGCTAGAGCTTCAAGCCTTTTCTTTCTTCTTCCTTGTTGTTGCTAGAGGTGGAGAAGAGAGAGAGAGAGAAGAGAGCCTCCAAAGGGCTGGACGGCTAGGGTTTATTGTGCAAGCCTATTATGCCATGTCACACATAAGTGTGACTTATATAGGCAGCCCACTAAAGGGGGCTGGCCATGGGGAAGAAACCCTAATAGGGTTATGTGTAATTACACTTAATTGCACATTAACCCCTATTATTTGTATCAAATACAAATAGGCCTATAAAGAACTATTCTTTATTCACTAAAACCCTTTCTCTCATAGACTTTAAAGCCCTTCTTGCATGATCAGTGTGTGACCCATTGGGTTCACATCATTAAGTAGTAGGAATAGCACGAGGTGTGCACAATGGAACTCTTTCTGTAATACCCCGAATTTTTCTTAGGTTTAATTAATTAACTATAAAATTGATTGCCTTTAATTAGATTTAAACGTATGAGTTAATTTAGGATTAACCTCAAACACGTTCAACTTTGTAACCAAACAAGGTGATTGTTTTCTAATCAATGAGAGATAATGTTCGTATTCTAATCAAACACTCACTTTGAAGGTAATCCTAATTAGGTTAGGATTAATTTGCACCCTATATAAGAAACCTTTATGGAGGATTAATATTCTTTTGACTGAAAACAATATAAAGAGAGAAAAAAGAAAAGAAAGCAAGAGAGAAGGAAAAAGGAGCTGTTGTTGTTTTGTACGAATCGACTGCCAACTTCGTGTCTGTTTGCAGGTAACTTACCATCTGTTGACTGGTAACTTTACTGTGTTATCAATATTTTCTTCTCTAATCCAATCCTCCATCTCTATCACTTCTAAAACCACTAAACCATCATCACCACCACTAAAAAAAAAACCCCTTCATAGCTGCTGCACAAGATCATCCAACCACCAAAAATCTCTTTCTTTGGGTTTGGGTAACAAGGAATGGCAAAAATGGTGGTTTCCACCACTTCCACCACTACATCCCATGTACACCCTTCCACAAATACTTCTCCCACAGATTTAGGGACTTATTTTGAGGGAAAATCAGTGGGTGAACTTTTGCTTTTGCCTTGGGTAGCATAGGAAGTTAATACAGAAATCTGCTGCTGTTTTACTACATTCTGACTGTCAACTTCACATCTGTTGACAGTCAACGTCCCTCGGATCGACTGGTAACTTTTCTGTGTTAAAAAGTAATTCAAAACTATTAACTTATAATTTAACATGAGTCTATTTAATGCCACGTTAGTGTATATATTAATTATATTAAATATAGTAAGCATTATAAGGCCATGAGAATTAGACGTTGAACCTTTAACACACCATTTAGATGAAGAGACTTTTTAGTTTAAGTATGATTTATTGATAAAGAATATTATTGATTTTAGGTTCTAAGTTGCGTTGGGATTTTTAGGAGTTTGATCGCTTGGATTGTTGAAGGTTTGGCTTGAGGTAAGGGAACTTGCACAATGTATCGCCCTCTTTTATTAAATAAAAGATAAATCTTATTTTTATTCCTCTTTTGTGAACCAATGATTTATGGACAATTGTTTTCAAAATCATTTCATTATCAAAGTGTTTATTTCTTATGTACTGTGGGTCAAGCAAAAATAGTCATTTATTGAAATTGTTTTACATACGTGTTTGAATCTATTTTACTTGTGAAAGATATTTGTCAAATGTTTTTATTGTATAAGTGTGAACTCTGGTTAGATTATTGGTCCGTCCCAGCAGGGGATTTTAATACTGTTGGAAAATTGGTCCGTGCCAGCAGGGGATTCTAATACTGTTGGTCATCAGTACTGATGTAGTGTAAAGTCCCACGATGATGGGCACCTATTGAATGTGAGTCTAGCCAGAGGAAATATTTGTATGAACTAATGTTTTATTGATTTGTATTATCGATCAGTGATTTTGAAGTGATTTATCGAATGAATTGTTATCGAATGAATTGTTATCGAAAGCGTTTCAGTGTCATTGTTTATTGAATTGAAGGTAAGAGAATTACTTCTAAAAGTTTATATGCCTATCGAATTGAAAGAAATAATTTATTGTAAAACTCTATCGTTTTGTTACTCACGTTTTTTAAATCAATCGTGCGAATATGCTTGACCTCTTCCTGTATATATTGTGTAATGTTTTCTTGCTGAGCGTTATGCTCACCCCTTATATTTTTCCCCACAGATGATTAGCTTGATGTGAGTGGCTTCCGCGTACGAAGAGCTAGGGTGTCGACAGCTTGATCTGCTAGTTTAGTTGAAACTTTATTTTAGTAGTTAGAAGAATTTAATTTGCTGTCTCAGTGGATATTGTAGTAGGTTATTGGAGGTTATAAATTATTTTGATGGATGTGGATTTATCCAGTTATTTCAATTAATTGTTGAGATTTTAGTTATAAATAGGTTGGAATTTTATTGTGGATGGATTATCGGAGACAACGTTATTACAGGATGATATGGTTAAGTCGATTGGCCTATGTAGGGCGTAAACCTTTGTGGGTTGTGTCTATCATATCGCCAAATCCAGTCTTTTGGGTTTGGGGTGTGACACTTTCCATTTAGGGTCTAATTGGAACTCCTTCCAATTCCCTAATTGATTATAACTCACTTATATCAATTAGGGCTTCTACTAACCATGAGTAACACCTAGCATATGGCTCATGGTGTGGTCCTTAATGAGGTGAATAGTCATTTACAAAGAACCCTTCTGTTATAGTTTATAGGTTACAATTGCATCCTTCCTTCAACACAATGTCTCCAATTGAACTAATAGGACATGGAAGTCTGTCAAGTCCCTAGTTCAATTACTTTATACTCATTCATAGATATCAACTCATTGATGAACTCATGAAACTCTTTTCATATTCATCCTACCATGGCCATGGATTTAATGAGTTATATTATGAATGCTATATGAGACATTCTCTCTCTTTTTCCTGAGAGTGATGGATCCCTTGTTGATCACTCACATGCCTTCATACACATAGCAGTAGGGCCAATGAACACCTTTGCAGACCCCTGAATAGGATCTGCACTTAGTGTTATCAAACTTCTAAAGCTACATGCATAAGGCAACTATGGTGTCTCAGGTCTAAGGATTACTTGTACCACTATAACAATGAGAAACTGATTGACAGGCAGGATAAAACTCCATTCAGTTTATCTCATATCTTTGGTCACATTCAGTGTACCTATTCTTATAATAGGCACCCACTTGTTGGTTGTAGTGTCTCCACACAAATAGCTTGAGACTAGCTATCCTCCTATAGAGTCAACCTAACAAGTGCTAGTCCTATGGTTCATTATTGTCCATCATAGTGAACCTTCAACTAGGAATGCTTTAGGAGTTTAGTATAGAGATATATCTATAGTCTCAAAATTACAACTCTTTGTAATTCCATATTCTCAACTCTAACTCCATGGACATATTATGTAAATATAAATGATGCATATAAACATAATAGAATAAGCCCTTTTATTAAATCAATAATAAATGTGACATACATAAATGAAATCAAATGATTGTTCCTAATCCCTAAACAATCATCTCCATGATTGGCTCTAGGGCATAATCCTAACAAATTGCGCATAGTGTCTTTTTCTTCTTAGGATGTTTTATGGAGGGCCTTTAATAAAAGGCCTAATAGCATATCAACAATCTTTTGAAATTGAGAACAATTCTCAATTTCCTAAGTCAATCAAAGAAATCGGGTTTAGTCAAACTATCAATATCCTATATATTAGGAAATAGGGGTTTTGAGGTGAGTAATTAGGTAATCTACATAAACAGAGAATTAGATTTCATTTTTATCCATAATGATTGGGTCTTTAATCATATGGTACCTCCCACTATTTTATCAAATTCCATACACCCTCTAATGGAATTCGGGAATCTCATTCCTAATGGGGATTGGGGTCCCACTGTGACCTAGAAGCCTCACATGTTAGTTTCTTGACTTCTAACCCACAATAAGAAGACAACTCTTTGTCTATTGCTTCATAAGCAAGTTCCAATCGTTTTGCCTCTAGGGAATATACACCTCACATGTTAGTTTCTTGGAATACTTCCCTAGTTAAGTTAAACCCATCATTCACACAGGTATGTTTCGCCAAATATATACCTCACATGTTAGTTTCTTGGTATATACCAGTTTAGGCACCCCATGATATCTCATATGTGATAGTTTCAAGTAATGTCTTTAACATGGGTAGCTCCTACATGTCTGCAGCCAGGTACCCACATTAAGGGACGTTAGATGATCCTATAATGATGGAAGGCAATGAAGAATTCATTCCCCAATGACTTCTCCATTTTCAACTTAATATTAAATAAGAGGGGTTTTAAAGGGTCTCATCAAATTAATATGCATCCTATGTATCAAAATTTAAACATATAAATTATGCTATTTATAATCATACATCTCATGCTATTATAAATCATACATCGCATGCTATTATATATCAACATATATAAAGTACCATATTTTGATATTAGTCCCTAAGTGAATAGGTAACATATACCAAACTATGGTATTGGAGCTAAAACAATTATCTCATAAATAAAAGCTCCCACTATGATGATTATGGACTTTGAGAGGATTCAATCCAAGCCAATAGATTGAATCCAAAGTCTAAGGTGGGTGTAGGTGATCGTAAAATAAACCATTCATAACATGCATGCTTTCTTGAAAAACTTCTCTAAGCTTTCAAGTCCTTCAATCTGCTCCCTTGACTTGATGGTCTCCACCATTGGCTTATTGGTCTCCACCATTGGCTTGTTGGGCTCCATCATACTCCTTTGGGTCCACCATGCTCCTTAGTGCGCTCTCGATTACATAACATTTACATAATATATAGAAAGGGATACATAAGGGGAATGTGGGGTACATAAGAGAATGATAGAGAGAGAGGGAAGGTGGCATGCAAGCCCCAAATAATAAATTACATCACCATAATAAAATTACAACTCTTGAAAAATTATTACAACCCATTCATAAGACGGCCAATCACAATTGGTTTAAGGGGTATAGTCCATAATCATCATCCAAACACATACATACAATCTCATTGCATAATGTAAAGAAAAACTGTAAGCATTAAGACATATGGGCATTATGGTAATTCTCTTGAATGATTTACATTAATCTCATTAATGCATCCTAATCTTATTAGGTTTAAACAAAAATATCCAGAATTAAATAAAGTCTTAACATTTAAGACATTTAGTTTCAATTAATCAAATTAATAGAAACATATAAAGTTTCCTAAAATAACTCTAATATCCAATATTAGGGTTTCCTTATTTAAACAAAACAATTTCATTTAATTAAGAATTTCCAGATTTTAATTTAATCCCCAATTGTATTTTAAACCATTTAAAACATTATAAAATTAATCAATATTAATTAAATAATTAACATGGGAATTAAATAAAATCAATTAAATGATGAATTAGTGCATTAGGGTTTCCTAAAACCCTAAACCCTAAATGCATAACCCTAAACCCTAAATGCAAGCCCTAATCATTAAATGCCTTATGATTGGTCATTTAATGACCAATCATTAAAACCCTAGGTTCATACGGTATTTAATAAAAGGGATTAGGGTTTTATTAATGCCAAATAGGGTATTTATTACCCTTAATTAATTACACTAATTAGGGTTATCAAAAACCCTAACCCTAGACATCATTAATGGTATTAATTATGCCCTAACAATTAATAACCATGATTGGTCATTTAATGACCAATCATTAACTCTTAATTAAGGTAATTAATATTCCAATTAGGGTTTTAATTAATGCCATAATGAAATTAGGGTTTCATCATTAACTCAAAATTAGGGTTTCATCCTTAACTCTATGTAGCCGTCACTACCAGGGGGCTGCCTGAGCTTGGCTAGGCTGCCATGGCCACCAACGGCTGTGGGAGGCCATGGCCAGCCAAGGGAGAGGACTACAGGGGTGTGGGACAAGCCCTTGGACACAGTGAGAAGAGGTGGAAGTGTCTGCCATCATCAAGAACAATTAGGGTTTCCAAAACCCATTGCTGGAGCCATTGTTGCAGACCTTCAAGGTCACAATAGCTTCTAAAACCTTATCAATTCGACTCCTCCATTGAAACCAGCTTTTGTATCATGTCCCTACATGAAATACTAAGCTAATAGAAGAGGTTTGGATGATCAAATCATCTCCAATTGTTCTAAACAATTAAAACAACAGTAGGCTGCCCAGAATTTGACAGCATACTGTCCACGGTCAGAAATTGATTTAAAACCCAGCAAGATGAATGAATTAGGCTACCAAATGAATTTTACCAGTATCTTACATGTCTTAGGAAACTAATGCAATTGGTTTCATGCAATTTGGAGTTCCCTAACTCAAGTTCTAATCAAAACTCCATTGATGACTTTTCTGCAGAGAAAATCTGCTATGCTGTTCATGAAAAATTTTCAAACCTTTTGAATCTTTTTCCATCGAAAACCTTTTTGAAACTTAAAGAAAATCATATACACATGATATATAATGATCCTACAATGATCTTCCATCATAAATACAGCAGCTTTAATTAGAATTAATTGCAAGAACCTTAGGGTTCTAAAACCCAGATTCAGCCTCCATGGTGTTCTTCTCCTTCTTCCTTCTGTTCTAGCATCTTAATCCAATTATGATGCATCTAAATGCTTGGGAACCTTTCCCTACCATGTCTAGAACATAACACAAGTGGTGGCAACCATTGCCATGCCTTTGATCTCCATCAATAACTCAAAGTTGTGGCTATTGCATCATTCCCGAGCAACACTGTCTTTCCAGACAGCCTGTAGTAAAAAATTCATAACTTTCACTACAGAACTCGGATTGATGCACCGTTTGTTGGGTTGGAAAGCTTATTCGATGAGCTTTCTAACCATATATGGCTTGAAAAATTTGGAGAAGAACTCTGAATTCAGCATGCAAAACAAGATGACGGTTTTTCATGGCAACCATGAAAACTGTTCATAACAGTTTTATAGAACCCTAGTTTCATTATTCTTCTTCTCCAAACTCAAACCCTATGCAACCTATTGCATCCATGGCTACACTTAACCATCAATAAGAAGAGGAGAAGAAGAGAATTGACCCTAGGGTTCCAAACCCTAGGTTCAGCCATGGAGGAAAACCAATTATGCAGAAAAAGTTTCCAGATTTTTGAATCATTCAACTACACCATAATTACCAGCCCATATGTATTTTGTATTATGCATAATCATGGCTCTGATACCACTGTTGGGAATCGATCAAGAGGGAAAAATAGAAGTGCGGAATATAAAAATTTTTTCCTACGATTCCCAATCCCATGAATCTAACTATGCATAACACAAAATCAAACCCTAACTACAAAGAGGGTTAGAACACTTACAGAATTTTTGTCTTCTCCGTTTTGCTCCAAGCTTCGACTCCGGACAGCGGTGAATGAGCAGCTCAAGTGTGCTGCCTCCAACGGTATCCACACCTAGCTAGAGCTTCAAGTCCTTTCCTCTTTTTCCTTGTTGTTGCTAGTGTAGGAGAAGAGAGGAGAGAGAGAGAGGGAGGCTGGAAAATCTGGCCAGCCCTTGGGGAGCCTCCAAAATTATGATGTCACACATCCTAGTGTGACTTAAATAGTCCACACTAAAGGGGCCGGCCCTAGGGGGGAAACCCTTTTAGGGTTTTGTGCAATTTCCCTAAATTGCACAATAACCCCTATTGTTTATATCAAATACAAACATGGCCTCAAAGAACTATTCTTTATGCACTCATACCCTTTCTCTCATAGACTTAAAAGCTCATCTTGCATGATCAGTGTGTGACCCATTGGGTTCACATCATCAAGTAGTAGGAATAGCACAAGATGTGCACAATGGAACTCTTTCCATTTAGGGTTTAATTGGAACTCCTTCCAATTCCCTAATTGATTATAACTCACTTATATCAATTAGGGCTTCTACTAACCATGAGTAACACCTAGCATATGGCTCATGGTGTGGTCCTTAATGAGGTGAATAGTCATTTACAAAGAACCCTTCTGTTATAGTTTATAGGTTACAATTGCATCCTTCCTTCAACACAATGTCTCTAATTGAACTAATAGGACATGGAAGTCTGTCAAGTCCCTAGTTTAATTACTTTATACTCATTCATAGATATCAACTCATTAATGAACTCATGAAACTCTTTTCATATTCATCCTACCATGGCCATGGATTTAATGAGTTATATTATGAATGCTATATGAGACATTCTCTCTCTTTTTCCTGAGAGTGATGGATCCCTTGTTGATCACTCACATGCCTTCATACACATAGCAGTAGGGCCAATGAACACCTTTGCAAACCCGTGAATAGGATTTGCACTTAGTGTTATCAAACTTCTAAAGCTACATGCATAAGACAACTATGGTGTCTCAAGTCTAAGGATTACTTGTACCACTATAACAATGAGAAACTGATTGACAGGCAGGATAAAACTCCATTCAGTTTATCTCATATCTTTGGTCACATTCAGTGTACCTATTCTCATAATAGGCACGCACTTGTTGGTTGTAGTGTCTCCACACAAATAGCTTGAGACTAGCTATCCTCCTATAGAGTCAACCTAACAAGTGCTAGTCCTATGGTTCATTACTGTCCATCATAGTGAACCTTCAACTAGGAATGCTTTAGGAGTTTAGTACAGAGATATATCTATAGTCTCAAAATTACAACTCTTTGTAATTCCATATTCTCAACTCTAACTCCATGGACATATTATGTAAATATAAATGATGCATATAAACATAATAGAATAAGCCCTTTTATTAAATCAATAATAAATGTGACATACATAAATGAAATCAAATGATTGTTCCTAATCCCTAAACAATCATCTCTATGATTGGCTCTAGGGCATAATCCTAACATTCCCATACTACACCAGTCACACTGGTGAATAATACGAGGTATCCATAGCTTACACCGAATCTGCGTTCGATGAAAGGTCTTCCCATACTACACCAGTCACACTGGTGAATAATATGAGGTAACACTATGCCATCAAGGCTATCTCAAAACATGAGAAAGATACATCCTTCTCATATTCAAATCATCAAGGTCATCATTCAAATATCAAGGTAATCACATAACACGAGAAAGATTGCGTCCCTCTCATATTCAAACCATCAAGGTAAACACATACCACGGGAAAGATTGCATCTTTCAAACTATCAAGTGTTGGGAATCTAACTAGGGAGGAAAAACTACAAAGGCGGAATTAAAATTTTTCCTACGATTCCCAAAACCATGAATCTTAATTATGCTAAATACAAAACAGAAACCCTAATTAGAAGAGGGTAGAATTACTTACAGTTTGATATGGTTTTCTCCTTTATGCTCTAAGCTTTGTCTTCTTCTTTTTGCTCCAAGCTTTGTCTCCAGATAGTGGTGAATGAGCAGCCCAAGTGTGCTGCCTCCAACGTTATCCACACCTAGCTTGAGCTTGAAGTCCTTTCCTTCTTCTTCCTTGTTGTTGCTAGAGGTGGAGAAGAAGGAGAGAGAGAGAGAGAGAGCTGTAATTTTTCCAGCTAGCCCTTGGGAGAAATGAATTGTCTTCATGTGATCCCCATATAATGGACATTATATATCCCATTAATAGGGCTGGCCATAGGGGGATTCCTAACCCTAGTGGAATTTGTGTAATTACTCTTAATTACACAATTGGCCCACTAGTTTGCATCAAATACAAATTAGCCCCTTAAAGAACTTTTCTTTAATCACTTATACCCTTTCTCTCATATACAATCAAGCTCCCTTAGCATAATCAGTGTGTGACCCATTGGGTTCACATCATCAAGTAGTAGGAACAGCACAAGTTGTGCACAATGGAACACTTTCCATTAAGGGTCTAATTGAAACTCCTTTCAATTCCCTAATTGATTATAACTCATTTATATCAATTAGGGCTTCTACTAACCATGAGTAACACCTATCATATGACTCATGGTGTGGTCCTTAATGAGGTGAATAGTTATTTACAAAGAACCCTTCTGTTATAGTTTATAGGTTACAATTCCATCCTTCTATCAACACAATGTCTCCAATTGAACTAATAGGACATGGAAGTCTGTCAAGTCCCTAGTTCAATTACTTTATACTCATTCATTAATATCAACTCAATGATGAACTTATGGAAACTCCTTTCCATATTTATTCTACCATGGGCCCATAGATTTAATGAGTTATCTTCAATGAATGCTATATGATACATTCAATCCCTTTTTCCTGAGAGTGATGCATTCCTTGTTGATCACTCACATGCCTTCACACATATAGCAGTAGGGCCAATGAACACCCTTACAGACCCCTGAATAGGATCTGCACTTAGTGTTATCAAACTTCTAAAGCTACATGCATAAGACAACCATGGTATCTCAGGTCTAAGGATTACTTGTACTACTATAACAATGAGAAACTGATTGACGGGCAGGTTAAAACTCCATTCAGTTTATCTCATATCTTTGGTCACATTCAATGTACCTATTCTTATAATAGGCACCCACTTGTTGGTTATAGTGTCTCCACACAAATAGCTTGAGACTAGCTATCCTCCTATCGAGTCAACCTAACAAGTGCTAGTCCTATGGTTCATTATTGTCCATCATAGTGAACCTTCAACTAGGAATGATTTAAGAGTTTAGTACAAAGATATATTTAGAGTCTCAAAATTACAACCCTTTGTAATTTCATATTCTCAACTCTTGTTAGGATTATGCCCTAGAGCCAATCATAGAGATGATTGTTTAGGGATTAGGAACAATCATTTGATTTCATTTATGTATGTCACATTTATTATTGATTTAATAAAAGGGCTTATTCTATTATGTTTATATGCATCATTTATATTTACATAATATGTCCATGGAGTTAGAGTTGAGAATATGGAATTACAAAGAGTTGTAATTTTGAGACTATAGATATATCTCTGTACTAAACTCCTAAAGCATTCCTAGTTGAAGGTTCACTATGATGGACAGTAATGAACCATAGGACTAGTACTTGTTAGGTTGACTCTATTGGAGGATAGCTAGTCTCAAGCTATTTGTGTGGAGACACTACAACCAACAAGTGGGTGCCTATTACAAGAATAGGTACACTGAATGTGACCAAAGATATGAGATAAACTAAATGGAGTTTTATCCTGCCTGTCAATCGGTTTCTTATTGTTATAGTGGTACAAGTAATCCTTAGACCTGAGACACCATAGTTGTCTTATGCATGTAGCTTTAGAAGTTTGATAACACTAAGTGCAAATCCTAGTCAGGGGTTTGCAAAGGTGTTCATTGGCCCTATTGCTATGTGTATGAAGGCATGTGAGTGATTAACAAGGGATCCATCACTTTCAGGAAAAAGAGAGAGAATGTCTCATATAGCATTCATAATATAACTCATTAAATCCATGGCCATGGTAGGATGAATATGAAAAGAGTTTCATGAGTTCATCAATGAGTTGATATCTATGAATGAGTATAAAGTAATTGAACTAGGGACTTGACAGACTTCCATGTCCTATTAGTTCAATTGGAGACATTGTGTTGAAGGAAGGATGCAATTGTAACCTATAAACTATAACAGAAGGGTTCTTTGTAAATGACTATTAACCTCATTAAGGACCACACCATGAGCCATATGCTAGGTGTTACTCATGGTTAGTAGAAGCCCTAATTGATATAAGTGAGTTATAATCAATTAGGGAATTGGAAGGAGTTCCAATTAGACCCTAAATGGAAAGAGTTCCATTGTGCACACCTCGTGCTATTCCTACTACTTGATGATGTGAACCCAATGGGTCACACACTGATCATGCAAGATGAGCTTTTAAGTCTATGAGAGAAAGGGTATGAGTGCATAAAGAATAGTTCTTTGAGGCCATGTTTGTATTTGATATAAACAATAGGGGTTATTGTGCAATTTAGGGAAATTGCACAAAACCCTAAAAGGGTTTCCCCCCTAGGGCCGGCCCCTTTAGTGTGGACTATTTAAGTCACACTATGATGTGTGACATCATCACTTTTTAGAAGACACCAAGGGCTGGCCAGAATTTCCAGCCTCCCTCTCTCTCTCTCCTCTCTTCTCCTACTCTAGCAACAACATGGAAATGAAGGAAAGGACTTGAAGCTCTAGCTAGGTGTGGATATCGTTGGAGGCAGCACACTTGGGCTGCTCATTCACCGCTGTCTGGAGTCGAAGCTTGGAGCGAAACGGAGAAGACAAAAATTCTGTAAGTGTTCTAACCCTCTTCGTAGTTAGGGTTTGATTTTGTGTTATGCATAGTTAGATTCATGGGCTGTGGAATCGTAGGAAAAATTTTTATATTCCGCACTTCAATTTTTCTCTCTTGTTCGATTCCCAACAACTCTAACTCCATGGACATATTATGTAAATATAAATGATGCATATAAACATAATAGAATAAGCCCTTTTTATTAAATCAATAATAAATGTGACATATATAAATGAAATCAATTGATTGTTCCTCATCCCTAAACAATCATCTCTATGATTGGCTCTAGGGCATAATCCTAACATCAAGGTAAACATGTAACATGAGAAAGATTGCATCTTTCTCTCACTATGTCATCAAGACAAAGGTAAGCTTCTACTTACCAACACTCAACAAGTTCACCAAATCATCTCACATGGAGGCTATTCATGCCTCAATTCAAATACCAACTCATATAGGAGACACATTCATCTCATGAAAACAAACATTCACATGCCCATAGGGAAAGTATCTTTATCCCAAATGACAACCAATCATAATGACATAGGAAGGAATTCATCCCTAATGATCAAGAGTCATATGCATAGAGAGGGTTGTTCAACCCTACTAGCATGCCATGCCCACACAAGGGCCACCAATGCAATCCATTTCAAAACATTTCATGCTAAACAATGTCAAGGTATTAACTCATTTTTCAACTCAAAACAAGCTTGAGATTGCATCTCAAAGAAGGTTCAAAGGCGCGAATAGGCGAGCAAAGGCCAAACGGGCAAAGTGGAGTGGGCGAGGCGGCTGACCACCTGGCTGCTGGTGGCTTGCCGCCCAAGGCCAGGCGGCTTGCCGCCCCATGTTGGGCGGTTACCCGAGGTTGGTGCTGCCCAGTTTGAGGGTTTTTAAACCCTTGACCCCCCATTCATGCTCACACTCACCCAATTTCGAAAATTGAGAGTTTCTCTCTCTAGAAACTCATTTCAACTTCTCCAAACACTCACACACACATTCTCATTCAAAGTTTCACTTTCAATTCAAGTTGTGTGCATGAAATAGCATCAAGAACAAGTCATTCAACAACAACAACAAGCATCAATCATCAACTTACAAGATCAAATTCATCATCTTTCTTATCAAACCCATTTTTCTCACATACAAGCTCAACCATCATCAATGGCTTCTAGCAATGATTCCAGCATCAAGTATCCATACTATGTGATCAAGAATACATACAAGGCACCAATCTATGATGCATCCCAAGACAAGGTGTTGCTTGAACCCAAGAAGCATCTTTCATACCTCTATTCCCAACATGAGGTTAGTTCTTCCCAACTTAACATGTTTATCTTGAAATCTTGATTTCTATTGGATAAAATGCATTCCCATGATCTTCTTTTGATTGTTTCTATCATTGTTAAGCCAAGTTCATTGATTTGGCAAGGATTGAATGTGCAAAAAGCTTGTTTCCCAATGCTTGAGAAAAGATGCCCACCAAGTGTTTGATAAAATGCCAAAGAGATAAAAACATGTTCAATTCTTGGAAAATCAATAGGTTTGCATTGTAGTACAAAGTCAAATGGTCTTGGCAAGGATTTGGTATACAAAATCTATCATTTCAATGCTTGAAAACAAGTCACACACCAAATGTTCGATAAAATGCCCGAAAGACAAAACCATGTTCAATCCTTACAAAATCAATGAATTTGAATACACAAAGTCATGGGCATTCATTTCTAATTCATTTCATGAATCAAAACCCATATTTTAAGACTTTTGGAAAGAATTTTTGAAATCAATTATCAATGTATGCCTAATATCTCTATGTTTTCAATGCTAACTCGATACACAATCCTTTGAAATAGCCCTGATTTCCAAAGTCTCCGTACAAGGACATCAATGAAGGAGTTCATCTCATGGTGGAAACATATGGAACATGCCCAACCACGTGCTCGCAAGATAATAAAGAAGGCAGGTTTTGGGCCCTTCCTAGATGCTCTATGGAATGAGCAATGGGATAGGCAAGCATTATTTGCCTTGACAGAGTTATGGTGGGATACCACCAACACTTTCCATTTTAGCTTCAGGGAGATGACCATGACCCCTAAGGACTTTACCATGATAACTGGGTTGAGCTTGAAAGGCAAGCGCTTGGAATACTATGAATATGCCAACATGGATCAAAACTACATAGTGGCTCTACTCAGGGTGGAAGCGGAGTTAAGCCCAAAAGGTGTACGCCGTACTTGGCTCTACAACACCTTCGCCACTGAGGAAGAGAGTGATGGGACGGATCCCCAATACATTGTGAGAGCTTTCTTGCTCTACATGATTTCATGTACTTTCTTTATAGGCACCAATGACATGGCTCGACTAGAGTTGCTAGCTAGCATGGAAGACGTGAACAAGATTGGGAGATACAATTGGGGTGGAGCTACTCTAGCAACCATGTATCGCTCCATGACTGACATGTCCCGAGGAGTTGCAAAGAACTTTGGGGGACTTCCTTTCGTTTGGGAGGTAACAAAGAACATTCAATTCTCTATTATTTCCTGCAACTTAACACATACATGATTTCTTCTATTTCTTTGATTTTCCACAGATATGGTACTACGAGTACCTGAACATGTGCCGCCCAACTCTTGCTAGTGATGCCATGTCATGGCCCATCCTTCAGAATTACGCTCCATCTTGTTTGGCTACAAAAGCCTCCAACCGACATGATTATGCCCATGCAAGGGCATATCTTGCCAACTTGACTGCTGATATGGTAAAATCTTTCTTTCTCTTTTTATCTTTTTTCTCATTTCTCATTTTAAACTCAACAGGTGGAATGGGATCCATGGAGGCTGTGGGAGCATAGGCTACCCGAGAAGTACTCCTCTTGTTTGGAGTTGACAAGTAAAAGGGTCCTTTTTGAAGGCCCCACAGGTAGATGCTGGTATCTTAGGGAGCGGGTCCTGAGACAAGTCCACGGAAACATGAATGCAGCTGTGACTCCTTCCATGCCACCAAAGAACATGAGGCATACTAACCACTTAGTGGGGGATGAACTAGAAGAGGCTCTGAGGGGTTGGGATGCTGAGGGATTCACCTCCCCTCGCATAGAATACACTGCCTTTTGTCGACAATATCTGATGAATCCTAGGGTCACTAGCCTCCCACCTCAAGGGGTGAGCTCCCCAAACTCTTAAATTCTTTTTAAGGTCATAAGAAAGACTCTTCTTGACAAGCATTTGAATTTCAGGGCCGACGGGCAAGGGGACACAGCTCCACAGTTGGATCTGCTACTAGGATGACTTACAATGATGAGGATGAAGACCTTGAAGGAAATCAACCTCCACCCCTCCCACAACTAAATTGGTATGTGAACTTGTGCAGTGGGACAAAATTTGTGAAGACTAACATTACCCATCCACCATTTGATGAGTATCCTAAGATCGATCCATATTATGAGAATGTGAGTTCTAAATTCTTACCTTCTTGGAATTGGGTTCTTTCATTATTATTAACCATGTTCATACTCTCCTAGGTTCCACGGGAGTACGCCCAGGAATGCATTGAACTCAATGAAGGATTGAGGAGGGATCTTGTGTGAATGAGTTTAGAGAACTCAGTTCTGGAAGCATGCTTGAATCCCCAAGTGAGTGATTATCCTATTAACTTTCAACTAGGATTGGCACCATTACCCTATTAACCCATTATCTTTCTTTGCAACAGGCATCATTATCTCGCCCACCACAGGATATGCCCCCTTCTAGAGCACCTCGTTCAGGTCATGATGGAGCTGGGCCAAGTCGAAAGAGAAGGCCCACGGGAAATCATTGAGTTTCACTCACCTCTTGTTAGGAACTTTGGAACTTATTATCTTCTTGTCATGTACTAATTAGGAATTTCAATTCCCAACCTTGAACTCTTATTATGGATACTTGATGAATCTATGTTGAACTTTATTGTAATGATATGATCTTGTATTGTGTGAAAAATGGGCTTAAATCAAGCACATAAGAGTCAAAATATCACAAAAGGGCCAAACAATGGCACAATAGGGCAAAAATGGGCAAAACAAAGCGGCGGCCTCGGGTGACCACCTGGGGCTGGGTGGCTAGCCACCTGGGCCCAGGCGGCTAGCCGCCCAGGCCTGGGTGGTCACCCGAGCCCGAAGCGGAGTTTCACCTGTTTTTTAGGAAACTTCCTATTTTGACGGATCCCCTCCTTCCAACACACGAATTTCTAAATTTTTTCCTATAAAAGCACATCCAAGGGGTCTCAAACCCTACTTACATTCATTGAGAGCAAGTTATGGAAGCCCTAGACAAATTCTTAAGTGATTTTCTGAAAGTTATGAGTACAGAGGCAAGGAAGGAGTTCAAACGCTACTGCTTGGATCCATTATTCTCTTTGATGCATGTGAAGCTTGAAACTACTCTTCTTATTGCTGCTTCATACTTTTGGAATCCCCAACTTCATGTATTCCATTTCAACTATGAAGAGCTATGCCCAACAATGGAGGAATTTTGTGCTTTGTATGGAGTTTTACCTGTAGGACCTTTCATCCTCCCTACTCCACGCTCAAGTTACCTGACTTCCTTCTCCAACTTCCTTGGAATTTCTCAACAAGAGGTCTCCATATTTGTGAAGGATCACATGGTGAATTTCATGGAAATAGCAGCTTCCTTTTTGGCTCATGATAGCAAAGGTACCCTGAATTTCAACCTTACTACTCAATGTTCTCTTGCTTTTTGCTTGATTGGTCGCCTCCTTATCTCCACGGGGACTCTCTATGTCCCTATTCAAATATGTGAACTGATTCCTTTTCTTCTTGAACATAACAACCTGATTCCCATGGTGCTAGCTGAAACCCTCAATAGTGTAGACAAAGTTCATGATAACCCACAAGCCCCATTAGGAGGGAGCCCCATTCTACTGCAGATGTGGCTTCTTGAAAGGCTTAACTTCTTATCCCCTACCGCCATTAATCCTTAGAAACCTCAACATTATTATTGCCGTCGAGTTGAATTCCCTAGTCAATTTTCTTTGAGGGAATGGTTAGGCTACTTTCAAACACTCTCATGGAGAAACATTAAGTGGTTTGTCTTCATATAGGGATGCAAGGAATAAATTCTTCTCCAAACTTCTGGGTGTGCTATGGTCAAGCTCATAGGGTTGAGATCAACTTCATTCTATTGGACCTCAAGAATCCTTCGTTAGATGGGTGCTATGCAAACCATACCTACTTCTATAGTATTTGATCATTCTGTTGAACTTGTGGGCCCCATGATGGTTAAGTGGGCCAAGACTAGATGGACTGACCAGCTGAAACTGACTCGAGTTGAAAACACTGATGGGCCTTATGTCATGAGCCCTGAATACAAGACATGGTTGAAGATTAGCTTGGGTGAAAGAGAAACCATACGCAGGGAAAGGATTTATGACCTTATCAAGGACACAAGACTTGGGTTTTGTAGGGAAGACATTCTGGAAGCAGTGGAAGCAGCACATGCCCATGACTTACTGAAAGGAACGAAGACTTGAAAGAAAAGAGAAGAAAGCAAACCAAGAGACTCTGAAGAAAATCAAAAGGACTTGAAGACCTTAGAAATAGGACATCTATGGCATGTCAATAGTTCTTTATTTAACACCAATAAATTGCTATGTCAATCAATTAGTTTTAAATGAATTGCAAAAAATAATTTAATTTTGAGATTTGTTGTTGTGGTGTTGTTTGGACCACACCCAAGGTAACTTTATGGGTTGCCTACGTATCCCCATCCTTTTTTCTTTTTCTCTTTTTTCCTTTTCCTCTTTTTTTTTTGTTTTTTTTTTCTTTTCCTTTTTTTTTTTTTTTAAGGAATGGGGAATCAGGTCCTCGTAGTTCAAATGCCTTAACTTTTGCCTAGGCTGCCTTTATGGGTTTTCAACCTAGCAGGCCTCATACATGATACTTTTTCAATTGATCCAAATTGGTAGGACGAGCAAACTCAATCCCATCCAAATCCATGAGGCGAACAGCCCCTACTGGCAATATCTCTTTAATAATATACGGGCCACCCCAACTTGGCTTGAACTTTCCTCGTGGATCAAAAATTGGAGCTCTGATTTCTTTTAACACCAAATCCCCTGTTTTCAAACCTCAGTCTTTGACATGCTTATTGAATGCTCTCGCAACCCTTCACTGATATCCCTACACATGATACAAGGCCCTCAATCGCTTTTCATCTAGCAATGCCAACTCATCATAACGGTTCCTAACCCAATTTGCTTCTGCTATCTGACTCTCCATGGCAACCCGCAATGATGGTACCTCCAACTCAATAGGCAAAACAGCCTCCATCCTATACACCAAAGAATAAGGAGTAGCCCCTGTTGACGATCTTATGGATGTTCTATAGCCCCACAAAGCTAAAGGTAACTTCTCATGCCAATCAGTGTTAAGTGTCAGCTATTTTCTGTAGTATCTTCTTAACATTCTTGTTGGCGGCCTCCACTACTCCATTAGTCTGCGGGCGATAAGGGGAGGATAGATGGTGCACTATATTGTATTTTTGCAAAAGCTCCTTGGTTTCTTTCTGAAAGTGCTGACCATTGTCTGAAATAATCTCATGGGGTACCTCATATCTATAAATAATGTTGAGCTATATGAACTGCGCTACCTTCTTGGCATTCAGGGTCTTGAGAGATGCTGCCTCTACCCACTTAGTGAAGTAATCAATAGCTACCAAGATGTATTCATGCCCATTGGAGGCTTTCGGCTTAATCTGCCCAATTATATCTATTCCCCACACTGCAAAAGGCCATGGCAACGACATGCTTGTCAAAGGCATGGAAGGCAAGTGTTGTCCATTAGCAAAGACCTGACACTTGTGACACTTCTTGACATGTGCATAGCAATCTCTCTCCATTGTAGACCAATAGTAACCCAACCTCATGATTTTCTTGGCTAACATATAACCATTCATGTGCGGTGCTCCAACTCCTTCATGGATTTCACTAACAAAACGTTCGACTTCTTCCTCAGTGACACACAACAGATGAACCCCGTCGTATGACCTTCGGTATAGCTTTCCTCTACACAAAACATAGTGACTTGCTAGCCTCCTTAGTGTTCTCCTATCAACGCGGGATGCTCCTTCCGGATATTCCCTTTCCTCAATGAACTTCAGGATGTTATGGTACCAAGGATGGCCATCTCTCATCTCTCCTTCTCGAATAGAGTAGCAGTACATGGGTCTTTCTCTACATTCTATCACCAACGGTTTTACATTCCCACCATCCGGGATTTCCACCATAGAAGCTAGAGTTGCCAAAGCATCGGCGAACTGATTCTTATTTCTCGACAAGTAATTAAACTCTATTTCCACAAATTCCTTAGTCAAGGCTTCTAAGTAAGCATGATATGGCAGCAGCTTCTCATCACGAGTCTTCCACTCTCCCTTTATCTGGCAGATAATCAGTGCTGAATCTCTGAAAACCTCCAACTCTTTGATCCCCAATTCTAGTGCGGCTTCCAACGCAAGGATGCAGGCTTCATACTCGGCAATGTTGTTGGTTGCTTCAAACCCTAACTTAACCGCCAAGGGTGTGAATGCTTCCTCAGGTGAGACCAGTAGAACTCCTATCCCATACCCTCTCTTGTTTATAGCTCCATCGAAGTATACTTTCCAAATCTTCTTTCCGATTTCCAGGACATCCTCATCGGGGAATTGATCATTGAATTGTTCTAATGACGCCACAGGGCAGCTAGCCAAGTAATATGCAATGATACTTCCTTTCACTAACTTCTGTGTTACATACTTTATGTCGAATTCATTAAGGAGAATCGACCAACGAGCAGTTCTGTAGGATAAAACCGGCCTTTCTATCAAGTACTTCAGTGGATCCATACTGTTAGGATTATGGCCTAGAGCCAATCATAGAGATGATTGTTTAGGGATTAGGAACAATCATTTGATTTCATTTATGTATGTCACATTTATTATTGATTTAATAAAAGGGCTTATTCTATTATGTTTATATGCATCATTTATATTTACATAATATGTCCATGGAGTTAGAGTTGAGAATATGGAATTACAAAGAGTTGTAATTTTGAGACTGTAGATATATCTCTGTACTAAACTCCTAAAGCATTCCTAGTTGAAGGTTTACTATGATGGACAATAATGAACCATAGGACTAGCACTTGTTAGGTTGACTCTATAGGAGGATAGCTAGTCTCAAGCTATTTGTGTGGAGACACTACAACCAACAAGTGGGTGCCTATTACGAGAATAGGTACACTGAATGTGACCAAAGATATGAGATAAACTGAATGGAGTTTTATCCTGCCTGTCAATCAGTTTCTCATTGTTATAGTGGTACAAGTAATCCTTAGACTTGAGACACCATAGTTGTCTTATGCATGTAGCTTTAGAAGTTTGATAACACTAAGTGCAAATCCTATTCAGGGGTTTGCAAAGGTGTTCATTGGCCCTACTGCTATGTGTATGAAGGCATGTGAGTGATCAACAAGGGATCCATCACTCTCAGGAAAAAGAGAGAGAATGTCTCATATAGCATTCATAATATAACTCATTAAATCCATGGCCATGGTAGGATGAATATGAAAAGAGTTTCATGAGTTCATCAATGAGTTGATATCTATGAATGAGTATAAAGTAATTGAACTAGGGACTTGACAGACTTCCATGTCCTATTAGTTCAATTGAAGACATTGTGTTGAAGGAAGGATGTAATTGTAACCTATAAACTATAACAAAAGGGTTCTTTGTAAATGACTATTCACCTCATTAAGGACCACACCATGAGCCATATGCTAGGTGTTACTCGTGGTTAGTAGAAGCCCTAATTGATATAAGTGAGTTATAATCAATTAGGGAATTGGAAGGAGTTCCAATTAGACCCTAAATGGAAAGAGTTCCATTGTGCACACCTCGTGCTATTCCTACTACTTGATGATGTGAACCCAATGGGTCACACACTAATCATGCAAGAAGAGCTTTAAGGTCTATGAGAGAAAGGGCATAAGTGAATAAAAGAAAAGTTCTTAAAGGCTTAGTCTGTATTTGATATAAACTAGAGGGGTTATTATGTAATTAAGAGTAATTACACAAAACCTTTTAGGGTTAGAAATCCCCCTCATGGCCGGCCCTATAGTGTGGATATATAAGCCACACAATGATGTGATGACATCATACTTTGGAGGCTCCCCAAGGGCTGGCCAGAATTTCCAGCCTCCCTCTCTCTCTCTCTTCTCTTCTCCTACACTAACAACAACAAGGAAAAGGAGGAAAGGACTTGAAGCTCTAGCTAGGTGTGGATACCGTTGGAGGCAGCACACTTGGGCTACTCATTCACCGCTGTCCGGAGTCGAAACTTGGAGCAAAACGGAGAAGACAAAAATTCTGTAAGTGTTCTAACCCTCTTCGTAGTTAGGGTTTGATTTTGCGTTATGCATAGTTAGATTCATGGGCTAGTGGAATCGTAGGAAAAATTTTTATATTCCGCACTTCTATTTTTCCCTCTTGATCGATTCCCAACACATACGACTTATCAAGAAAACCTTATACGACATCATGTAGTGACGGAGTTTCTGAGTTGCCCACACCAAAGCCACACAAGCCTTCTCTATGGCATTGTACTTCACCTCATAGTCTGTCATCTTCTTGCTTAGGTAATAAATGGCATTCTCCTTTTTCAACCCCTCAAGGTACTGAGCTAGCATAGCTCCCGTCGCGGTTTCAGTGACCGTCAAGTATAATAATAACGGCTCACCTTGTCGCGGAGGAACTAGAATTAGTGGATTACTCAAATACCTTTTAATAGTCTCAAAAGCTTCTTGACATTCTCCGTTCCATACCTTTGCCACACCCTTCTTAAGAAACTTGAAAATCGGCTCACACACCATAGTTAAATTAGCGATGAACCTGCTTATATACTGAATTCTCCCCTAAAAACCATCGAATCTGCTTTTCTGTGCTAGGCAGCTCCATCTCTACAATGGCCTTGATTTCCCCTGGATCAACCTTGATTCCCCTCTGAGTAATCATGAATCCTAATAGCTTGCCTGCAGTGACACCAAAGGCGCATTTCTGAGGATTCAATCGCAGGTTATACTCTTTGCCCGCTCCAGGAACCTTTCTAGTGCCATGAAGTGTCCTTCTCAGTCCACGGACTTCACGATCATGTCGTCCACATACACTTCCACCTCCTTATGGATCATGTCATGCAGCAATGTTATAGCAGCTCTCTGATAGGTAGCCCCAGCATTTCTCAAACCGAACGGCATCACTTTGTAGCAATACGTTCCCCACTGTGTGATAAAGGTTGTTTTCTCCATATCTTGCAGTGCCATCTTTATCTGATTGTATCCAGAAAACCCATCCATGAAAGAGAGAAGTGCATGTCCCACAGTACTATCTACCAACACATCAATGTGGGGCAAAGGAAAATCATCCTTAGGGCTTGCTACATTAAGATCTCGAAAATCCACACACATCCTTACTTTTTCATCCTTTTTAGGTATGGGCACTATGTTAGATAACCATTCTGGATACTCCACAACCTGTAGGAACCCTGCGTCCAATTGCTTAGTTACTTCCTCCTTTACCTTCAATGCCCATTCAGGTTTTAACCTTCTCAATTTTTGCTTTACCGGCTTTTTAAGGGGATTGGTGGGGATGAAATGCTGCACAATGTCAGGATCTATGCCGGGCATGTCTTCATAAGACCATGCAAAGCCTGTTATGTTGGCCTTTAAGAGGGCTATCAGCTTTTCTTTTTCAAGTGGTGAGAGGGTTATCACAATTTTAATTATCTTTGGCAATTCATTTGTCCCTAAATTGATTGATTCCAATTCATCCATGTTAGGTTCGGTGACACCCCTTTTCCTTCGCTCGACGAGCTCCGGGAGAACGTCATTCCTAGGATCTATATCCATGCCATAAATATCCATAGAAGAGAGAAAGGAAACACTACAAGCAAATAATGTGTAAAAGAAACACAATTCATTAAAGGAACTAAGAAAAAGACATAAACTTGAAGACAGAAAGGGAAACAAAACTTGGTGCCACAACTATGAAACGACTCCTAACTCCACAAAGTGGGATAGGCCGGACACACTTTATTGAAAGCAGGAAAGACTCTAACTAAGGAACCTACAAGCTACTATCAGGCAGGTCATGATCTTCTTCTTCTAGGATCTCTGCAATGGCTCCATCTTCTAGGTACCAATTGTGAAGCGGCATGGTTGCATAGTGAACTGACAAATCTTGGCAATCTTCTGCTGCTGACTCCTCCAAAGTAAGAACCATATCTTAGAACATGGTGACCATAGCCTCGGTGTCCACATGCTCTACCCAGTCTTCTTTCTTCTTTCCCACAGAATTGTACCAACTTGTCAGGCTCTGAGGATTCGGCCCCTCTGTAAAGTACTTATCACAAAAATCTTTATCTGCCAATGCTGGATCAGAACTTGGGTAAAAAGTACAATAGCATGATGGCTCTTCCTTTCCGAATTCTTGTACACATTCAAATCCCATAATGAGGACCATGTCTTGGAACAGAGTGACCATGGTTTCAGAGTCCATATGCTCCACCCAATCTTCTTCTTTCTTCTTCCAATAGCTATCATTGATGGCTTCATCATCCACCATCTCACCGGTGACTGGATACCACTCGGTGAAGAAAATCTCGAACCCCGGGATTCTGATCATGGTTGTTGGATTGAACATAGGCTATGGGAACCCACAGTACAAGAAGTCATCCCCCTTCTTGATGAAATAACCATTCAGAGTCGGCCTGTATGGTGAAATATTAAAATCTGGCACCCTTCCTTCGGCTCTAGCTTTTCCCTTCTCCTTATTCCTCCCTGTCATTTCTGTATAGTCATTCTTAGTGGGCTCATATCCTAATCCAAAAGTGTAAGAAACAATTCGGCTTTGAATAGAATGGGGGATTCCTTGTTGGCGACGCCCTAAGCCCATACCCGGGAAGAAATTCATTTTCCGCATTATCTCACCAATATGTAAATTACCATGGGGACAATAGTCAAGGGGTATCAATTCTTCCTTTTCCAACTCTTTTTATATGCACTGCACATACTCAAACCCAGACAAGGGTATCTCAACTGATTCTGGTTTTATTTCACATACGGGTACTCCTGCCATTTTCAAATCATAGTCCCCTTGAAATGTAACAATGGCTCCCTCATGTGGGAACTTTACCTTTTGATGCAATGATGATGTTACAGCCCCAGCAGGATGAATCCAAGGCCTTCCCAATAACAAATTAAAACAAGACGGCACATCCAAAACCTGAAACTCCACTCTGAACTCCGTGGGTCCCATAATTAAAGGTAAAGTGATCACCCCAATTACTTCTCTACGAGTGTTATCATACGCCCTCATTGTCTGCCCAGATGGAGTGAAATCAGTGGGCCCCAAGCCCAAAACAGTTGTAGTTCTCAAAGGACATACATTCAGCGCGGAACCATTATCAACTAAGACCGTGGGAACCCTCTTCCCCATGTTGTCAACAGTTATATGCAAGGCTTGGGAGTGGCTTGGCCCACTTTTGGGTAAGTCAGCCTCTGTGAACACTATAGTGGAATTCTTCGGAGCAGGGTTTACTAGATTCACCAATCCCCAGGAGACAAATCAACCGGAACCTGTATCTGATTTAACAACTTCAGCACTGTCTGTCTGTGTTTGTGAGAGGCCATAAGCAAGCCCCATATGGTGATATTGGCATTGGTCTTCTTCAATTGTCTGAGTACTTCATCCTCTTCTTTTTGCACATCAAGGCGCTTATCTAACTCACCCAGTGGATTATCAGATTCCAAGTGCGGAGGCCTGAAATGGCGGCCCCCTCTTGTCATGTGGTCTACTTCTTCATCACTAGCCCATATATCATCAATTTCATTTGTGTCACCCATTAGGTCATCCCATTCAATCATATCAATGTCCTCCATCTGCACCTCTTCGGGTATATCATCCCAACTAGTGGGAATTATGGGCTCACTTGGCAATGGATCAGGATAAAGCACATAGTAATCAAATTTCCCCGAAGGTTCTCCTAATAGCCCCACTTGAGGGTCTCCTGCTTCATACCTTTCTTTCAGCTGCTGTTGGATAGACTTCTTTGGCAATTGTAGGGCCTTTTGATCAACGAGGTCTTGAACAATCTTTTTCAACATAGCACAGTCCTCAGTGTCATGGCCGGGTATACCATTGTATTGGCAATATTGATGGGGTGTTTGGGGTCTTGGCTTTGGAAGGTGAGGTATGATAAGGCCTTTGTTACAGCATTGGTAAAAGGCTTGGGTCAAGGACATGGGTAATGGGGTGTATTGTCTTATGGGTAGGCATGGTTGAGATGGGTCGGCTTCAATGGCATTTATGGAGTTGGATGAATTATGAGAGGGAAGTGGATTTTGGGTGACATTTGGGTGATTTGGTGGAGTTAGCGGTGAGATGATTTGTTTATCAAGTAAGTCTTGGATCTCATGCCTAAGGCGATAGCAACGATTGGTTGAGTGGCCTTTGGCTTGGTGGAATTTGCAGTATTCATTCTCATTGTAGTTCTTAGGTAATGGGTTTGGGGGTGGTCTTGGGTCAAGAGGTTTCAACAGGCCTCGGCTTTTTAGCTTTTCAAGCACTTTCTCAAGTGGCATGTGCAGCTTGGTGAATTGGCGAGGTGGGTTGGTGTCATTTAGGGAGATAGGTTGAGTGGGTTGGGTTATGGCATTGACCTCGGCATTGTTTTTCCCAGCAAAGTTCGGCCTGCGGCTCCTTTGGACTTCTTCCATCTTGATTGACCCATAGGCAATAGCATCCTCAACTTGTGTACCTGCTCCGATAAGAGCCTTGAAATTAGGGAAATAGTGAGCAAAGAGGTGCTTGTGATACACCGGCAATAGGTTCTTAACCACCAACTGAATCTGATCTTCCTCATTCGGTCTATCAGCCATTTTCGAGGCCTTTTGCCTCCACCTTGTAATGAAAGCAGAGAAAGTCTCATTAGCCCCTTGTTTCGTGGTCTCTAGGTCCCTCCGTATGACATCCACCTCAGTGTTATATTTGTAGTGCTCCGAAAACTCATTACATATGTCCTCCCAAGTCCGGGTTCTATTCTCATCCAAGGCTAGGAACCACTTTAAGGCAGAAGTGGCTAGGATTTCATGGAACATTTGGGCCAAGAGTTCGTCTGTCGCTCCTCGAGGGTGCATAGCTCGTACATACATCTTCAAATGGGTCTTGGGGCAACCTGTTCCATCAAACTTTTCTAATTTGGGCATCTTAAATTGTAGTGGAATACGAGCTTGAGGAAACAAAGATAGGGTACGTACATCCACCATGTCATCTGTCCTACGAATTCCCTTTATAGTTCTTTCTAAAGCTTCTACCTTGCTAGCCAACACAGAGTCTGTATCAGAGGTCTTCCCCTTACTTCCCCCTTCTAGGTTAAAAATTTCGGGTGATTCATTTCCCTTGGGCTTAGTACTTCCTCCTTCATTGGTCTTAGTGCCTTCTCCAGACTGAGTCCCATTTTCGGTGTTATCTCCCGGGGTACGGCCATTATTCTATTCGGGTTCCGACATCTTATGTTGGATATCTTGGGCCATTTTCAATGCTCTCTCAGATACATCAGTGGTGTAATCAAGTTTGGTCATGATAGTCTTCAAACAAGTCTCAACATCAAAACCCCCTTCACTAGTTGCTTCGTCGGCCATATTTGACTGGTCGGTAGGATCAATCTTCACTAAGCGCCCTTGCTGGTCGCAGATCCAAGCCAGTACGTCCTCTCACTCCTCTATGAAAGGGAACAATCAGTCTCTCATCCTAAGGGTATGCCCTAAGCTTCCATATTTGTCTCAATTACTTCACATCATATATAATCAATTAGTCCCTTTTAATCCAATCACCTTTGTAAGGGTCATCGGTGACAGGTACGTATTAAGGATATAAGGTGCAAAGGTTCTCTATTAATTTTCTATTAAGCACATCACAAACACGGTCATGATATCATTACAAACAAATGTGGGTGTATAAGGGTGAAACCATAGTGCCCTACAAGTCTGTCTATATGGACTAATGATAAGGGTAGGCTGGGGTCCTTCACTTGCTTGAGCAATCTTTATACCTAACCACATGTGGCATCAGGAATGCCGTGTGGGTCCAGCAGTACGTGATTAACTCATTTCATATACCCAAGGGCAAGCCCAAGGGTACTTGGCAAGAGAGGTTGAGAGCTTTCACCCCAACACATGGAATCAGGAAAACCAAGGTTGAAGCTAGGCCCATCAGTGGCAAGGATACATCAAGGGACATCGATCCTAGCATGCAAGAGTTTGCGCACACAATCAAGCGGATGCAATGTGATTGATTTTAATTAATCAAAAGAAATTAACTTAGCCCAATCAAATTGTATAGAGTCTAGCCCACAAATCCCCAGTGGAGTCGCCAGACTGTGGACCCGGGGAAATCGTGCCCACGAGGGGGTTTGGAAAAGGAAAGGAGTCGCCACCTTATTTTTTAAAGGAAACAAGGAAAACCCTAAAAAATAGTTTTGTTTTAGGAAAACAAAAGAATGACTCCATGTTTAAAAATGAAAAGGCAAAAAGTCTTTTGGAAACCAAAGAAATCGGGGATTCAGAGGCTAAGTTACGATAATGGGAAGGTTCTAGGCAAAGCCTATAGGCACCCATATCACCCTAAATGGTCTCTTAATTTAATTGGGCTACATCAAAGTCTTAATCACACATCAATTAATAATTATCATCACAAGACAGCATGCATATCATCCATTCATTCATCCATATAAGCAATTAAATCAAAGGAAAAACAGAAAAAAAGAAAGAGGGGAGGAAAAACCTAGGATACTTAGTATCCTAGGGCGGACTTGAACCTCACGAAGAGCGCCTACGTACCATGTATGGAAATACATGGATCAAAGTCCATGTAGTTCGAAAGGGAATAGGGTTATAACCTAATGGAGGCCTATGGTAAACCCTAAGTTTCCTTTCATAAGAAATATGGTAAGTTTCCAAAAATGAATTATTCTCAAAAGATCTTCAGGAAATATGGAATTTTATAAAGATAGAAACTTTGATTTGAAAAGTGTTTTTTAATGAAAGGACACTATAGAATCTACCATACCCCTCTATTAAGGAATAACCCTAGGAGGGAGAAAGGGAAAGTTTCAAGGAAAGGAAAGAAGGGTGAATTGGGGCACCCTCATACCCTACTTACCTTTAAGCAAAAGCAACTTGTCAAAATAACCACCCTATTGTATAGGGTAATTACCTTATTTGCAAGATTTCATCTTGCAATAGCCAAAATAACCACCCCACATTGGTGGGGTAGTTGCACCTGTTGTACCTGTCAAGCACCTGCAATTTGCATGCAAAATATAGCAAAAATACCAACCAACTAAGCTAGGTTCCAATCAAGCAATTATCATGCTTAAACATAGGCTAACACATGCTCAAAATGTGGCAATAAGAACAATGGACAAATCTGGACAGAATTGAAATAGGGCTTAAAATTACCCATAAATCATGTAAACGACACGAATCATGAAATAACATAAACCCTAATTCAGCCCTATATGCAATAACATGCAAACAACTCTAAAACTAGCTATCATGGACGCAAAAGTATCATAGTTATCTAATATGCAACACATATGCAGCAACTATGAAGAAAAGTAAAGAAAAATCCTAAGCTATATGCAACTTTCCTAACACAAGGATGAATGAAACCCTAGAATCACACTAGTGCATAAAATCCCATGAAATCACTCTAAACCATGCAAAACAGAATATGAACAGCATTCAATCCATACATATTAACCAATAGAATGATCTACACATGATAAAGACATAGGCTTTCACATGAAATAATGCTATTCTAAGCATAAACTCAATTTTAGCACAAGAGAAATCCTAGAATCTCAACTATGCAGTAAATCACATGGAATAACACTCTAGCATGCTAAATAGCCCATAAACATCATCCTAATCATGCATACTAACTCATAGAAGTAGCAAGACATGATAAAAACATATGCTTTAACATGAAATCATAGCTATTCAATGCAAAACCCTAGAACAAACTCTAGAAACCCTAAAAACACAACTACACACAAAATTACATGGAATAACATCATATCATGCAAATCCAGCCATAAATATTATTCTGATCATGTATTCTAAGCATTAGAAGCATCAACACATGATAAAAACATAAGCTTGAACATGAAATAATGCTATCCTATGCAGAAAACCCTAAAAAAGACTCTAGAAACCCTAAAAACACACCTACTCATAAAATCACATGGAATAACATTATATCATGCAAATCCAGCCACAAACATTATTCTAATCATGTATTCTAAGCATTAGAAGCATCAACACATGATAAAAACATGAGCTTGAACATGAAATTATGCTATTCTATGCAAAACCCTAGTTTAAATGAAAGAGAGAGAAGGTATACCTGTATATAGAATCTTACTGCTGTAGAGTTTGCTTCTCCTCTTGTGTACTGTTGGAAACACTCTCCTTCAAGCCTTCAAGCAAAGCTCCAGCCCTCCTTCAAGCTCTCTCTCTCACTCTCTCACTCAAAATTTAGGTTAAACTACCCTAAGGATGGCTGTCATAGCCTCCAAGTCTCACACATGCCTCCCACTTCAGGAATTGCCTCCCCTATTGCTGAAGTATAAGGGGGTATTTAAAGGGTTTGAGGGAAAACCCTCAATGGTTGGGATTAAAACCCTAGGTATTGATCCAAGGGCTCTTAGAGGTTCCCTTGGGGCTCAAGTAGGTCAAATAGGGCTGAAAATAGGGTTAAATGGCGGTTGGAGGCGAGCAAGTCCGAGGAAATAGGAAAGGAGCCCCATCAGCACTCAAAAAAGGAAAGAGGCTCGGGTGACCATCTGGGGCTGGGCGGCTAGCCGCCTGGGCCCAGGCGGCTAGCCGCCCAGGCCTGGGTGGTCACCCGAGGCCCTGTCAGCTTATGCCCTATTTTGACTCCTTCGACTTCCAAATGTGTTTCAAGGCTCAAATCAACTCCGATTTTGACGAAACGAAAGCCAAAACGACTGTGTTTTGAAAGGGAATGTAATTTGAGTCACTTGAGGGGAAGCAACCCTAGCCATGGCTGCATGGTTGGGTCCTACAAAGGTGGTTAACCGCTATGCCTCACCATCGCTTAGCTTAAGTATGCACATAGGGTCGCATCGAATGCTTTCTAATTCGAAATTCAACCTCTCTAAACACATTTGGGGATGAAATTAAGACTAATCAAAGTCAAATGGATAGTCATGGAGTGAAAATCATGAGCCAATTCAAGCTAACCCGAAATAGGTCTCTTAACCAACCTAAGCCTTGTTGAGCCATTCTAATCCCGAACCATCAATTCATCGAATTGAACCCATAAATACCTCAAATGCATCCATATGAACTCCAATTGGCAACTTGGAGATCATTTCAAGGTTAAATGGAAAGTTGGTGGCCTAAAAGACGATTATGCCCCCTCAAGTCACAAAAGTTCTTATTAACCCTCAAGATCAACTCCAAATCGAACCAAAATTCATACACACCATCCTCAAGACTCTAAAAACTCAATGCAAAAAACTAGACTCAAAAAGGAAACAAAAAGACACATGAAATGACACACCCTAGCTAAGGTGGCAAAAATGGGGTGTGACAATGGGCATTATGGTAATTCTTTTGAATGATTTACATTAATCTTATTAATGCATCCTAATCTCATTAGGTTTTACAAAATTTCTGGAATTTAATTAAGTCTTAACATTTAAGACATTTAGTTTCAATTAATCAAATTAATTGAAACATATAAAGTTTCCTAAAATAACTCAAATATCCAATATTAGGGTTTCCTTAATTAAATAAAACAATTTCATTTAATTAAGAATTTCCAGATTTTAATTTAATCCCTAATTGTGTTTTAAACCATTTAAAACAATATAAAATTAATCAATATTAATTAAATAATCAATTTAGGAATTAAAACAAATCAATTAAATGATGAATTTGTGTATTAGGGTTTCCTAAAACCCTAAACCATAAATGCATAACCCTAAACCCTAAATGCAAGCCCAAAAATTAAATACCCGATAATTGGTCATTTAATGACCAATCATTCAAACCCTAGGTTCATACGGTATTTATGATAAGGATTAGGGTTTAATTAATGCCAAATAGGGTATTAATTACTCTTAATTAATGACACTAATTAGGGTTTCTAAAACCCTAACCCTAGACATCATTAATGGTATTAATTATGCCCTAACAATTAATAACCATGATTGGTCATTTAATGACCAATCATTAACTCTTTAATGAAGGTAATTAATAGTTCGATTAGGGTTTTAATTAATGCCATAATGAAATTAGGGTTTCATCATTAACCCTGTGAAGCCACCACTACCAAGGGGCTGCCTGAGCTTAGCTAGGCTGCCATGGCCACCAACGACTGTGGGAGGCCATGGCCAGCCATGGGAGAGGACTACAGGGGTGTGGGACAAGCCCTTGGACATGTGAGAAGTGGTGGAAGTTATCACGACCCAAATTAATTAAGCCGTGATCAATATTAATAAATCTAGTTTAATTAAGAAAATCATTTAGGAAGCACGTGAATGGCACGCGTTAGAAAACCGGTAATTTCAATAAAAATTTCGGCATGACCCATTCGTAAATGGAACATACCGTAACAAAATCCTGTATAAAAGAGTTATAAAAGTTCCTATCATCCATCATTGGTATTATCACATGCTAAATAAACCATATGAAGAAACCTACGAAATTAAAATATTACAAACCATGAGTTATTACGTGTCTAGCGCCCATTGGCCGAATACATAGTGTTTAGTTAATACATATCCATAATATTAAAATTTCTCTTTTTTTTCCATCAAAGCATAGCACCTCAAGGCGAGGTCTCCCCAGCTATGAAATCATCTGAAAAAGGTTTATAAACATAGGAGTGAGTATAAAACTCAGTAGATATAATTTTTATATAGAAATAACCAAAGCATGATAATATAACCAATTACAATCATGCTTAAAATAATTAAAACCCATGCAATGTCATGAATGATATGCGACTCATGTCCATTTAACATAATCTATAATTACCGACCACTCCCGCAGGAGTCTTCGCGCAGAAACGGAGGATTTAAACCCACCTCCAAGAGGACAACACAAGGGTTCCTACCTGGAATCGGAAAGTAGCCTCTGATTCGGGAACACAAAGGTTCCTACCTGGAACCGGAAAGTACCCAGGACCAAAGGAATGGAAAACACCGCTAAGTCCCTTGACCGCTAGTAGTCCAAATCCAATGACCCTTTTTAATATACTTTTACCAAGTAATTAATTAAATTCATTTCATGCATTTTTATGCCAATGAATGCCATGAAAAGCATAAAAACTCATGTACGTGTCAGCTATTCCAGAAATCAACAATATATTATTATTTCATAATCATATAACATGTGGGAGCTATGTAAAACATGTAAAATATAGACCAACAAGCATTTACATAGCATATACATCCAAAATAAACCAAAATATAACAAGTATATCAACCCATATACTCCCAAATGTAATATTATTAAATATAGGGTTATGTAAACTAGACCCCTTAGTACATGCATTACAAAATATGTATGATAATCCACCCAAATATCACTCAAACTCGTAAATAACACCCAAAATACATTTTATCCAACATATGTGGGCTTATATACTAACCCATTATCATCCCTACGGTTAAAACCCATGAAAATTACACCTACCTCAAGTATGTTGCACCAAACGTAGAGAAAATGTGTTGGGAAGGTCGGATCTGAGCCTAGAATGCAAGAACAAACTCCAAACTCTACAGATCAGGCTTGAATCCTCTCCAAGCATGTGTAGATTTTCAAATCTAGCCCCTAGAATGCGAGTCCAAGCGTTGAAATGAGATGAGAGAGTCAAAAACCCATGCATGCAAGAGAAAAATGTGATTTTCTCTCTCCAAACAAGCCTTTTCTCTCTCCTCTCTCTCTCTCTCTCTCTCTCTCTCTCTCTCTAACACTCAAAATGCTGAAAAATGGGTGTTAGAGTCGTGATATGAAGGTTTTGAAAAGGGGTGAGGGGCACATGCGTCATTTGTTCTAAAAAAAATCTGCCAGTCGAGAGTTTCAGACGGCTAAAAATAACTTTCAGCCGGCTGAAACTAAATGAAAAAAAATTCTCCTTCTCTGGATTGTTCAGACGGCTCAAATGTAAACTTTTAGCCATCTGAAAATTGTCTTCCAGCTGGCTGAAACATGTTTCAGTCATCTGAAATACACAGACAGCTGAAACATGACAGTCCATCAAGCAATCCCTCATCAGCACTGATCACAGCCTTCTTTTCATTAAAAACATTTAAGTATCAAAAAAATAAAAAAAATCCCCCATTTGAATCCAAATAAAATATCAAAAAAATCAAATTCCAAATATATCAAAATCTCATTTTCAAGTTTTAGTACAAAATCCGACTCCCGACAGATTTTCCGAAAACAAACATATGAGTAAACCGATCTAAACGTGATAATAAAATCCCATAAAATCACAAATGTCTTATAATATTATAAACTTCCATTACCGCCAAAAATTATCTTCAAAAACGAAGATTTATGAAAATTCATTTTTTTTCCCAACACTTAGCCAAATTTTCAGCAATCTAAAAGTGTGAAATCGTAAACACAACAACATCACACACATGCGATACCCACACATGACAATACCTGACAAATCAACTAAAGTACATGCAAATTATGCATTAAAGGTGAGATTATCCTAATTAAATGACACGGGTATTACAGAAGTGGCTGCCATCATCAAGAACACTTAGGGTTTCCAAAACCCATTGCTGGAGCCATTGTTGCAAACCTTCAAGGTCACAATAGCTTCTAAAACCTTATCAATTCGACTCCTCCATTGAAACCAGCTTTTGTATCATGTTCCTACATGAAATACTAAGCTAATAGAAGAGGTTTGGATGATCAAATCATCACCAATTGTTCTAAACAATTAAAATAACAGTAGGCTGCCCAGAAATTTACAGCATACTGTCCATTGTCAGAGATTGATTTAAAACCCAGCAAGATGAATGAATTAGGCTACCAAATGAATTTTCCCAGTATCCTACATGTCTTAGGAAACTAATGCAATTGGTTTCATGCAATTTGGAGTTCCCTAACTCAAGTTCTAATCAAAACTCCATTGATGACTTTTCTGCAGAAAAATTCTGCTATGCTGTTCATGAAAAATTTTCAAACTTTTTGAATCTTTTTCCATCAAAACCTTTTTGAAACTTAAATAAAATCATATACACATGATATATAATAATCCTACAATGGATTGCCATCATAAATACAGAAGCTTTAACTAAAATTAATTGCAAGAACCTCTGGGTTCTAAAACCCAGATTCAATCTCCATGGTGTTCTTCTCCTTCTTCCTTCTGTTCTAGCATCTTAATCCAATTATTATGCATCTAAATGCTTGGGAACCCTTCCCTACCATGTCTAGAACATAACCCAAGTGGTGGCAACCATTGCCATGCCTTTGATCTCCATCAAAAACTCAAAGTTGTGGCTATTGCATCATTCCCGAGCAAAACTGTCTTTCCAGACAGCCTGTAGTAAAAAATTCATAACTTTCACTACAGACCTCGGATTGACGCACCGTTTGTTGGGTTGGAAAGCTGATTCGAAGAGCTTTCTAACCATATATGGCTCGAAAATTTTGGAGGAGAACTCTGAATTCGGCATGCAAAACAAGATGACGGTTTTTCATGGCTACCATGAAAACTGTTCATAACAGTTTTATAAAACCCTAGTTTCTTTATTCTTCTTCTCCAAACTCAAACCCTATGCAACCTATTGCATCCATGGCTACACTTAACCATCAATTAGAAGAGGAGTAGAAGAGAATTGACCTAGGGTTCCAAACCCTAGGTTCAGCCATGGAGGAAAACCAATTATGCAGAAAAATTTCCAGATTTTTAAATCATTCAACTTACACCATAATTACCAGCCCATATGTATTTTGTATTATGCATAACCTGGCTCTGATACCACTGTTGGGAATTGTACAAGAAGGAAAAATAGAAGTGCGGAATATAAAAATTTTTCCTACGATTCCCAATCCCATGAATCTAACTATGCATAATACAAAATCAAACCCTAACTACGAAAAGGGTTAGAATACTTACAGTTTGAATGTCTTCTCCTTTTTGCTCCAAGCTTTGAATCCGGACAGCGATGAATGAGTAGCCCAAGTGTGCTACCTCCAACAGTATCCACACCTAGCTAGAGCTTCAAGCCTTTTCTTTCTTCTTCCTTGTTGTTGCTAGAGGTGGAGAAGAGAGAGAGAGAGAGAGAAGAGAGCCTCCAACAGCTTGGACGGCTAGGGTAGGGAGTGTGCAAGCATCTTGCCATGTCACACATAAGTGTGACTTATATATGCAGCCCACTAAAAGGGGCTGGCCATAAAGAAGAAACACTAATAGGGTTATGTGTAATTACACTTAATTACACATTAAACGCTATTATTTGTGTCAAATACAAATAGGCCTATAAAGAACAATTCTTTATTCACTAAAACCCTTTCTCTCATAAACTTTAAAGCCCTTCTTGCATGATCAGTGTGTGACCCATTGGGTTCACATCATCAAGTAGTAGGAATAGCACGAGGTGTGCACAATGTAACTCTTTCCATTTAGGATCTAATTGGAACTCCTTCCAATTCCCTAATTGGAACTCCTTCCAATTCCCTAATTGATTATAACTCACTTACATCAATTAGGGCTTCTACTAACCATGAATAACACCTAGCATATGGTTCATGGTGTTGTTCTTAATGAGGTGAATAAGTATCTAACAAAGAACCCTTCTGTTATAGTTTATAGGTTACAATTACATCCTTCCATCTACACAATGTCTCCAATTGAACCAATAGGACATGGAAGTCTGTCAAGTCCCTAATTCAATTACTTTATACTCATTCATAGATATCAACTCATTGATGAACTCATGAAACTCTTTTCATATTCATCCTACCATGGCCATGGATTTAATGAGTTATATTATGAATGCTATATGAGACATTCTCTCTCTTTTTCCTGAGAGTGATGGATCCCTTGTTGATCACTCACATGCCTTCATACACATAGCAGTAGGGCCAATGAACACTTTTGCAAACCCCTGAATAGGATTTGCACTTAGTGTTATCAAACTTCTAAAGCTACATGCATAAGACAACTATGGTATCTCAGGTCTAAGGATTACTTGTACCACTATAACAATGAGAAACTGATTGACAGGCAGGATAAAACTCCATTCAATTTATCTCATAGCTTTGGTCACATTTAGTGTACCTATTCTCGTAATAGGCACCCACTTGTTGGTTGTAGTGTCTCCACACAAATAGCTTGAGACTAGCTATCCTCCTATAGAGTCAACCTAACAAGTGCTAGTCCTATGGTTCATTACTGTCCATCATAGAGAACCTTCAACTAGGAATGCTTTAGGAGTTTAGTACAAAGATATATCTATAGTCTCAAAATTACAACTCTTTGTAATTCCATATTCTCAACTCTAACTCCATGGACATATTATGTAAATATAAATGATGCATATAAACATAATAGAATAAGCCCTTTTATTAAATCAATAATAAATGTGACATACATAAATGAAATCAAATGATTGCTCCTAATCCCTAAACAATCATCTCTATGATTGGCTCTAGGGCATAATTGTAATACCCGTAATTTTTAAATAGGGTATTAAGGGTTTAATCTATGGTTAACGTAGTTAATCCCTTGATTTTTCGAATGATTTCATGCATGGGTAATCCATGTGTCTGATATTATGATGTTGGATGTGTTTGGATGCTTGTTTTGGTGCATTGAGTATCTTTCGGGTGCATTTAGCCTTATTTGCAACTTAAGGGTTTAAGTTGCTGAAATTTGGCAAAGTATGGGGAAAAAGTGAATTTTCATAAACCTTCGTTTTAAAGGATAATTTTTGGCGGTAATGGGAGTTTATAATATTATAAGACATTGGTGATTTTATGGGATTTTATCAGCATGTTTGGATTGGTTTCCACGCATGTTTGTTTTAGGAAAATCTGTCGGGCGACGGATTTTGTACTAAAACTTGAAAATGAGATTTTGATATATTGGGAATTTGATTTTTTTGATATTTTATTTGGATTCAAATGGGGGGTTATTTGCTTATTTTCATTAAATAACATAAAGTAAAAGGAAGAAGAAGGCAGTGGTGTGTACTGTGGGAGTTTATACACATTTGCCTGAGTTATTGGGCATTTTCAGCAAGGGACGATCGATCGTGGGTGTCCCAGAAACATGATTTTGCTTCTGTTTTTCACGATCGATCGTGCCCTCAGATCACGATCGATCGTGCATCGCGGATTTTGCAAAATTTTTTTTTGCGTCAAATGGCGCAAATGCCCCTCACCCCTTATAAAAGCCCATCCCTCACGATTTTAGACGAAAATCTGGTCTTTTTGGGCATGGAGAGAGAGAGAGAGAGAAGGAGAGAAGGAGAAGATGGGGCAGAGGCTCGACGGCGACTTGTCGGGGCACGGCGACCCCGATCCGACGCCGGCAAGCTCGGATCTAGCGTATTTTGGCCCGATCTATGCGTGTATGGTTGTGGATTTAGGTTTTCTCTCTCTTTGATGCTTAGGAATGCATTATTATAGGTTGGATTCATCTTCTCCAACCTCTTAATGGAGCTTGGAGCTTGCTCATGGTGATTTGAGCTTGGAATTCATGGGTATTGGCATGGATTGTCATCCTCACCAACTCTTTTGCATTCTTAGAGGTATTTTCTCATATTTTAGAGTTAGGGTTTGTAATTTCTTTTGGTTATTAACTCGTTCTTACATTTATGGGTTTATTCATGCATATTGGGGAATTTTGGTGGTGATTTGGAGTTGGGACCTCCGTTACCAACATCAACCAAGTCATTTGGGAGCTAGGGCTTGGATTGGGAGCTTGCATTTGTATCCTAGGGTTTGGACTTCATACCCACGACATCAATGGTTACATTTTTCCACGCATTTGGTTGAGGTAGGTGCAATTTACATAGGTTTAAACTATTGAAATGATAATATGGTATATATTATCATGTTATTTGGTATTCTTGGGACTGGAATATGTATATAAATGATTTATGGAATAAATCTTGAAGGAGAAGTTTGGGTATTTGACAACAAAAATTGAAATTATGTTTATTAATAAGTTTGGTTAATTGTATACATCCTATGGAATATAAATGTAGTGATTCTACGGTTACTTTCCATGTTTATTCGAGGTTTTCGATTATGATTTCAGGGTTATAATCATAATGAGAAATTATGTTGTTTATTACAATTTTGGGTATAATTATGATGTCATTTGATTATGGCTTATATAGCATACTTCGAAGATGATTTTGGTTATAAAATCATTTTATGGTTTATCACATTGCATGTTGGCATAATCATGCATTAAATGGATTTAATGAATACTGGTAAAAGTATTGCATAAAAAGGGGTCATTGGAATTGGACTACTTGCAATCAATGGGACTTTGCGGTGTTTTCCATTCCTTTGGTCCTGGGGTACTTTCCGGTTCCAAGTAGGAACCCTTGTGTTCCTGAATCAGAGGCTACTTTCCGGTTCCAGGTAGGAACCCTTGTGTTGTCCTCTTGGAGGTTGGGTTTAAATCCTCCGTTTCCGCGCGAAGACTCTTGCGGGAGTGGTCGGTAATTAATGGAATTAATGTAAATTGGACATGAGTCACATGCATTGGGCATTATGCATTATTTATTTTAAGTTATAGGTTATAACTTATTTGGTATTTGTAATATACTTGGTTACTATATTTTGCTTTAAATGATCTAATGAGTTTTATTTATATCATTGCTTTAGTTTACTATGTCAAATTGCATCTACTGAGTCGTTGGACTCATGCCTATTATTTTAAATGTTTTTCAGATAATCCAGGGATTGGTTTGGCTATCTTGGGCGGAAGTTGTTCTTAATGGAAATTTCATTATGTTAATTATCAATGTAATTAAATCAAAAGTGTAAATGTAAATTTAATCAGGGTTGTAATTGTAATTATTTAATGTTGTATATACGTGGAATGCGATGCATGGGATGATACCACTTCCATGGATGACAGGAAATTTTTATGTATGAACTTTTATAACAGGTTTTCATGATGGTATGCCCTATCTACGGATGGGTCATGCCGAAATTTTTTTAAATGGTTGAGGTTTTAACATGTGTCATCTATGTTTTATCAAAGGATTTATTAAAGAAAAAGCTTGTTTTATTATTATTGATCACGGCTTAATTAATTTGGGTCGTGACAATAATCCTAACACCTGTCAATCAGTTTCTCATTGTTATAGTGGTATAAGTAATCCTTAGACGTGAGACACTATAATTGTCTTATGTATATAGCTTTAGAAGTTTGATAACACTAAGTGCAAATCCTTCTAAGGGTCAACAAGGGTGTTCATTGGCCCTACTGCTATGTGTTGTTAGAGTTATGCCCTAGAGCCAATCATAGAGATGATTGTTTAGGGATAAAGGAACAATCATTTGATTTCATTTATGTATGTCACATTTATTATTGATTTAATAAAAGGGCTTATTCTATTATGTTTGTATGCATCATTTATATTTACATAATATGTCCACGGAGTTAGAGTTGAGAATATTGAATTACAAAGAGTTGTAATTATGAGACTGTAAATATATCTCTATACTAAACTCCTAAATCATTCCTAGTTGAAGGTTCACTATGATGGACAGTAATGAACCATAGGACTAGCACTTGTTAGGTTGACTCTATAGGAGGATAGCTGGTCTCAAGCTATTTGTGTAGAGACACTACAATCAACAGGTGGGTGCCTATTAATAGAATAGGTACACTGAATGTGACCAAAGATTTGAGATAAACTGAATGGAGTTTTAACCTGCCTGTCAATCAGTTTCTCAATGTTATAGTGGTACAAGTAATCCTTAGACCTGAGACACCATAGATACCTTATGCATGTAGCTTTAGAAGTTTGATAACACTAAGTGTAGATCTTATTCAAGGGCCTGTAAAGGTGTTCATTGGCCCTATTGCTATGTGTATGAAGGCATATGAGTGATCAACAAGGAATCCATTACTCTCAGGAAAAAGAGAGAAAATGTCTCATATAGCATTCATAATATAACTTATTAAGTCCATGGCCATTGCAGTGTGAATATGGAAAAAAGTTTCCATAAGTTCATCATTGAGTTGATATTTATAAATGAGTATAAAGTAATTGAACTAGGGACTTGACAGACTTCCATATCCTATTAGTTCAATTGGAGACATTGTGTAAATGGAAGGATGTAATTGTAACCTATAAACTATAACATAAGGGTTCTATATTAGATCCTATTCACTTCATTAAGGACAATACCATGAACCATATGCTAGGTGTTATTCATGGTTAGTAGAAGCCCTAATTGATATAAATGAGTTATAATCAATTAGGGAATTGGAAGGAGTTCCAATTAGACCCTAAATGGAAAGAGTTCCATTGTACACACCTCGTGCTATTCCTACTACTTGATGATGTGAACCCAATGGGTCACACACTGATCATGCAAGATGAGCTTTAAAGTCTATGAGAGAAGGGTAAGAGTGAATAAAAGAATAGTTCTTTGTGGCCTATTTATATTTGATATAATTTACAGGGGTTATTGTGCAATTTAGAGAAATTGCATAAAACCCTAATACGGTCTCTCCCTATGGCCGGCCCCCTTAGTGTGGACTATATAAGTCACACTATGATGTGTGACATCATGATAAGTTGAACACTCCAAGGGCTGGCCGAAATTTTCCAGCATCCTTCTCTCTCTCTCCTCTCTTCTCCTACACTAGCAACAACAAGGAAAAGGTGGAAAGGACTTGAAGCTCTAGCTAGGTGTGGATACCGTTGGAGGCAGCACACTTGGGTTGCTCATTCACCGCTGTCCGGAATCAAAGCTTAGAGCAAAAAGGAGAAGACAAAAATTCTGTAAGTGTTCTAACCCTTTTCGTAGTTAGGGTTTGATTTTGTGTTATGTATAGTAAGATTCATGGGTTTGGGGATCAAAGGAAAAAATTTTATATTCCGCACTTCTATTTTTCCTCTCGTATGATTCCCAATAGTGGTATCAGAGCCATGATTATGCATAATACAAAATACATATGGGCTGGAATTTATGGTGTAGTTGAATGATTCAAAAATCTGGAAAATATTTACTACATAATTGTTCTTCTCTTTGGTCAAACATAGGGTTTGGAACCCTAGGTCTATTTGTAATACCCGTAATTTTTAAATAGGGTGTTAAGGGTTTAATCTATGGTTAACGTAGTTAATCTCTTGATTTTTCGAATGATTTCATGCATGGGTAATGCATGTGTATGATATTATGATGTTGGATGTGTTTGGATGCTTGTTTTGGTGCATTGAGTATCTTTCGGGTGCGTTTAGCCTTATTTGCAACTTAAGGGTTTAAGTTGCTGAAATTTGGCTAAGTGTGGGGAAAAAGTGAATTTTCATAAATCTTCGTTTCAAAGGATAATTTTTTGCGGTAATGGGAGTTTATAATATTATAAGACATTAGTGATTTTATGGGATTTTATTAGCATGTTTGGATTGGGTTCCACGCATGTTTGTTTTAGGAAAATCTGTCGGGCGACGGATTTTGTACTAAAACTTGAAAATGAGATTTTGATATATTGGGAATTTGATTTTTTTGATATTTTATTTGGATTCAAATGGGGGGTTATTTTCTTATTTTCATTAAATAACTTAAAGTAAAAGGAAGAAGAAAAGAATGGAGAAGATTACTTTTTTTAATGAAAATAAGGCAGTGGTGTGTACTATGGGAGTTTATACACATTTGCCTGAGTTATTGGGCATTTTCAGCAAGGGACGATCGATCGTGCCTTGGGGACGATCGATCGTGGGTGTCCCAGAAACATGATTTTGCTTCTGTTTTTCACGACCGATTGTGCCCTTAGACCACGATCGATCGTGCATCGCGGATTTTGCAATTTTTTTGCGTCAAATGATGCAAATGCCCCTCACCCCTTATAAAAACCCATCCCTCACGATTTTAGACGAAAATCTGGTCTTTTTTGGGCGTAGAGAGAGAGAGAGAGAGAGAGGGAGAGAAGGAGAAGATGGGGCGGAGGCTCGATGGCGACTCACCGGAGCACGACGACCCCGATTCGACGCCGGCAAGCTCAGATCTAGCGTATTTTGGCCCGATCTACGCGTGTATGGTTGTGTATTTAGGTTTTCTCTCTCTTTGATGCTTGGGAATGCATTATTATGGTTGGATTCATCTTCTCCAACCTCTTGGTGGAGCTTGGAGCTTGCTCATGGTGATTTGAGCTTGGAAATCATGGGTGTTGGCATGGATTGTCATCCTCACCAACTCTTTTGCATTCTTAGAGGTATTTTCTCATATTTTAGAGTTAGGGTTTGTAATTTCTTTTGGTTTATCAATTCGTTCTTACATTTATGGGTTTATTCATGCATATTAGGGAATTTTTGTGGTGATTTGGAGTTGGGACCTCTGTTACCAACATCAACCAAGTCATTTGGGAGCTAGGGCTTGGATTGGGAGCTTGCATTTGCATCCTAGGGTTTGGACTTCATACCCACGACATCAAAGGTTACATTTTTCCACGCATTTGGTTGAGGTAGGTGCAATTTACATAGGTTTAAACTATTGAAATGATAATATGGTATATATTATCATGTTATTTGGCTATCTTGGGCGGAAGTTGTTCTTAATGGAAATTTCATTATGTTAATTATCAATGTAATTAAATCAGAAGTGTAAATGTAAATTTAATCAGGGTTGTAATTGTAATTATTTAATATTGTATATACGTGGAATGCGATGCATGGGATGATACCACTTCCATGGATGACAGGAAATTTTTATGTATGAACTTTTATAACAGGTTTTCACGATGGTATGTCCTATCCACGGATAGGTCATGCTGAAAATTTTTAAAATGGTTGAGGTTTTAACACGTGTCATCCATGTTTTATCAAAGGATTTATTAAAGAAAAAGCTTATTTTATTATTATTGATCACGACTTAATTAATTTGGGTCGTGACAATTCATTTTGGTATCAGAGCTTGCTAGTAGATCCATATGGGGTGTAATGTGGGGGAAATAGCATATACGTAGGTATATATATTGGGGTTGAAACCTATATGGTGTAAAACATAGAAACATGTTAGGTATACATGTTGATAACTTCGATTTTAAATGTATTCGAAGAATTATAATTTTGTTGATGGAATACCAACACACCTTGAGAATATAGAAACATGTTAGGTACACATGTTCTTAGCTGTAGTCGATTCATGATAGAGGCATTTGGGCATATGCATGATTCCGTGAGGAATTGTTTTCATACGCATTTAGGATGGGAAATCCTAGTGGGAAGGTGGGCATATACATTTGTAGGCACACATATGCATCTTGGGTTGGTTATTACCCATAGTTTGGGGAGTTGAGTGCATGGCATGTGCATTAGTTGGGGCCTAGGAGATGGGCTCATGTGAGAGAGAGTTAGAATGTCCAATGGTTTGGGACATCCATTATTTTCTTTGTGATTTTGGAGACCGAGTCTATGGTTGGGGGGCCTAGCATGCGTCTTTCCCTTGGTGTTGTGGGTTATTTGTGATTTGTGGTGTATCTTTGATTTTGCTGCTTTGAGATTGTCAGGTTTGACAATCTTTGTGTTGACATATTGGTTGTGCCTTGTGCAGTATTTCTTCAATTGGATGGATTTTAGGGGTCAATGTTCCTATGGATCGACTTCTTTTGGTTTGAAGGCAGTTAGCCTTATATATTGTTGGATGTAATATATATATATATATATTGTTATATACATATTGGATGGCTTGTAATGAATTGAGTTGTAAACATGACACTAGGTTCGTAGTGTCTCAATATGTGTGATTTTGTGGTAGTACTTTGCATAAGTACTAGCTATTTGGATGTAAGACATGTAGGTCTTGTGATTTATAATGTGTATCTTTGGGATATAGATTATGGGCATGATTGGGATGGGTGAATGCCCTTGTATTGATGTGTGGGTGAATGTAACCGTATTGGTGCAATCACATACATTTGTGTATTAGTGCTTATGAGAATGGTGGAGTGTATTTATGTATATCTATACGTTGATATAGATTGGATGCTATATAGCTATGTATACGTGGGTATATTTTGGGACTGTTGGAGTATACTTACGTATATCTCTATAGTGAGATATATGTGTGTATACATATTGGTTTACACCTATGGGGTTGTTATAGGTGTGATTTTGTTGTAAGTATGTGATGTGTAATATGTTGTGTTTTGGGTGATATACAAGTTGGTATTGTATCTGTAATGTGGATATAGGTTCTTTGTAAGAACTTTTATCCTCGTTGAGAAAGTTCTTGGGAAGAGCTCGTTATTGTGCTTGGGTTGATATGTTTTATATTGGTTATGCATTTATTTGATTTGGATATTGTTAGTTTTGTTTTGGAGCAATACATGCTCATTGCTAGTTGCTACTTTGGGTAAACCCTAAGTAGTTTGATGGATGTGCTAAGGTCACACATGAAGGAGTTTGTAACCATTTTTGGAATGTGATGATAATGCTTTGAAATGTATTGAGGACTTGGAAATTATTTGCCTCTTGTTATATGTGATATTGGTTGAATATTGGTGAGTAACACCAATTTTGTTATGATTTTGGGTTAAGACTTGAAGACGGTATAGTCTTTTGCATTTGTAATGCTTGTTGAGATTGGTGAGTGACACCAATTATATTGTGATTGCGTAATGGGAATTGGTTGCTTGTGAGCTAACTATGATAGTTAGTTTCATTATGTTTGTGTTGGTGGGTAATCCACATTTGTTGCTTTCTTTTACAATGAGTTATCATTGATTTGATGCGTTTGAGACTTGTGAGCTAACCATGGTGGTTAACTCCAATATGTATGTATTTGATGGGTATCTCATTATTTTTTTTTTATTTCCACTCATGATGGAATGTCATTAAATTTGGTTTGGCGAAATTCGGGGACGAATTTCCTATTAGTTGGGGAGAATTGTAATACCCGTAATTTTTAAATAGGGTATTAAGGGTTTAATCTATGGTTAACGTAGTTAATCCCTTGATTTTTCGAATGATTTCATGCATGGGTAATGCATGTGTATGATATTATGATGTTGGATGTGTTTGGATGCTTGTTTTGGTGCATTGCGTATCTTTCGGGTGCGTTTAGCCTTATTTGCAACTTAAGGGTTTAAGTTGCTAAAATTTGGCTAAGTGTAGGGAAAAAGTGAATTTTCATAAATCTTCGTTTTAAAGGATAATTTTTTGCGGTAATGGGAGTTTATAATATTATAAGACATTGGTGATTTTATGGGATTTTATTAGCATGTTTGGATTGGGTTCCACGCATGTTTGTTTTAGGAAAATCTATCGGGCGACGGATTTTATACTAAAACTTGAAAATGAGATTTTGATATATTAGGAATTTGATTTTTTTGATATTTTATTTGGATTCAAATGGGGGGTTATTTGCTTATTTTCATTAAATAACTTAAAATGATTACTTAAATGTTTTTAATGAAAATAAGGCAGTGGTGTGTACTGTGGGAGTTTATACACATTTGCCTGAGTTATTGGGCATTTTCAGCAAAGGACGATCCATCGTGCCTTGGGGACGATCCATCGTGGGTGTCCCAGAAACATGATTTTGCTTCTGTTTTTCACGATCGATCGTGCCCTCAAACCACGATTGATCGTGCATTGCGGATTTTGCAAATTTTTTTTTTTGCGTCAAATGACGCAAATGCCCCTCACCCCTTATAAAAACCCATCCCTCACGATTTTAGACAAAAATCTGGTCTTTTTGGGCGTGGAGAGAGAGAGAGAGAGAGGGAGAAAAGGAGAAGATGGGGCGGAGGCTCGACGACGACTCGCCGGAGCACGGCGCCCCGATCTGACGCTGGCAAGCTCGGATCTAGCGTATTTTGGCCCGATCTACGCGTGTATGGTTGTGGATTTAGGTTTTCTCTCTCTTTGATGCTTGGGAATACATTATTATGGTTGGATTCATCTTCTCCAACCTCTTGGTGGAGCTTGGAGCTTGCTCATGGTGATTTGAGCTTGGAATTCATGGGTGTTGGCATGGATTGTCATCCTCACCAACTCTTTTGCATTCTTAGAGGTATTTTCTCATATTTTAGAGTTAGGGTTTGTAATTTCTTTTGGTTTATCAACTCGTTCTTACATTTATGGGTTTATTCATGCATATTGGGGAATTTTGGTGGTGATTTGGAGTTGGGACCTCTGTTACCAACATCAACCAAGTCATTTGGGAGCTAGGCCTTGGATTGGGAGCTTGCATTTGCATCCTAGGGTTTGGACTTCATACCCACGACATCAAAGGTTACATTTTTCCACGCATTTGGTTGAGGTAGGTGCAATTTACATAGGTTTAAACTATTGAAATGATAATATGGTATATATTATCATGTTATTTGGCTATCTTTGGCAGAAGTTGTTCTTAATGGAAATTTTATTATGTTAATTATCAATGTAATTAAATCAGAAGTGTAAATGTAAATTTAATCAGGGTTGTAATTGTAATTATTTAATGTTGTATATACGTGGAATGCGATGCATGGGATCATACCACTTCCATGGATGACAGGAAAGTTTTATGTATGAACTTTTATAACAGGTTTTCACGATGGTATGTCCTATCTACGGATGGGTCATACCGAAAATTTTTTAAATGGTTGAGGTTTTAACACGTGTCATCCATGTTTTATCAAAGGATTTATTAAAGAAAAAGCTTGTTTTATTATTATTGATCACCGCTTAATTAATTTGGGTTGTGACACTATTCTTCTTCTACTCCTCTTCTAAATCATGGTTAAGGGTAACCATTGATGCAAAGGTTGTATAGGGTTTGAATTGGGAGAAGAAGAAAAAGGAAAACTGGGTTTTTCTTCAAAGGGTCGAATCTGGGTTTTAGAACCCAGAGGTTCTTGCAATTAAATTCAATCAAAGCTTCTGTATTTTTGATGCAAATCCATTGTAGGATCATTATATATCATGTGTATATGATTTTCTTTAAGTTTCAAAAAGGTTTTGATGGAAAAAGATTCAAAACGTTTGAAAATTTTTCAAGAACAACATAGCAGATTTTTCCTGCAGAAAAGTCATCAATGGAGTTTTGATTAGAACTTGAGTTAGGGAACTCCAAATTGCATGAAACCAATTGTATTAGTTTCCTAAGACATGTAGGATACTGGGAAAATTTGTTTGGTAGCCTAATTCATTCATCTTGCTGGGTTTTAAATCAATTTCTGACAGTGGACAGTATGCTGTCAAATTCTGGGCAGCCTACTGTTGTTTTAATTGTTTAGAACAATTGGTGATGATTTGATCATCCATACCTCTTCTATTAGCTTAGTATTTCATGTAGGGACATGATAGAAAAGCTGGTTTCAACGGAGGAGTCGAATTGATAAGGATTTAGAAGCTATTGTGACCTTGAAGGTCTGCAACAATGGCTCCAGCAAAGGGTTTTTGGAAACCCTAATTGTTCTTGATGATGGCAGCCACTTCCACCATTCCTCACGTGTCCAAGGGCTTGTCCCACACCCCTGTAGTCCTCTCCCTTGGCTGGCCATGGCCTCCTACAGCTGTTGGTGGCCATGGCAGCCCAACCAAGCTCAGGCAGCCCCTTGGTAGTGGCGGCTGCATAGAGTTAAGGATGAAACCCAAATTTTGAGTTAATGATGAAACCCTAATTTCATTATGGCATTAATTAAAACCCTAATTGGAATATTAATTACCTTAATTAAGGGTTAATGATTGGTCATTAAATGACCAATCATGGTTATTGATTGTTAGGGCATAATTAATACCATTAATGATGTATAGGGTTAGGTTTTTTGATAACCCTAATTAGTGTAATTAATTAAGGGTAATTAATACCCTATTCGGCATTAATTAAACCCTAATCCCTTTTATTAAATACCGTATGAACCTAGGGTTTTAATGATTGGACATTAATGACCAATCATAAGGCATTTAATGATTAGGGCTTGCATTGCGGGTTTAGGGTTATGCATTTAGGGTTTAGGGTTTTAGGAAACCCTAATACACTAATTCATCATTTAATTCATTTTATTTAATTCCTATATTAATTATTTAATTAATATTGATTAATTTTATAATGGTTTAAATGGTTTAAAACACAATTAGGGATTAAATTAAAATCTGGAAATTCTTAATTAAATGAAATTGTTTTGTTTAATTAAGGAAACCCTAATATTCAATATTAGAGTTATTTTAGGAAACTTTATATGTTTCTATTAATTTGATTAATTGAAACTAAATGTCTTAAATGTTAAGACCTTATTTAATTCTGGATATTTTGTTAAAACCTAATAAGATTAGATGCATTAATGTGATTAATGTAAATCATTCAAGAGAATTACCATAATGCCCATATGTTTTAATGCTTACAGTTTTTCTTTACGTTATGCACTATGATTGTATGTTTGTGATTGGATAATGATTATGGACTATACCCTTTAAACCAATTGTGATTGGCCGTCTTATGAATGGGATGTTATAATATTTTTCAAGAGTTGTAATTTATTTTGGTGATGTAATTTATTATTTGGGGCTTGCATGCCACCTTCTCTCTCCCTATCTCTCTATCATTCTCTTATGTACCCCGCATTCCCCTTATGTATCCCTTTCTTTAAATTATGTAAATGTTATGTAATTGAGAGCGCACTAAGGAGCATGGTGGACCCAAAGGAGCATGATAGAGCCCAATAAGCCAATGGTGGAGACCATCAAGCCAAGGGAGCAGATTGAAGGACTTGAAAGCTTAGAGAAGTGTTTCAAAATAAAATATGTGTTTCGAATGTGTTATTTTACGATCACCTACACCCACCTTAGACCTTGGATTCAATCTATTAGCTTGGATTGAATCCTCTCAAAGTCCATAATCATCATAGTGGGAGCTTTTAATGAGATTAATAGTGATAGCTCCAAATCCATAGATCATTATATGTCTCCTTTTAGGGACTAATATCGATAAGTGGATTATTATTATTATGCTGTTCATTTTTTATATTTAGATGCATTAGATGTATGTTAAATTAGTTAATTTTATGAGACCCTTAAAACCGCTCTCTTTTAATACTAAGTTGGAAATGGAGAATACATTAGGGAATGGATTCTTCATTGCCTTCCATCGTTATAGGATCATCTAACGTCCCTTAATGTGGGTACCTGGCTGTAGACATGTACGTAGGAGCTACCCATATTAAAGACATTACTTGAAACTATCATATATGAGATATCATGGGGTGCCTAAGGTGGTATATACCAAGAAACTAACATGTGAGGTATATATTTGGTGAAACCTACCTGTGTGAATGATGGGCTTAACTTAACTAGGGAAGTATTCCAAGAAACTAACATGTGAGAAGTATGTTCCCTAGAGGCAAAACGATTGGAAGTTGCTTATGAAGCAATAGACAAAGAGTTGTCTTCTTACTATGGGTTAGAAGTCAAGAAACTAACATGTGAGGCTTCTACGTCACAGTGGGACCCCAATCCCCATTAGGAATGAGATTCCCGAATTCCATTAGAGGGTGTATGGAATTTGATAAAATAGTGGGAGGTACCATATAATTAAAAACCCGATCATTATGGATTAAAAATGAAATCTAATTTTCTGTTTAATTTCTTGTATGTAGATCACTGTAATGGCTCACCACAACCCGTTATCCAACATTTTGGAAACCAACCGTTTAACTGGACCTAATTATCTTGATTGGCTAAGGAATTTAAAAATCGTTTTGAATTCCGAAAATATTACCTATGCGCTTCAAAGTCCACTTCCCAATGGTCCTACTGAGGCTGTAACTCAGCAAGAAAAAGATGCTTATCAGAAGCGCATGGATGATGATCTTATGACAAGATTCTATATGATGGTGTCTCTAAGTCCTGAGCTTAAGAAGCGATACGAGCCCATGGGAAGTGCACCCGAGATATTTATCCACATACAAGAGTTGTATGGCAAAGAGTTCTTGCTTGAATGTGATGAATGGGTTGAAATTCCTGCTTCCAATTCTGTGCTCAAGCCTAAAGGCAAGGGAATAAGAAAGGGTAAGTAAGAGTACCCAAAGGAAGAGGAAAGGTAAAGGGATCTGTTTTTACTGCGGCAAAGATGGGCATTAGAAACGTAACTGCCAAGAGTATCTGGATACTCTAAAGAACCAACCTTTGGAAGGTATGGATCATGCTCTTATACTTGAGACTAAAATGAGTGTTAGTGCAATTCCATGCAGGACCTAGTGGGAAGCAGAAGGCTGAGTAAAGGAGAAGTAACGCTACGAGTGGGAAATGGAGCAAACGTTGCTGCATTAGCCGTAGGGACTTGCTGCTTGACTTTGTCTAGTGGGAGTAGTTTAGAATTATTAGGCTGTCTTTATATTCCAGAAGTTATAAGAAACATTATTTCTATTTCAGTATTATCTAAACAAGGATTTAGGTTTGTTTTTGGGGAGAATAAATGTTCTTTATTTAAAAATGAAGAGTTCATTACTTCTGGAGTTTATGTGAATGGCCTTTATTTTCTAAACATTATTGCAAATGTTAATTGCGTAGAGCATGATAGTTCTAAATTGAATGCAAACACACCCAAGAGAACAAGAGATGAAGAAAACTCTACATATGTCTGGCACCTGAGACTAGGTCACATCAGTAAGAACAGGATTAACAAGATGTGTAAGGATGGACAATTGGGTCCATTGGCTTTTATGCCCTTTCCAACTTGTGAATCCTGTTTGTTAGGTAAAATGACCAAGTCACCTTTCACCGGTCACGGTGAGAGGGCTGCAGACATATTAGGTGTTGGGAATCATACAAGAGGAAAAATAGAAGTGTGGAATATAAAAATTTTTCCTTTGATTCCACAGCCCATGAATCTAACTATGCATAACACAAAATCAAACCCTAACTACAAAGAGGGTTAGAACACTTACAGAATTTTATGTCTTCTCCTTTTTGCTCCAAGCTTTGATTCCGGGCAGTGGTGAATGAGCAGCCCAAATGTGCTGCCTCCAATGGTATCCACACCTAGCTAGAGCTTCAAGTCCTTTCTGTTAGGATTATGCCCTAGAGCCAATCATAGAGATGATTGTTTAGGGATTAGGAACAATCAATTGATTTCATTTATATATGTCACATTTATTATTGATTTAATAAAAGGGCTTATTCTATTATGTTTATATGCATAATTTATATTTACATAATATGTCCATGGAGTTAGAGTTGAGAATATGAAATTACAAAGGGTTGTAATTTTGAGACTGTAAATATATCTTTGTACTAAACTCCTAAATCATTCCTAGTTGAAGGTTCACTATGATGGACAGTAATGAACCATAGGACTAGCACTTGTTAGGTTGACTCTATAGGAGGATAGCTAGTCTCAAGCTATTTGTGTGGAGACACTACAACCAACAAGTGGGTGCCTATTATAAGAATAGGTACACTGAATGTGACCAAAGATATGAGATAAACTGAATGGAGTTTTAACCTGCCTGTCAATCAATTTCTCATTGTTATAGTGGTACAAGTAATCCTTAGACCTGAGACACCATGGTTGTCTTATACATATAGCTTTAGAAGTTTGATAACCCTAAGTGCAGATCCTATTCAGGGGTCTGTAAGGGTGTTCATTGGCCCTACTGCTATGTGTGTGAAGGCATGTGAGTTATCAACAAGGAATCCATCACTCTCAGGAAAAAGAGAGTGAATGTCTCATACAGCATTCATTGAATATAACTCATTAAATCCATGGGCCCATGGTAGAATGAATATGGAAAGGAGTTTCCATAAGTTCATCATTGAGTTGATATTAATGAATGAGTATAAATTAATTGAACTAGGGACTTGACAGACTTCCATGTCCTATTAGTTCAATTGGAGACATTGTGTTGATGGAAGGATGGAATTGTAACCTGTAAACTATAACAGAAGGGTTCTTTGTAAATGACTATTCACCTCATTAAGGACCACACCATGAGCTATATGCTAGGTGTTACTCATGGTTAGTAGAAGCCCTAATTGATATAAATGAGTTATAATCAATTAGGGAATTGAAAGGAGTTTCAATTAGACCCTTAATGGAAAGTGTTCCATTGTGCACAACTTGTGCTGTTCCTACTACTTGATGATGTGAACCCAATGGGTCACACACTGATCATGCTAAGAGAGCTTGATTGTCTATGAGAGAAAAGGTATAAGTGATTAAAGAAAAGTTCTTTAAGGGGCTAATTTGTATTTGATGCAAACTAGTGGGCTAATTGTGTAATTAAGAGTAATTACACAAATTAGATTAGGGTTTGGAATCCCCCCCTTGGCCGGCCCTATTTGTGGGCTATATAATGCCCACTATAAGGTGATGACATCATCACAATCACTCCTCCCCAAGGGCTGGCTGAAAATTACAGCTCTCCCTCTCTCTCTCTCTCTTTCTTCTCCACCTCTAGCAACAACAAGGAAGAAGAAGGAAAAGACTTCAAGCTCAAGCTAGGTGTGGATACCGTTGGAGGCAGCACACTTGGGCTGCTCATTCACCGCTATCCGGAGACAAAGCTTGGAGCAAAAAGGAGAAGACAAAGCTTGGAGCATAAAGGAGAAGACATTAATCAACTGTAAGTAATCCCAACTCTCTTGGTAGTTAGGGTTTATGTTTTTGTATTATGCATAATCGGATTCATGGGTTTGGGAATTGTAGGAAAATTTTAATTCCGCCCTTTGTAGTTTTCCTCCCTAGTTAGATTCCCAACAGTGGTATCAGAGCCATGGTTATGCCTAATACAAACTGCATATGGGCTGTAATTCATGGTAAATTGATTGGTTAATAAATCTGGAATTTATGTTCATGCATTAGAATGGTTTCCCTCTCATGGTAAAACCTAGGGTTATTGAACCCTAGGTTAATTCTCCTTCTACTCCTCTTCTAAAATAGTTTTAGGGCTGCTGGTTATTCAAAAGTTGAATGGGGATTGAGTTTGGAGAAGATGATGAACAGTTTTTATGATAGTCATGAAAAATCGTCATCTTGTTTTGCAAGCCGAAATCAGAGTTCTTCTCCAAAATTTTCAAGCCATATATGGTTAGAAAGCTCTTTGAATTAGCTTTACAACCCAACAAACGGTTCATCGATCCGAGTTTTGTAGTGAAAGTTATGAATTTTTTACTACAGGCTGTCAGGGAAGACAGTTTTGCTCGGGAATGATGTAACAACCACAATTGTGAGTTTTTGATGGAGATCAAAAGCATGGCAATGGTTGCCACCACTTGGGTTATGTTCTAGACATGGTAGGAAAGGGTTCCCAAGCATTCGGATGTATCATAATTGGATTATGAGTCTAGAACATAAGGAAGAAGGAGAAGACCACCATGTTTGAATCTGGGTTTTAGAACCCTAGGGTTCTTGCTACTGTTATGATCAGATACTTCTGTAAAATTGATGAATAATCATTATAGGATGATGATATATGATGTATAGATCATATTCTTTAATAATCAAAGGAGTCTTGATGCATAAAGAATCAAAAAGTTTGATTTCTTGGAAGAACACAGCAGGCTGTTTTTCTGCAGAAAGTCATCAATGGAGTTTTGTTCATATCTTGAGCTAGGGAACTCCAAATTGCATGAAACCAATTTTATTAGTTTCCTAAGACATGTAGGATACTAGGAAAAATAATTTGGTAGCCTGAATTAATCATCTTGCTGGGTTTTAAATCAATTTGTGATCATGGACAGTATGCTGTCAAATTCTGGACAGCCTACTGTTCTTGAATTGTTTAGAACAATTGGGGATGATTTGATCATCCAAACCACTTCAATTAGCTTATTAATTCATGTAGGGACATGATACAAAAGCTGGTTTTGATGGTGGAGTTGAATTGATTAAGTTTTAGAAACTTTTGTGACCTTAGAGGTCCTCCAATGGTGGTGCCAGCACTGGGTTCAGGAAACCCTAATATTCTTTGAAGAAGACAGCCCTCTTGGCCACTCCACACGTGTCCATGGGCTTGGCCCACACCCTGGCTTGAGTCCTCCTTTGCTGGCCATGGCCTCCCATGGCCTGGCCAAGCCATGGCAGCCTTGCTAAGCCATGGCAGCCCACTAATGTGGCGGCAGCCTTAGGGTTTATGATGAAACCCTAATTCCCATTAATGATGAAACCCTAATTCATTAGTTGCATCAATTAAAAACCCTAATTGACTATTAATTACCTTAATTAAAATGTTTAATGATTGGTCATTAATTGACCAATCATGGTTATTAATCATTAGGGTATAATTAATTGCATTTATCATGTCTAGGGTTTAGGGTTTAGGAAACCCTAATTCATATTAATTAAACCCTAATTCTATTAATGCATTAATTAATAACTAAACCTAGTAATTAATGTGTCTAACCTAGGGTTAAATGATTGGTCATTAATGACCAATCATGATCATTAATGGTTTAGTAATTAATCATTGGCATTTAATAGGTTTAAGGTTTAGGGTTTTAGAAACCCTAATTAGTGCATATTAATTAGGTGTAATTAATATCCTAGGTGGCATTAATTAAACCCTAATCCTAATCATTAATACCGTATAAACCTAGGGTTTAAATGATTGGTCATTAATTGACCAATCATAAGGCATTTAATGCATTAGGGTTACACTTAGGGTTTAGAGTTAATGCATTTAGGGTTTAGGGTTTTAGGAAACCCTAATGCACTAATTAATTAATAAAATGATTTTATTTAATTCCAAAATTGATTATTTAATTAATGGTGATTAATTTTATAATGTTTTAAATGGTTTAAAACACAATTTAGGATTAAATTAAAATCTGGAATTTTTTAATTAAACGAAATTGTTTTGTTTAATTAAAGAGACCCTAATATTTGATATTAGAGTTTTATTAGGGGCCTTTTAAATGTTTCAATTGATTTGATTAATTGAAATTAAATGTCTTAAATGTTAAGACTTAATTAATTCAAGAACTTATGCATATCCTAATAAGATTAGGACACATTAATGAGATTAATGAAAACCAATCAATAGAGTTACCATGAATGCCCATATGTTTATTGCTTACAGTTATTTCCTTTATTATGCAATGTGATTGTATGGTTATGGATGGATGATGATTATGGACTATACCCCTTAAACCAATTGTGATTGGCCGTCTTATGAATGGGTTGTATAATTTTTAAAGAGTTGTCAAATTTTGGTGATGTATTATTTATTTGGGGCTTGCATGCCACCTTCTTCTCTCTCTCTATCATTCTCTTATGTACCCCACATTCCCCTTATGTATCCCTTTCTTTAAATTATGTAAATGTTATGTAATCGAGAGTGCACTAAGGAGCGTGGTGGACCTAAAGGAGCATGGTGGAGCCCAACAAGCCTATGGTGGAGACCATGAAGCCAATGGAGGAGATTGAAGGACTTGAAAGCTTGAAGAAGATTTTCAAGAGTGCATGCTATGTTTCAAATGAATGTTTTACGATCACCTACACCCACCTTAGACCAAGGATTCAATTCATTGGCTTGGATTGAATTCTCTTAAAGTCCATAATCATCATAGTGGGAGCTTTTAATGAGATTAATAGAGATAGCTCTAAATCCATAGATCGTTATATGTCACCTTATAGGGACTAATATCGATAAGTGGATTACATATATATAATGTTGTTATATATTTCTTATTTAAATGCATAAGATGTATGTTAGATTAGTTATTTTGATGAGATCCTTAAAACTGTTAGAGTTATGCCCTAGAGCCAATCATAGAGATGATTGTTTAGGGATAAAGGAACAATCATTTGATTTCATTTATGTATGTCACATTTATTATTGATTTAATAAAAGGGCTTATTCTATTATGTTTGTATGCATCATTTATATTTACATAATATGTCCAAGGAGTTAGAGTTGAGAATATTGAATTACAAAGAGTTGTAATTATGAGACTGTAAATATATCTCTGTACTAAACTCCTAAATCATTCCTAGTTGAAGGTTCACTATGATGGACAGTAATGAACCATAGGACTAGCACTTGTTAGGTTGACTCTATAGGAGGATAGCTGGTCTCAAGCTATTTGTGTGGAGACACTACAACCAACAGGTGGGTGCCTGTTAATAGAATAGGTACACTGAATGTGACCAAAGATTTGAGATAAACTGAATGGAGTTTTAACCTGCCTGTCAATCAGTTTCTCAATGTTATAGTGGTACAAGTAATCCTTAGACCTGAGACACCATAGTTACCTTATGCATGTAGCTTTAGAAGTTTGATAACACTAAGTGCAGATTCTATTCATGGGTCTGTAAAGGTGTTCATTGGCCCTATTGCTATGTGTATGAAGGCATGTGAGTGATCAACAAGGAATCCATTACTCTCAGGAAAAAGAGAGAGAATGTCTCATATAGCATTCATAATATAACTCATTCAGTCCATGGCCATGGCAGTGTGAATATGGAAAGGAGTTTCCATAAGTTCATCATTGAGTTGATATTTATGAATGAGTATAAAGTAATTGAACTAGGGACTTGACAGACTTCCATGTCCTATTAGTTCAATTGGAGACATTGTGTAAATGGAAGGATGCAATTGTAACCTATAAACTATAACAGAAGGGTTCTTTGATAGATACATATTCACTTCATTAAGGACGACACCATGAACCATATGCTAGGTGTTATTCATGGTTAGTAGAAGCCCTAATTGATATAAGTGAGTTATAATCAATTAGGGAATTGGAAGGAGTTCCAATTAGACCCTAAATGGAAAGAGTTCCATTGTGCACACCTCGTGCTATTCCTACTACTTGATGATGTGAACCCAATGGGTCACACACTGATCATGCAAGATGAGCTTTAAAGTCTATGAGAGAAAGGGTATGAGTGCATAAAGAATAATTCTTTGAGGCCTATTTATATTTGATATAATTTATAGGGGTTATTGTGCAATTTAGAGAAATTGCATCACACCCTAATAGGGTTTCCCCCTAGGGCCGGCCCCCTTAGTGTGGACTATATAAGCCACACTATGATGTGTGACATCATGACAAGTTGAAATCCCAAGGGGATGTCCAGATTTTCCAGCCTCCCTCTCTCTCTCTCATCTCTTCTCCTTCACTAGCAACAACAAGGAAAAGGTGGAAAGGACTTGAAGCTCTAGCTAGGTGTGGATACCGTTGGAGGCAGCACACTTGGGCTGCTCATTCACCGCTGTCCGGAATCAAAGCTTGGAGCAAAAAGGAGAAGACAAAAATTCTGTAAGTGTTCTAACCCTCTTCATAGTTAGGGTTTGATTTTGTATATGCATAGTTAGATTCATGGGCTGTGGAATCAAAGGGAAAATTTTTATATTCCGCACTTCTATTTTTCCCTCTTGTATGATTCCCAACAGTGGTATCAGAGCCATGATTATGCATAATACAAAATACATATGGGCTGGAATTTATGGTGTAGTTGAATGATTCAAAAATCTGGAGAATTTTTACTGCAGAATTGTTCTTCTCTCTGGCCGAACCTAGGGTTTGGAACCCTAGGTCTATTCTTCTTCTACTCCTCTTCTAAATCATGGTTAAGGGTAACCATTGATGCAAAGGTTGTATAGGGTTTGAATTGGAAGAAGAAGAAAAAGGAAAACTGGGTTTTCTGAAGAGGGTCGAATCTGGGTTTTAGAACCCAGAGGTTCTTGCAATTAAATTCAATCAAAGCTTCTGTATTTTTGATGCAAATCCATTGTAGGATCATTATATATCATGTGTATATGATTTTCTTTAAGTTTCAAAAAGGTTTTGATGGAAAAAGATTCAAAAAGTTTGAAAATTTTTCATGAACAGCATAGCAGATTTTCTCTGCAGAAAAGTCATCAATGGAGTTTTGATTAGAACTTGAGTTAGGGAACTCCAAATTGCATGAAACCAATTGCATTAGTTTCCTAAGACATGTAGGATACTGGGAAAATTCGTTTGGTAGCCTAATTCATTCATCTTGCTGGGTTTTAAATCAATTTCTGACCATGGACAGTATGCTGTCAAATTCTGGGCAGCATACTGTTGTTTTAATTGTTTAGAACAATTGGTGATGATTCGATCATCCAAACCTCTTCTAGAAGCTTAGTATTTCATGTAGGGACATGATACAAAAGCTGGTTTCAATGGAGGAGTCGAATTGATAAGGTTTTAGAAGCTATTGTGACCTTCAAGGTCTGCAACAATGGCTCCAGCAATGGGTTTTGGAAACCCTGATTGTTTTTGATGATGGCAGCCACTTCCACCACTCCTCACGTGTCCAGAGGCTTGTCCCACACTCCTAGGATGTTCTCCCATGGCTGCCCATGGCCTCCCACAGTCGTTGGTGGCCATGGCAGCCTAGCCAAGCTCAGGCAGCCGTCTTGGTAGTGACGGCTGCATAGAGTTAAGGATGAAACCCTAATTTTGAGTTAATGATGAAACCCTAATTTCATTATGGCATTAATTAAAACCCTAATTGGAATATTAATTACCTTTATTAAGAGTTAATGATTGGTCATTAAATGACCAATCATGGTTATTAATTGTTAGGACATAATTAATACCATAAATGATGTCTAGGGTTAGGGTTTTGGAAACCCTAATTAGTGTAATTAATTAAGGGTAATTAATACCCTATTTGGCATTAATTAAACCCTAATCCCTTTTATTAAATACCATATGAACCTAGGGTTTTAATGATTGGACATTAAATGACCAATCATAAGGAATTTAATGATTAGGGCTTGCATTTAGGGTTTAGGGTTATGCGTTTAGGGTTTAGGGTTTTAGGAAACCCTAATACACTAATTCATCATTTAAATGATTTTATTTAATTCCCATGTTAATTATTTAATTAATATTGATTAATTTTATAATGTTTTAAATGGTTTAAAATACAATTGGGGATTAAATTAAAATCTGGAAATTCTTAATTAAATGAAATTGATTTGTTTAATTAAGGAAACCCTAATATTGGATATTAGAGTTATTTTAGGAAACTTTATATGTTTAAATTAATTTGATTAATTGGAACTAAAATGTCTTAAATGTTAAGACTTTATTTAATTCTGGATATTTTTGTTAATACCTAATAAGATTAGGATGCATTAATGAGATTAATGTAAATCATTCAAGAGAATTACCATAATGCCCATATGTTTTAATGCTTACAGTTTTTCTTTACATTATGCAATGAGATTGTATGTATGTGTTTGGATGATGATTATGGACTATACCCTTTAAACCAATTGTGATTGGCCGTCTTATGAATGGGATGTTATTATTTACAAGAGTTGTAATTTTATTAAGGTGATGTAATTTATTTGGGGCTTGCATGCCACCTTCCTTCTCCCTCTCTCTCTATCATTCTCTAATGTACCCCACATTCCCCTTATGTATCCTTTTCTTTAAATTATGTAAATGTTATGTAATCGAGAGCGCACTAAGGAGCATGGTGGACCCAAAGGAGCATGATAGAGCCCAACAAGCCAATGGTGGAGACCATCAAGCCAAGGGAGTAGATTGAAGGACTTGAAAGCTTAGAGAAGTGTTTCAAGACAGCATGCATGTTTCGAATGTGTTATTTTACGATCACCTACACCCACCTTAGACCTTGGATTCAATCTATTGGCTTGGATTGAATCCTCTCAAAGTCCATAATCATCATAGTGGGAGCTTTTAATGAGATTAATAGTGATAGCTCCAAATCCATAGATCGTTATATGTCTCTTCTTAGGGACTAATATCGATAAGTGGATTATTATTATTTTATGCTGTTCAATTTTTATTTATATGCATGAGATGTATGTTAATTTGATGAGACCCTTAAAAACGCCTCTCTTTTAATATTAAGTTGGAAATGGAGAATACATTAGGGAATGGATTCTTCATTGCCTTCCATCATTATAGGATCATCTAACGTCCCTTAATGTGGTTACCTGGCTGCAGACATGTAGGAGCTACCCATATTAAAGACATTACTTGAAACTATCACATATATAGATATCATGGGGTGCCTAAGCTGGTATATACCAAGAAACTAACATGTGAGGTATATATTTGGTGAAACATACCTGTGTGAATGATGGGCTTAACTTAACTAGGGAAGTATTCCAAGAAACTAACATGTGAGGAGTATGTACCCTAGAGGCAAAACGATTGGAATTTGCTTATGAAGCAATAGACAAAGAGTTGTCTTCTTACTGTGGGTTAGAAGTCAAGAAACTAACATGTGAGGCTTCTAGGTCACAGTGGGACCCCAATCCCCATTAGGAATGAGATTCCCGAATTCCATTAGAGGGTGTATGGAATTTGATAAAATAGTGGGAGGTACCATATGATTAAAGACCCGATCATTATGGATTAAAAATGAAATCTGATTTTCTGTTTTAATTTTCTGTATGTAGATCACCGTAATGGCTCACCGCAATCCGTTATCCAACATTTTGGAAACCAACCGTTTAACTGGACCTAATTATCTTGATTGGTTAAGGAATTTAAAAATCGTTTTGAATTCTGAAAATATTACCTATGCACTTCAAAGTCCACTTCCCAATGCTCCTACTGAGGCTGCAACTCGGCAAGAGAAAGACGCTTATCAGAAGCGCATGGATGATGATCTTATGACGAGATGCTATATGATGGTGTCTCTAAGTCCTGAGCTTAAGAAGCAATACGAGTCCATGGGAAGTGCACCCGAGATATTTATCCACATACAAGAGTTGTATGGCAAAGAGTTCTTGCTTGAATGTGATGAATGGGTTGAAGTTCCTGCTTCCAATTCTATGCTCAAGCCTAAAGGCAAGGGAATAAGAAAGGGTAAAAGTACCCAAAGGAAGAGGAAAGGTAAAGGGATCTGTTTTTACTGCGGCAAAGATGGGCATTGGAAACGTAACTGCCAAGAGTATCTAGATACTCTGAAGAACCAACCTTCGGAAGGTATGGATTATGCTCTTATACTTGAGACTAACATGAGTGTTGGCTCTGCTTCCACTTGGGTACTAGATTCTGGTGCGAGTTCTCATATTTGTAATTCCATGCAGGACCTAGTGGGAAGCAGAAGGCTGAGTAAAGGAGAAGTAACCCTACGAGTGGGAAATGGAGCAAACGTTGCTGCATTAGCCGTGGGGACTTGCTGCTTGACTTTGCCTAGTGGGAGTAGTTTAGAATTATCAGGCTGTCTTTATATTCCAGAAGTTATAAGAAAACATTATTTCTATTTCAGTATTATCTAAACAAGGATTTAGGTTTGTTTTTGAGGAGAATAAATGTTCTTTATTTAAAAATGAAGAGTTCATTACTTCTGGAGTTTATGTGAATGGCCTTTATTTTCTAAACTTTATTGCAAATGTTAATTGCATAGAGCATGATAGTTCTAAATTGAATGCAAACAAACCCAAGAGAACAAGAGATGAAGAAAACTCCGCATATGACTGGCACTTGAGACTAGGTCATATCAGTGAGAATAGGATTAACAAGATGTGTAAGGATGGACAATTGGGTCCATTGGTTTCTATGCCCTTTCCAACTTGTGAATCTTGTTTACTAGGTAAAATGACCAAGTCACCTTTCACCGGTCACGGTGAGAGAGCTGCAGACATATTAGGATTGATACATAGTGATGTATGTGGTCCTATGAGCATACATGCTCGTGGAGGTTTCTCTTACTTTATAACCTTTACCGATGATTATTCTAGGTACGGGTATGTGTACTTAATGAAGTACAAATCTGAAGCATTTGAAAAGTTTAAAGAATTCAGATATGAAGTAGAGAAACAAACTGGTAAAAGTATTAAAGCTCTTCGATCGGATCGAGGAGGAGAATATTTAACTGGTGAGTTTTTAGATCATCTTGTTCAAGCGGGCATTCTATCTCAATGGACACCTCCTGGAACACCACAGCTTAATGGTGTGTCAGAAAGGAGGAATAGAACCTTATTGGATATGGTTAGGTCCATGATGAGTTACACTGATTTACCATTGTCCTTCTGGGGACATGCCCTGGAAACTGCCGCGTACTTGTTGAACAGAGTCCCAACCAAATCTGTCCCTAAGACACCGTATGAGATATGGAAAGGGAGAGCACCAAGCCTTAAACATATTAAGGTATGGGGTTGCAATGCATATGTAAAGACACATGATGCAACCAAGTTAGAATCAAGATCAATTAAATGTAGGTTTGTGGGATATCCTAAAGAGAGTTTAGGATATTATTTCTATTATCCTGATGAACAAAAGGTGTTTGTTAGTAAGTTTGCAGTCTTTCTTGAAAAAGAGTTTATTCAAGAAGGAGGCAATAACAGGAAAATAGAACTCAAAGAATTGTCCGATGAGACACAAACCGACAGTGATCCCACCCCTGTCGCTGATGAGACAGAACCCACTAATGTACCACAACCTCTCCGTAGATCGAGTAGGGTATCTGTTGCACCTGAGAGATATGGATTTCTCAACCATAATGCAGAGGAATTGTTCCTTGGTGATAGAGAACACCCAGATGACCCTACTACTTATGGACAGGCGATTTCGGATATTAATTCGAACAAATGGCTGGAAGCTATGAAATCTGAAATGGACTCGATGTATTCCAACAAAGTCTGGACTTTAGTTGATCCACCAGAAGGTATAGTACCTATTGGCTGCAAATGGATTTTCAAAAGGAAGATAGGCTCAGATGGAAAGGTAGAGACCTACAAGGCTAGGCTAGTGGCAAAAGGTTACCGACAAAGACATGGTATTGACTATGAGGAAACCTTCTCGCCAGTGGCTATGCTTAAGTCCATTAGGATCTTGTTAGCTATAGCTGCGCACTACGATTATGAGATATGGCAAATGGATGTAAAGACCGCTTTCCTTAATGGAAACATTGAGGAAGACCTTTATATGCAGCAACCTGAGGGTTTTACATCCAGTGGTGAGGACCACAAAGTGTGCAAGCTACAGCGGTCCATTTATGGACTCAAACAAGCTTCTAGAAGCTGGAACATCCGATTCGATGAGGCAATCAAATCGTTTGGTTTCCTACAGAATATGGATGAACCATGTGTGTACAAGAAAGTTAGTGGGAGTGCGATTACCTTCCTGGTCCTATATGTTGATGACATTCTACTTATCGGGAATAAAGTAGAAACGTTATCAAAAGTGAAAGAGTGGCTTTCACAGAATTTCTCCATGAAAGATTTAGGAGAAGCATCCTATATTCTGGGAATAAAGGTCTATAGAGATAGATCTAAAAGGATGCTAGGTCTCTCCCAATCATTGTACATAGACAAAATATTGAAAAGGTTCAATTTAGAAGATTCCAAAAGAGGTCTAATTCCTGTTAGGCATGGAATCAAGTTGTCTAAAAACATGGCACCTAAAACTCCAGAGGAGATTGTGTACATGAGGACGATTCCCTATGCTTCTGCAGTAGGGAGTCTAATGTATGCCATGTTATGTACAAGACCAGATATCGCTTTTGGTGTAAGTGTTACAAGCAGATATCAGGCAGACCCAAGTGTGAAACACTGGGAAGCAGTCAAGGCTGTCCTTAAGTACTTAAGAAGAACTAAGGAACTTTTCCTTGTCTATGGAGGAAGAAATTTAGAAATGGTTGGTTATACGGATTCAGATTTTCAATCTGACGATGATGATAGGAAATCAACATCGGGGTATGTTTTCACCTTGAATGGTGGAGCTGTAAGTTGGAGGAGCTGTAAACAGGATGTTACAGCGGACTCCACTACAGAGGCTGAGTACATTGCTGCATCAGAGGCTGCAAAGGAAGCTGTTTGGATAAAGAAGTTCATTACTGAACTGGGAGTAGTTCCTGCCATTGAGAAGCCCTTGCCATTGTTTTGTGACAACAACGGGGCTATTGCTCAAGCTAAGGAACCACGGTCTCATCAAAAGTCCAAACACATTGAGCGTCGATTCCATGTGATTAGAGAGATCATTGGAAGAGGTGATATTAGCATACAGAAGATTCACACAACAGAAAATGTAGCAGATCCCTTCACTAAAGCTATGACCCAAGAGCAGTTGGATCACCACAGACAGGAAATGGGTATTAGATACATTGTGGATTGGCTATAGTGCAAGTGGGAGATTGTTAGAGTTATGCCCTAGAGCCAATCATAGAGATGATTGTTTAGGGATAAAGGAACAATCATTTGATTTCATTTATGTATGTCACATTTATTATTGATTTAATAAAAGGGCTTATTCTATTATGTTTGTATGCATCATTTATATTTACATAATATGTCCAAGGAGTTAGAGTTGAGAATATTGAATTACAAAGAGTTGTAATTATGAGACTGTAAATATATCTCTGTACTAAACTCCTAAATCATTCCTAGTTGAAGGTTCACTATGATGGACAGTAATGAACCATAGGACTAGCACTTGTTAGGTTGACTCTATAGGAGGATAGCTGGTCTCAAGCTATTTGTGTGGAGACACTACAACCAACAGGTGGGTGCCTGTTAATAGAATAGGTACACTGAATGTGACCAAAGATTTGAGATAAACTGAATGGAGTTTTAACCTGCCTGTCAATCAGTTTCTCAATGTTATAGTGGTACAAGTAATCCTTAGACCTGAGACACCATAGTTACCTTATGCATGTAGCTTTAGAAGTTTGATAACACTAAGTGCAGATTCTATTCATGGGTCTGTAAAGGTGTTCATTGGCCCTATTGCTATGTGTATGAAGGCATGTGAGTGATCAACAAGGAATCCATTACTCTCAGGAAAAAGAGAGAGAATGTCTCATATAGCATTCATAATATAACTCATTCAGTCCATGGCCATGGCAGTGTGAATATGGAAAGGAGTTTCCATAAGTTCATCATTGAGTTGATATTTATGAATGAGTATAAAGTAATTGAACTAGGGACTTGACAGACTTCCATGTCCTATTAGTTCAATTGGAGACATTGTGTAAATGGAAGGATGCAATTGTAACCTATAAACTATAACAGAAGGGTTCTTTGATAGATACATATTCACTTCATTAAGGACGACACCATGAACCATATGCTAGGTGTTATTCATGGTTAGTAGAAGCCCTAATTGATATAAGTGAGTTATAATCAATTAGGGAATTGGAAGGAGTTCCAATTAGACCCTAAATGGAAAGAGTTCCATTGTGCACACCTCGTGCTATTCCTACTACTTGATGATGTGAACCCAATGGGTCACACACTGATCATGCAAGATGAGCTTTAAAGTCTATGAGAGAAAGGGTATGAGTGCATAAAGAATAATTCTTTGAGGCCTATTTATATTTGATATAATTTATAGGGGTTATTGTGCAATTTAGAGAAATTGCATCACACCCTAATAGGGTTTCCCCCTAGGGCCGGCCCCCTTAGTGTGGACTATATAAGCCACACTATGATGTGTGACATCATGACAAGTTGAAATCCCAAGGGGCTGTCCAGATTTTCCAGCCTCCCTCTCTCTCTCTCATCTCTTCTCCTTCACTAGCAACAACAAGGAAAAGGTGGAAAGGACTTGAAGCTCTAGCTAGGTGTGGATACCGTTGGAGGCAGCACACTTGGGCTGCTCATTCACTGCTATCCGGAATCAAAGCTTGGAGCAAAAAGGAGAAGACAAAAATTCTGTAAGTGTTCTAACCCTCTTCATAGTTAGGGTTTAATTTTGTATATGCATAGTTAGATTCATGGGCTGTGGAATCAAAGGGAAAATTTTTATATTCCGCACTTCTATTTTTCCCTCTTGTATGATTCCCAACAAAAACCCCTCTATTTTAATATTAAGTTGGAAATGGAGAATACATTAGGGAATGGATTCTTCATTGCCTTCCATCATTATAGGATCATCTAACGTCCCTTAATGTGGGTACCTGGCTGCAGACATGTAGGAGCTACCCATATTAAAGACATTACTTGAAACTATCACATATGTAGATATCATGGGGTGCTTAAGCTGGTATATACCAAGAAACTAACATGTGAGGTATATATTTGGTGAAACATACCTGTGTGAATGATGGGCTTAACTTAACTAGGGAAGTATTCCAAGAAACTAACATGTGAGGAGTATGTACCCTAGAGGCAAAATGATTGGAACTTGCTTATGAAGCAATAGACAAAGAGTTGTCTTCTTACTATGGGTTAGAAATCAAGAAACTAACATGTGAGGCTTCTAGGTTATAGTGGGACCCCAATCCCCATTAGGAATAAGATTCCCGAATTCCATTAGAGGGTGTATGGAATTTGATAAAATAGTGGGAGGTACCATATGATTAAAGACCCGATCATTATGGATTAAAAATGAAATCTAATTCTCTATTTAATTTTTATATGTAGTTCATAGAAATGGCTCACCTCAACCTGTTATCCAAAATATTGGACATCAACCGTTTGACTGGACCAAATTGTCTTGATTGGCTTAGGAATCTAAAAATTGTTTTGGATTCCAAGAATCTTACCTATGCACTTCATAATCCACTTCCCATTGCTCTTGCTGAGGCTACAACTCAGCAAGAGAAAGACGCTTACCAGAAGCGCATGGACGACGATCTCATGGCAAGGTGCTATATGATGGTATTTATGAGTCTCGAGCTTAAGAAGCAACATGAGTCCATGGGAAGTGCTTACGAGATTTTTATCAACATACAAGAATTGTATGGGAAAGAATTCTTGCTTGAATTTAATGAAGCTGCTACTTCCAAGTCTAAGCTCAAGCCCAAGGGCAAGGGCATAGGCAAGGGCAAGAGTACCCGAAGGAAGAAGAAAGGTAACAACAAAGCCAAAGGAACCTGTTTTCACTGCGGCAAAGATGGGCACTAGAAACGTAACTGCCGGGAGTATCTGGATACTCTAAAGAACCAACCTTTGGAAGGTATGGATCACGCTCTAAACTAAATGTTAGTTCTGCTTCCACTTGGGTACTTAATTCTGATGTGAATTTTGAATTCCATGTAGAATCTAATGGGAAGCAGAAGGCAGAGTAAAGGCGGATCAACCCTACAAGTGGGGAATGGAGCAAACGTTGCTGCATTAGCTGTGGGGCTTGTTGCTTGACTCTACCTAATGGAGTAGTTTAGAAATAATAGTTAGCTATCTTTACATTCCAGAAGTTATTAGAAACATTAATTTTATTTCAGTTTTATCTAAACGAGGTTTTAGTTTGATTTAATAAATGTTTTCTATTAAATGAAGAGTTCATTACTTCTGGCAGTTTATGTGGATGGCCTTTATTTTCTAAACTTTATTGCAAATATGAATTGCAATGGAGCATGATAGTTCTAAATTGAATGCTAATAAACCTAAGAGAACAAGATATACATAGTGATGTATGTAGAAATTTCTCTAGCTTTACAACCTTTACCGATGATTCAGTCTAGGTTTGGGTGTGTATACTTAATGAAGTACAAATCTGAAACATTTGAAAGGTTCAAAGAATTCAAATATGAAGTAGAGAAACAAACCGGTAAAAGTATTAAAGCTCTTCGATTGGATCAAGGACGCAAATATTTAACCGGTCAATTTTCAGATCAACTTGTTCAAACGGGCATTCAATCACAATGGACACCTCTTGGAACACCATAACTTAATGGTGTGTCAGAAAAGAGGAATAGAACCTTATTGGATATGGTTAGATCCATGATAAGTTACAACGACCTAATATTATCCTTGTTAGGATATGCCCTAGCAATTGCCACATACCTGTGAAACAGAGTTCAAACCAAAGCTGTCCCTTAAGACCTATATGAGATATGGAAAGGGAAGCACCAAACCTTAAGCATGTTAAGGTATGGGGGTTGCACTGTGTTAGGATTATGCCCTAGAGCCAATCATAGAGATGATTGTTTAGGGATTAGGAACAATCATTTGATTTCATTTATGTATGTCACATTTATTATTGATTTAATAAAAGGGCTTATTCTATTATGTTTATATGCATCATTTATATTTACATAATATGTCCATGGAGTTAGAGTTGAGAATATGGAATTACAAAGAGTTGTAATTTTGAGACTATAGATATATCTCTGTACTAAACTCCTTAAGCATTCCTAGTTGAAGGTTCACTATGATGGACAGTAATGAACCATAGGACTAGCACTTGTTAGGTTGACTCTATAGGAGGATAGCTAGTCTCAAGCTATTTGTGTGGAGACACTACAACCAACAAGTGGGTGCCTATTATAAGAATAGGTACACTGAATGTGACCAAAGATATGAGATAAACTGAATGGAGTTTTTTCCTGCCTGTCAATCAGTTTCTCATTGTTATAGTGGTACAAGTAATCCTTAGACCTGAGACACCATAGTTGCCTTATGCATGTAGCTTTAGAAGTTTGATAACACTAAGTGCAAATCCTATTCAGGGGTTTGCAAAGGTGTTCATTGGCCCTACTGCTATGTGTGTGAAGGCATATGAGTGATCAACAAGGGATCCATCACTCTCAGGAAAAGAGAGAGAATGTCTCATATAGCATTCATAATATAATTCATTAAATCCATGGCCATGGTAGGATGAATATGAAAAGAGTTTCATGAGTTCATCAATGAGTTGATATCTATGAATGAGTATAAAGTAATTGAACTAGGGACTTGACAGACTTCCATGTCCTATTAGATCAATTGGAGACATTGTGTTGAAGGAAGGATGCAATTGTAACCTATAAACTATAACAGAAGGGTTCTTTGTAAATGACTATTCACCTCATTAAGGACCACACCATGAGCCATATGCTAGGTGTTACTCATGGTTAGTAGAAGCCCTAATTGATATAAGTGAGTTATAATCAATTAGGGAATTGGAAGGAGTTCCAATTAGACCCTAAATGGAAAGCGTTCCATTGTGCACACCTCGTGCTATTCCTACTACTTGATGATGTGAACCCAATGGGTCACACACTGATCATGCAAGAAGGGCTTTAAAGTCTATGAGAGAAAGGGTTTTAGTGAATAAAGAATAGTTCTTTATGGGCCTATTTGTATTTGATACAAATAATAGGGGTTAATGTGCAATTAAGAGTAATTACACATAACCCTATTAGGGTTTCTTCCCCATGGCCAGCCCCCTTTAGTGGGCTGCCTATATAAGTCACACTTATGTGTGACATGGCATAAGAGGCTTGCACAAAAAACCCTAGCCGTCCAGCCCTTTGGAGGCTCTCTTCTCTCTGTCTCTCTTCTCCACCTCTAGCAACAACAAGGAAGAAGAAAGAAAAGGCTTGAAGCTCTAGCTAGGTGTGGATACCGTTGGAGGCAGCACACTTGGGCTGCTCATTCACCGCTGTCCGGAGTAGAAGCTTGGAGCAAAACGGAGAAGACAAAAATCCTGTAAGTGTTCTAACCCTCTTCGTAGTTAGGGTTTGATTTTGTGTTATGCATAGTTAGATTCATGGGATTGGGAATCGTAGGAAAAAATTTTTATATTCCGCACTTCTATTTTTCCCTCTTGTTCGATTCCCAACAGTGGTATCAGAGCCATGATTATGCATAATACAAAATACATATGGGCTGGTAATTATGGTGTAGTTGAATGATTCAAAAATCTGGAAAATTTTTCTGCATAATTGGTTTTCCTCCATGGCTGAACCTAGGGTTTGGAACCCTAGGTCAATTCTCTTCTACTCCTCTTCTAATTGATGGTTAAGTGTAGCCATGGATGCAATATGTTGCATAGGGTTTGAGTTTGGAGAAGAAGAATAAGGAAACTAAGGTTTTATAAAACTGTTATGAACAGTTTTCATGGTAGCCATGAAAAACCGTCATCTTGTTTTGCATGCCGAATTCAGAGTTCTTCTCCAAAAGTTTTGAGCCATATATGGTTAGAAAGCTCTTCGAATAAGCTTTCCAACCCAACAAACGGTGCGTCAATCCGAGTTCTGTAGTGAAAGTTATGAATTTTTTACTACAGGCTGTCTGGAAAGACAGTTTTGCTCGGGAATGATGCAATAGCCACAACTTTGAGTTATTGATGGAGATCAAAGGCATGGCAATGGTTGCCACCACTTGGGTTATGTTCTAGACATGGTAGGGAAAGGTTCCCAAGCATTTAGATGCATCATAATTGGATTAAGATGCTAGAACAGAAGGAAGAAGGAGAAGAACACCATGGAGGCTGAATCTGGGTTTTAGAACCCTAAGGTTCTTGCAATTAATTCTAATTAAAGCTGCTGCATTTATGATGGAAGATCATTGTAGGATCATTATATATCATGTGTATATGATTTTCTTTAAGTTTCAAAAAAGTTTTGATGGAAAAAGATTCAAAAAGTTTGAAAATTTTTCATGAACAGCATAGCAGATTTTCTCTGCAGAAAAGTCATCAATGGAGTTTTGATTAGAACTTGAGTTAGGGAACTCCAAATTGCATGAAACCAATTGCATTAGTTTCCTAAGACATGTAGGATACTGGGAAAATTCGTTTGGTAGCCTAATTCATTCATCTTGCTGGGTTTTAAATCAATTTCTGATCATGGACAGTGTGCTGTCAAATTCTGGGCAGCCTACTGTTGTTTTAGTTGTTTAGAACAATTGGTGATGATTTGATCATCCAAACCTCTTCTATTAGCTTAGTATTTCATGTAGGGACATGATACAAAAGCTGGTTTCAATGGAGGAGTCGAATTGATAAGGATTTAGAAGCTATTGTGACCTTCAAGGTCTGCAACAATGGCTCCAGCAATGGGTTTGGAAACCCTGATTGTTCTTGATGATGGCAGCCACTTCCACCACTTCTCACGTGTCCAGAGGCTTGTCCCACACCCCTAGGATGTTCTCCCATGACTGGCCATGGCCTCCCACAGTCGTTGGTGGCCATGGCAGCCTAGCCAAGCTCAGGCAGCCCCCTGGTAGTGACGGCTGCATAGAGTTAAGGATGAAACCCTAATTTTGAGTTAATGATGAAACCCTAATTTCATTATGGCATTAATTAAAACCCTAATTGGAATATTAATTACCTTAATTAAGAGTTAATGATTGGTCATTAAATGACCAACCATGGTTATTGATTGTTAGGGCATAATTAATACCATTAATGATGTCTAGGGTTAGGGTTTTGGAAACCCTAATTAGTGTAATTAATTAAGGGTAATTAATACCCTATTTGGCATTAATTAAACCCTAATCCCTTTTATTAAATACCATATGAACCTAGGGTTTTAATGATTGGACATTAAATGACCAATCATAAGGCATTTAATGATTAGGGCTTGCATTTAGGGTTTAGGGTTATGCATTTAGGGTTTAGGGTTTTAGGAAACCCTAATACACTAATTCATCATTTTAATGATTTTATTTAATTCCTATATTAATTATTTAATTAATATTGATTAATTTTATAATGTTTTAAATGGTTTAAAACACAATTAGGGATTAAATTAAAATCTGGAAATTCTTAATTAAATGAAATTGTTTTGTTTAATTAAGGAAACCCTAATATTGGATATTAGAGTTATTTTAGGAAACTTTATATGTTTCTATTAATTTGATTAATTGAAACTAAATGTCTTAAATGTTAAGACTTTATTTAATTCTGGATATTTTTGTTTAAACCTAATAAGATTAGGATGCATTAATGAGATTAATGTAAATCATTCAAGAGAATTACCATAATGCCCATATGTTTTAATGCTTACAGTTTTTCTTTACATTATGCAATGAGATTGTATGTATGTGCTTGGATGATGATTATGGACTATACCCTTTAAACCAATTGTGATTGGCCGTCTTATGAATGGGATGTTATTATTTACAAGAGTTGTAATTTTATTAAGGTGATGTAATTTATTTGGGGCTTGCATGCCACCTTCCCTCTCCCTTTCTCTCTATCATTCCCTTATGTACCCCACATTCCCCTTATGTATCCCTTTCTTTAAATTATGTAAATGTTATGTAATCGAGAGCGCACTAAGGAGCATGGTGGACCCAAAGGAGCATGATAGAGCCCAACAAGCCAATGGTGGAGACCATCAAGCTAAGGGAGCAGATTGAAGGACTTGAAAGCTTAGAGAAGTGTTTCAAGAAAGCATGCATGTTACGAATGGTTTATTTTACGATCACCTACACCCACCTTAGACCTTGGATTCAATCTATTGGCTTGGATTGAATCCTCTCAAAGTCCATAATCATCATAGTGGGAGCTTAAATTTATGAGATAATTGTATTAGCTCCAATACCATAGTTTGGTATATGTTACCTATTCACTTAGGGACTAATATCAAAATATGGTACTTTATATATGTTGATATATAATAGCATGCGATGTATGATTTATAATAGCATGAGATGTATGATTATAAATAGCATAATTTATATGTTTAAATTTTGATACATAGGATGCATGTTAATTTGATGAGACCCTTTAAAACCCCTCTTATTTAATATTAAGTTGAAAATGGAGAAGTCATTAGGGAATGAATTCTTCATTGCCTTCCATCATTATAGGATCATCTAACGTCCCTTAATGTGGGTACCTGGCTGCAGACATGTAGGAGCTACCCATGTTAAAGACATTACTTGAAACTATCACATATGAGATATCATGGGGTGCCTAAACTGGTATATACCAAGAAACTAACATGTGAGGTATATATTTGGCGAAACATACCTGTGTGAATGATGGGTTTAACTTAACTAGGGAAGTATTCCAAGAAACTAACATGTGAGGTGTATGTTCCCTAGAGGCAAAACGATTGGAACTTGCTTATGAAGCAATAGACAAAGAGTTGTCTTCTTATTGTGGGTTAGAAGCCAAGAAACTAACATGTGAGGCTTCTAGGTCACAGTGGGACCCCAATCCCCATTAGGAATGAGATTCCCGAATTCCATTAGAGGGTGTATGGAATTTGATAAAATAGTGGGAGGTACCATATGGTTAAAGACCCAATCATTATGGATAAAAATGAAATCTAATTCTCTGTTTATGTAGATTACCTAATTACTCACCTCAAAACCCTTATTTCCTAATATAGGATATTGATAGTTTGACTAAACCCGATTTCTTTGATTGACTTAGGAAATTGAGAATTGTTCTCAATTCCAAAAGATTGTTTATATGCTATTAGGCCTTTTATTAAAGGCCCTCCATAAAACATCCTAAGAAGAAAAAGACACTATGCGCAATTGGCATCTTGTTGCCATGCTATATGATAGTATTGATGACTAATGAGCTTCAGAAGCAAAATTAGTCAGTGCAAATGCCTTTGATGTCCTACATCACATACAAAGGTTGTATGGTGAGTAAAATAATACTATAAAGTATAGTACTTATAAAGGACTTCTTCTAGACTAGGATGTAATAAAAGTTGTTTATTAATAACATTCTTTTGAAAAATGATTAATCACATAGAATAGCTTGAGAAGCTAGATGTGATTTAAAATGGAAGCATAGAGGAAAGCAAGTCTTGAAAAGTCAAAGACAAAGAAATATAATTATTTTGTAGTAAATATAAGGTATTGTAAAGGGAACTTGATAAAGTATCAGTCTTCCTAGAAGAACCAAACTTTTGAAGTTTTGGTTCATGCTCTAAACTAAATTGTTGGTTAGTTCTGCTTCTTGGTTTTTGGATTCTAGTATAATCTAAATCGAAGCAGAAAGTTAAGTAGATAATAAGTTACCTTTAAAAATTTTAATAGAGCAAGAGTTGCTAGATTAATTTTGGGAACTTATTTCTTAACTAAGTCATTTAAGACATTCTAGAAATTTGATTTCCGAATTTAAATGACTAATTAGAGCGAATGCAACGTATTCCGAGAATACAAGAGATGTAGAGACTCTCATTTAAATGTAACGATTATGACTTGGTTATGAGATGACCAAACCCATCTTTTACTTGGTGAAGTGAATGAGTTACATTTATAATTTGACTATACATTGTGATGTATACAGTCATGTAGAGCATGCATTCAATTACAGTAGACTCATCTTAGAATACCATAGCTCAATGGTGAATCTAAGAGAACGAATTGAACCCTATTAAGATATGGTTTGATCCATGATGAGTTTTACTAATGTATCCATCTAGGATATACCTTAAAATTGCTACATATTGATAATTTAGGGTTCACTCCAGTTTTGTCCCAATTATATCAGATATGATATGGGAAGAAACCCAACTTAAAGAAGTTAAGGCTTGGGCTTGTGCTACGTTTGTCTGAAAACATAATGTAGACAATCTGGAAATAAGGTCAAGTAAGTGTTGAATTGTGGTATATCCCAAAAGTGGTTGGGATAGTATTTCTATTACCCTAATGAACAAAAGTTGTCCATTAGGATGTTTGCTGGATTTTCTTGAGAAAGAGTTCATTCAAGAAAGATGCAAAAGTAGATAGAATTTACAGAATTGTTTGTAAAGCCACAAACCAACAAAGATCTAACCCTTGCCCCTATTGAGGCAAAACCTTTAATGACACCACATTCTTTTTATAGATCAAATTGGATAATTCTTTAACATAAGAGAGATATTGTATCTCCATTAGAATGTGAAAGAATTGTTCTTTGGTGATAAAGATCACCAAGATAATCCTATTGATTATGATTAGGCGATGTTTGACATCAACTTGAGAAATGACTAAGAGTCATTAAATCCAATATGGACAGGTAGAGACCTAAAAGGCTTGGCTATTTAAGAATGTTTTCAACATAGGCAAAAAGTTGTCTATAAAGAAACTTGTTTGATAATAGTTATGCTGAAATCCATTTGGATCTTGTTATCTATAAACACACATTTTGAATATAAGATATGTCAAAAAGGATATAAAGATGTTATATCAAATGGTGAAAAACCATAAAAGTGTGTAAGTTGTAGAAATCTATTAATAGACTACAAGGTTCTCATAATTAGAACATCTATAAAGTTGAGGTAATCAAATTGTTTGATTTCTCTCATTGTATAGATGGACCATGAGTGTATAAAAGGTTAGTGGGAGTGCGATCGTTTTTCTTTATCCTAAGTATGGATGACATCATAATCATTATGAATGATATATGAATGTTATCTAATGTAAAGTTTTAGTTTTTGGAGAAAAACTGATTCATGAAAGATTTGGCAAAAGCATCCAATAAGATCTATAGAGATAGATCATATAGATTGCTAAGTATCTCCAAATCATCAAACATAGTTGAAATGTTGAAGGAGTTCAACATGGAGAATTCTAAGGGAGGTCTGATTTACTTCAGATAAGAATTCATTATTCAAGGGCATGTACCCTAGGATAACACAAGTAAGATTCTTAAAGTATTAAGAAGCCTTATTTTACACTATGTATTGAACCTGATATCTATTATGTTGTAATTGTTACAAATAGTTATCAATCAATTCAAATTTGGAATATTGGATTGTATATGGAAATTGTAAACTCATAGTAGATGGGTATATGGATTTGGATATAATCCATATGGGGTATATTTTATATTCACTTTAGTTGGTGAAATACTTAATGGAAGAACTGTATGAAAGATACAGTGGATTCCATTATTAAGGGTGAATTAATTGTCGCATTGTCTAGGAGACTGTTTGGATCTATAAGTTCATTTAGAACTTAGAGTTGTTCCTTCCATTGAGTTGCCCACACCTTGTTTTGTGACAACAATGGGTCTATAGCTCAAGTATAGGAATCACGGTCTCATCAAAAGTCCAAACACATAGAGTGACAATTCCAAGTGATTAGAGGAATCATTGGAAGAGGTAATAGATACATTACAGAAGATATTATCTACATAAGTTTTTGTAGACCTACTGACTAAAGCTTTAAAACATAATTGGTTATGTCTAAGACCAACATCTTGAGAAGATAGGTATGCGATACATGGTCGATTGGCTTTAGTGCAAGTGGGAGATTGTTAGGATTATGCCCTAAAGCCAATCATAGAGATGATTGTTTAGGGATTAGGAACAATCATTTGATTTCATTTATGTATGTCACATTTATTATTGATTTAATAAAAGGGCTTATTCTATTATGTTTATATGCATCATTTATATTTACATAATATGTCCATGGAGTTAGAGTTGAGAATATGGAATTACAAAGAGTTGTAATTTTGAGACTATAGATATATCTCTGTACTAAACTCCTTAAGCATTCCTAGTTGAAGGTTCACTATGATGGACAGTAATGAACCATAGGACTAGCACTTGTTAGGTTGACTCTATAGGAGGATAGCTAGTCTCAAGCTATTTGTGTGGAGACACTACAACCAACAAGTGGGTGCCTATTATAAGAATAGGTACACTGAATGTGACCAAAGATATGAGATAAACTGAATGGAGTTTTTTCCTGCCTGTCAATCAGTTTCTCATTGTTATAGTGGTACAAGTAATCCTTAGACCTGAGACACCATAGTTGCCTTATGCATGTAGCTTTAGAAGTTTGATAACACTAAGTGCAAATCCTATTCAGGGGTTTGCAAAGGTGTTCATTGGCCCTACTGCTATGTGTGTGAAGGCATATGAGTGATCAACAAGGGATCCATCACTCTCAGGAAAAGAGAGAGAATGTCTCATATAGCATTCATAATATAACTCATTAAATCCATGGCCATGGTAGGATGAATATGAAAAGAGTTTCATGAGTTCATCAATGAGTTGATATCTATGAATGAGTATAAAGTAATTGAACTAGGGACTTGACAGACTTCCATGTCCTATTAGATCAATTGGAGACATTGTGTTGAAGGAAGGATGCAATTGTAACCTATAAACTATAACAGAAGGGTTCTTTGTAAATGACTATTCACCTCATTAAGGACCACACCATGAGCCATATGCTAGGTGTTACTCATGGTTAGTAGAAGCCCTAATTGATATAAGTGAGTTATAATCAATTAGGGAATTGGAAGGAGTTCCAATTAGACCCTAAATGGAAAGCGTTCCATTGTGCACACCTCGTGCTATTCCTACTACTTGATGATGTGAACCCAATGGGTCACACACTGATCATGCAAGAAGGGCTTTAAAGTCTATGAGAGAAAGGGTTTTAGTGAATAAAGAATAGTTCTTTATGGGCCTATTTGTAGTTGATACAAATAATAGGGGTTAATGTGCAATTAAGAGTAATTACACATAACCCTATTAGGGTTTCTTCCCCATGGCCAGCCCCCTTTAGTGGGCTGCCTATATAAGTCACACTTATGTGTGACATGGCATAAGAGACTTGCACAAAAAACCCTAGCCGTCCAGCCCTTTGGAGGCTCTCTTCTCTCTCTCTCTCTTCTCCACCTCTAGCAACAACAAGGAAGAAGAAAGAAAAGGCTTGAAGCTCTAGCTAGGTGTGGATACCGTTGGAGGCAGCACACTTGGGCTGCTCATTCATCGCTGTCCTGGAGTAGAAGCTTGGAGCAAAACGGAGAAGACAAAAATCCTGTAAGTGTTCTAACCCTCTTCGTAGTTAGGGTTTGATTTTGTGTTATGCATAGTTAGATTCATGGGATTGGGAATCGTAGGAAAAAATTTTTATATTCCGCACTTCTATTTTTCCCTCTTGTTCGATTCCCAACACACTGCATATGCAGAGACGTATAATGCAACCAAATTGGAAATCAAGATAACTTAAATGTAGGTTTGTGGATTACCCTAAAGAAAGTTTAGGATATCATATCTATTATCCTGATGAACAAAAAGTGTTTTGTTTGTAAGTTTGCAATCTTTCTTGAAAAAGAGTTTATTCAAGAAGGAGATAACAACAGGAAAATAGAACTCAAAGAGTTGTCTAATGAGACACAAACCAACATTGATGCAACCCTTGTCCCTGTTGAGACAGAACCCATCATTGTACCTATGATTGTACAAAGGGTTAGTGGGAGTGTGATCACATATATGGTCCTATAAGTGAATGACGTTCTACTTATTAGGGAATAATGTAGAGACGTTGTCAACAGTGAAAAATTAGTTTTTCACAAAGTTTCTCCCTAAAAGATTTGGAAGAAGCATCCTATATTCTGGGAATAGGGCTCTATAGAGATAGATCTAAAGGATGCTAAGTCTATCCTAATCGATGTACATAGACAAGATTTTGAATGGGTTCAAAATACATGATTTCAAGAGAAGTCTAATTCCTGTCAGACATGAAATCAAGTTGTCTAAAAGCATATGCCATGCTATGTACATTACCAGATATCAGTTTTGCTGTAAATGTTACTAGCAGATATCGGGTAGACCCAGATAAGGTACACTGGGAAGAAGTCAAAGCTATCCTTAAGTACTTGAGAAGAACTAAGGACCCATGCTTTGTCTATGGAGAAAGAAAGTTGAAATGGTTGGTAGAACGGATACATATTTTCAATCTGACGATGATGATAGGAGACCAACATCGAGGTATGTTCTCACCTTAAATGGTGGAGCTGTAAATTTGAGTGCATTGCTGCATGTTTGGATGAGTAAGTTCATTGCAGAACTAGGAGTGGTTCCTGACATTGAGAAGCCTTTACTATTGTTTTTGTGACAACAATAAGGCTAGTGCTCAAGACAAGGATCCACGGTCTCATCAAAAGTCCAAACTTTAAGCGGCGATTCCAAGTGATTAGAGAGATCATTGGAAGAGATGACATATACATATAGAAGTTTAAAGAACGGAGAATAAAGAAGACCCCTTTACTAAAGCTATGACCCAAGTGTGTTGGATCACCACCGACAGGATATGAGTATGAGATACATGATGGATTGGCTATAGTGCAAGTGGGAGATTGTTAGGATTATGCCCTAGAGCCAATCATGGAGATGATTGTTTAGGGATTAGGAACAATCAATTGATTTCATTTATATATGTCACATTTATTATTGATTTAATAAAAGGGCTTATTCTATTATGTTTATATGCATCATTTATATTTACATAATATGTCCATGGAGTTAGAGTTGAGAATATGAAGTTACAAAGGGTTGTAATTTTGAGACTGTAAATATATCTCTGTACTAAACTCCTAAATCATTCCTAGTTGAAGGTTCACTATGATGGACAGTAATGAACCATAGGACTAGCACTTGTTAGGTTGACTCTATAGGAGGATAGCTAGTCTCAAGCTATTTGTGTGGAGACACTACAACCAACAAGTGGGTGCCTATTATAAGAATAGGTACACTGAATGTGACCAAAGATATGAGATAAACTGAATGAGTTTTAACCTGCCTGTCAATCAGTTTCTCATTGTTATAGTGGTACAAGTAATCCTTAGACTTGAGACACCATGGTTGTCTTATACATGTAGCTTTAGAAGTTTGATAACACTAAGTGCAGATCCTATTCAGGGGTCTGTAAGGGTGTTCATTGGCCCTACTGCTACGTGTGTGAAGCCATGTGAGTGATCAACAAGGAATCCATCATTCTCAGGAAAAAGAGAGTGAATGTCTCATCCAGCATTCATTGAATATAACTCATTAAATCCATGGGCCCATGGTAGAATGAATATGGAAAGGAGTTTCCATAAGTTCATCATTGAGTTGATTGTTAGAGTTATGCCCTAGAGCCAATCATAGAGATGATTGTTTAGGGATAAAGGAACAATCATTTGATTTCATTTATGTATGTCACATTTATTATTGATTTAATAAAAGGGCTTATTCTATTATGTTTGTATGCATCATTTATATTTACATAATATGTCCAAGGAGTTAGAGTTGAGAATATTGAATTACAAAGAGTTGTAATTATGAGACTGTAAATATATCTCTGTACTAAACTCCTAAATCATTCCTAGTTGAAGGTTCACTATGATGGACAGTAATGAACCATAGGACTAGCACTTGTTAGGTTGACTCTATAGGAGGATAGCTGGTCTCAAGCTATTTGTGTGGAGACACTACAACCAACAGGTGGGTGCCTGTTAATAGAATAGGTACACTGAATGTGACCAAAGATTTGAGATAAACTGAATGGAGTTTTAACCTGCCTGTCAATCAGTTTCTCAATGTTATAGTGGTACAAGTAATCCTTAGACCTGAGACACCATAGTTACCTTATGCATGTAGCTTTAGAAGTTTGATAACACTAAGTGCAGATTCTATTCATGGGTCTGTAAAGGTGTTCATTGGCCCTATTGCTATGTGTATGAAGGCATGTGAGTGATCAACAAGGAATCCATTACTCTCAGGAAAAAGAGAGAGAATGTCTCATATAGCATTCATAATATAACTCATTCAGTCCATGGCCATGGCAGTGTGAATATGGAAAGGAGTTTCCATAAGTTCATCATTGAGTTGATATTTATGAATGAGTATAAAGTAATTGAACTAGGGACTTGACAGACTTCCATGTCCTATTAGTTCAATTGGAGACATTGTGTAAATGGAAGGATGCAATTGTAACCTATAAACTATAACAGAAGGGTTCTTTGATAGATACATATTCACTTCATTAAGGATGACACTATGAACCATATGCTAGGTGTTATTCATGGTTAGTAGAAGTCCTAATTGATATAAGTGAGTTATAATCAATTAGGGAATTGGAAGGAGTTCCAATTAGACCCTAAATGGAAAGAGTTCCATTGTGCACACCTCGTGCTATTCCTACTACTTGATGATGTGAACCCAATGGGTCACACACTGATCATGCAAGATGAGCTTTAAAGTCTATGAGAGAAAGGGTATGAGTGCATAAAGAATAGTTCTTTGAGGCCTATTTATATTTGATATAATTTATAGGGGTTATTGTGCAATTTAGAGAAATTGCATCACACCCTAATAGGGTTTCCCCCTAGGGCCGGCCCCCTTAGTGTGGACTATATAAGTCACACTATGATGTGTGACATCATCACAAGAAGAAATCCCAAGGGGCTGTCCAGATTTTCCAGCCCCCTCTCTCTCTCTCCTCTCTTCTCCTACACTAGCAACAACAAGGGAAAAGAAGGAAAAGACTTGAAGCTCTAGCTAGGTGTGGATACCGTTGGAGGCAGCACACTTGGGCTGCTCATTCACCGCTGTCCGGAATCAAAGCTTGGAGCAAAAAGGAGAAGACAAAAATTCTGTAAGTGTTCTAACCCTCTTCATAGTTAGGGTTTGATTTTGTATATGCATAGTTAGATTCATGGGCTGTGGAATCAAAGGGAAAATTTTTTATATTCCACACTTCTATTTTTCCCTCTTGTATGATTCCCAACAGTGGTATCAGAGCCATGGCTATGCATAATACAAAATACATATGGGCTGGAATTTATGGTGTAGTTGAATGATTCAAAAATCTGGAGAATTTTTACTGCAGAATTGTTCTTTTCTCTGGCCGAACCTAGGGTTTGGAACCCTAGGTCTATTCTTCTTCTACTCCTCTTCTAAATCATGGTTAAGGGTAACCATTGATGCAAAGGTTGTATAGGGTTTGAATTGGAAGAAGAAGAAAAAGGAAAACTGGGTTTTCTGAAGAGGGTCGAATCTGGGTTTTAGAACCCAGAGGTTCTTGCAATTAAATTCAATCAAAGCTTCTGTATTTTTTATGCATATCCACTTTAGGATCATTATATATCATGTGTATATGATTTTCTTTAAGTTTCAAAAAGGTTTTGATGGAAAAAGATTCAAAAAGTTTGAAAATTTTTCATGAACAGCATAGCAGATTTTCTCTGCAGAAAAGTCATCAATGGAGTTTTGATTAGAACTTGAGTTAGGGAACTCCAAATTGCATGAAACCAATTGCATTAGTTTCCTAAGACATGTAGGATAATGGGAAAATTCGTTTGGTAGCCTAATTCATTCATCTTGCTGGGTTTTAAATCAATTTCTGACCATGGACAGTATGCTGTCAAATTCTGGGCAGCATACTGTTGTTTTAATTGTTTAGAACAATTGGTGATGATTCGATCATCCAAACCTCTTCTAGAAGCTTAGTATTTCATGTAGGGACATGATACAAAAGCTGGTTTCAATGGAGGAGTCGAATTGATAAGGTTTTAGAAGCTATTGTGACCTTCAAGGTCTGCAACAATGGCTCCAGCAATGGGTTTTGGAAACCCTGATTGTTTTTGATGATGGCAGCCACTTCCACCACTCCTCACGTGTCCAGAGGCTTGTCCCACACCCCTAGGATGTTCTCCCATGGCAGCCTAGCCAAGCTCAGGCAGCCGTCTTGGTAGTGACGGCTGCATAGAGTTAAGGATGAAACCCTAATTTTGAGTTAATGATGAAACCCTAATTTCATTATGGCATTAATTAAAACCCTAATTGGAATATTAATTACCTTTATTAAGAGTTAATGATTGGTCATTAAATGACCAATCATGGTTATTAATTGTTAGGACATAATTAATACCATAAATGATGTCTAGGGTTAGGGTTTTGGAAACCCTAATTAGTGTAATTAATTAAGGGTAATTAATACCCTATTTGGCATTAATTAAACCCTAATCCCTTTTATTAAATACCATATGAACCTAGGGTTTTAATGATTGGACATTAAATGACCAATCATAAGGAATTTAATGATTAGGGCTTGCATTTAGGGTTTAGGGTTATGCGTTTAGGGTTTAGGGTTTTAGGAAACCCTAATACACTAATTCATCATTTAGATGATTTTATTTAATTCCCATGTTAATTATTTAATTAATATTGATTAATTTTATAATGTTTTAAATGGTTTAAAATACAATTGGGGATTAAATTAAAATCTGGAAATTCTTAATTAAATGAAATTGATTTGTTTAATTAAGGAAACCCTAATATTGGATATTAGAGTTATTTTAGGAAACTTTATATGTTTAAATTAATTTGATTAATTGAAACAAAAATGTCTTAAATGTTAAGACTTTATTTAATTCTGGATATTTTTGTTAATACCTAATAAGATTAGGATGCATTAATGAGGTTAAGGTAAATCATTCAAGAGAATTACCATAATGCCCATATGTTTTAATGCTTACAGTTTTTCTTTACATTATGCAATGAGATTGTATGTATGTGTTTGGATGATGATTATGGACTATACCCTTTAAACCAATTGTGATTGGCCGTCTTATGAATGGGATGTTATTATTTACAAGAGTTGTAATTTTATCAAGGTGATGTAATTTATTTGGGGCTTGCATGCCACCTTCCTTCTCCCTCTCTCTCTATCATTCTCTAATGTACCCCACATTCCCCTTATGTATCCTTTTCTTTAAATTATGTAAATGTTATGTAATCGAGAGCGCACTAAGGAGCATGGTGGACCCAAAGGAGCATGATAGAGCCCAACAAGCCAATGGTGGAGACCATCAAGCCAAGGGAGCAGATTGAAGGACTTGAAAGCTTAGAGAAGTGTTTCAAGACAGCATGCATGTTTCGAATGTGTTATTTTACGATCACCTACACCCACCTTAGACCTTGGATTCAATCTATTGGCTTGGATTGAATCCTCTCAAAGTCCATAATCATCATAGTGGGAGCTTTTAATGAGATTAATAGTGATAGCTCCAAATCCATAGATCGTTATATGTCTCTTCTTAGGGACTAATATCGATAAGTGGATTATTATTATTTTATGCTGTTCAATTTTTATTTATATGCATGAGATGTATGTTAATTTGATGAGACCCTTAATAACCCCTCTATTTTAATATTAAGTTGAAATGGAGAATACATTAGGGAATGCATTCTTCATTGCCTTCCATCATTATAGGATCATCTAACGTCCCTTAATGTGGGTACCTGGCTGCAGACATGTAGGAGCTACCCATATTAAAGACATTACTTGAAACTATCACATATATAGATATCATGGGGTGCCTAAGCTGGTATATACCAAGAAACTAACATGTGAGGTATATATTTGGTGAAACATACCTGTGTGAATGATGGGCTTAACTTAACTAGGGAAGTATTCCAAGAAACTAACATGTGAGGAGTATGTACCCTAGAGGCAAAACGATTGGAATTTGCTTATGAAGCAATAGACAAAGAGTTGTCTTCTTACTGTGGGTTAGAAGTCAAGAAACTAACATGTGAGGCTTCTAGGTCACAGTGGGACCCCAATCCCCATTAGGAATGAGATTCCCGAATTCCATTAGAGGGTGTATGGAATTTGATAAAATAGTGGGAGGTACCATATGATTAAAGACCCGATCATTATGGATTAAAAATGAAATCTGATTTTCTGTTTAATTTTCTGTATGTAGATCACCGTAATGGCTCACCGCAACCCGTTATCCAACATTTTGGAAACCAACCGTTTAACTGGACCTAATTATCTTGATTGGTTAAGGAATTTAAAAATCGTTTTGAATTCTGAAAATATTACCTATGCACTTCAAAGTCCACTTCCCAATGCTCCTACTGAGGCTGCAACTCGGCAAGAGAAAGACGCTTATCAGAAGCGCATGGATGATGATCTTATGACGAGATGCTATATGATGGTGTCTCTAAGTCCTGAGCTTAAGAAGCAATACGAGTCCATGGGAAGTGCACCCGAGATATTTATCCACATACAAGAGTTGTATGGCAAAGAGTTCTTGCTTGAATGTGATGAATGGGTTGAAGTTCCTGCTTCCAATTCTATGCTCAAGCCTAAAGGCAAGGGAATAAGAAAGGGTAAGAGTACCCAAAGGAAGAGGAAAGGTAAAGGGATCTTTTTTTACTGCGGCAAAGATGGGCATTGGAAACGTAACTGCCAAGAGTATCTAGATACTCTAAAGAACCAACCTTCGGAAGGTATGGATTATGCTCTTATACTTGAGACTAACATGAGTGTTAGCTCTGCTTCCACTTGGGTACTAGATTCTGGTGCGAGTTCTCATATTTGTAATTCCATGCAGGACCTAGTGGGAAGCAGAAGGCTGAGTAAAGGAGAAGTAACCCTACGAGTGGGAAATGGAGCAAACGTTGCTGCATTAGCCGTGGGGACTTGCTGCTTGACTTTGCCTAGTGGGAGTAGTTTAGAATTATCAGGCTGTCTTTATATTCCAGAAGTTATAAGAAACATTATTTCTATTTCAGTATTATCTAAACAAGGATTTAGGTTTGTTTTTTAGGAGAATAAATGTTCTTTATTTAAAAATGAAGAGTTCATTACTTCTGGAGTTTATGTGAATGGCCTTTATTTTCTAAACTTTATTGCAAATGTTAATTGCATAGAGCATGATAGTTCTAAATTGAATGCAAACAAACCCAAGAGAACAAGAGATGAAGAAAACTCCGCATATGACTGGCACTTGAGACTAGGTCATATCAGTGAGAATAGGATTAACAAGATGTGTAAGGATGGACAATTGGGTCCATTGGTTTCTATGCCCTTTCCAACTTGTGAATCTTGTTTACTAGGTAAAATGACCAAGTCACCTTTCACCGGTCACGGTGAGAGAGCAGCAGACATATTAGGATTAATACATAGTGATGTATGTGGTCCTATGAGCATACATGCTCGTGGAGGTTTCTCTTACTTTATAACCTTTACCGATGATCATTCTAGGTACGGGTATGTGTACTTAATGAAGTACAAATCTGAAGCATTTGAAAAGTTCAAAGAATTCAGATATGAAGTAGAGAAACAAACTGGTAAAAGTATTAAAGCTCTTCGATCGGATCGAGGAGGACAATATTTAACTGGTGAGTTTTTAGATCATCTTGTTCAAGCGGGCATTCTATCTCAATGGACACCTCCTGGAACACCACAGCTTAATGGTGTGTCAGAAAGGAGGAATAGAACCTTATTGGATATGGTTAGGTCCATGATGAGTTACACTGATTTACCATTGTCCTTGTGGGGACATGCCCTGGAAATTGCCGCGTACTTGTTGAACAGAGTCCCAACTAAATCTGTCCCTAAGACACCGTATGAGATATGGAAAGGGAGAGCACCAAGCCTTAAACATATTAAGGTATGGGGTTGCACTGCATATGTAAAGACACATGATGCAACCAAGTTAGAATCAAGATCAATTAAATGTAGGTTTGTGGGATATCCTAAAGAGAGTTTAGGATATTATTTCTATTATCCTGATGAACAAAAGGTGTTTGTTAGTAAGTTTGCAGTCTTTCTTGAAAAAGAGTTTATTCAAGAAGGAGGCAATAACAGGAAAATAGAACTCAAAGAATTGTCTGATGAGACACAAACCGACAGTGATCCCACCCCTGTCCCTGATGAGACAGAACCCACTAATGTACCACAACCTCTCCGTAGATCGAGTAGGGTATCTGTTGCACCTGAGAGATATGGATTTCTCAACCATAATGCAGAGGAATTGTTCCTTGGTGATAGAGAACACCCAGATGACCCTACTACATATGGACAGGCGATTTCGGATATTGATTCGAACAAATGGCTGGAAGCTATGAAATCTGAAATGGACTCGATGTATTCCAACAAAGTCTGGACTTTAGTTGATCCACCAGAAGGTATAGTACCTATTGGCTGCAAATGGATTTTCAAAAGGAAGATAGGCTCAGATGGAAAGGTAGAGACCTACAAGGCTAGGCTAGTGGCAAAAGGTTACCGACAAAGACATGGTATTAACTATGAGGAAACCTTCTCGCCAGTGGCTATGCTTAAGTCCATTAGGATCTTGTTAGCTATAGCTGCGCACTACGATTATGAGATATGGCAAATGGATGTAAAGACCGCTTTCCTTAATGGAAACATTGAAGAAGACCTTTATATGCAGCAACCTGAGGGTTTTACATCCAGTGGTGAGGACCACAAAGTGTGCAAGCTACAGCGGTCCATTTATGGACTTAAACAAGCTTCTAGAAGCTGGAACATCCGATTCGATGAGGCAATCAAATCGTTTGGTTTCCTACAGAATATGGATGAACCATGTGTGTACAAGAAAGTTAGTGGGAGTGCGATTACCTTCCTAGTCCTATATGTTGATGACATTCTACTTATCAGGAATAAAGTAGAAATGTTATCAAAAGTGAAAGAGTGGCTTTCACAGAATTTCTCCATGAAAGATTTGGGAGAAGCATCCTATATTCTGGGAATAAAGGTCTATAGAGATAGATCTAAAAGGATGCTAGGTCTCTCCCAATCATTGTACATAGACAAAATATTGAAAAGGTTCAATTTAGAAGATTCCAAAAGAGGTCTAATTCCTGTTAGGCATGGAATCAAGTTGTCTAAAAACATGGCACCTAAAACTCCAGAGGAGATTGCGTACATGAGGACGATTCCCTATGCTTCTGCAGTAGGGAGTCTAATGTATGCCATGTTGTGTACAAGACCAGATATCGCTTTTGGTGTAAGTGTTACAAGCAGATATCAGGCAGACCCAGGTGTGAAACACTGGGAAGCAGTCAAGGCTGTCCTTAAGTACTTAAAAGAACTAAGGAACTATTCCTTGTCTATGGAGGAAGAAATTTAGAAATGGTTGGTTATACGGATTCAGATTTTCAATCTGACGATGATGATAGGAAATCAACATCGGGGTATGTTTTCACCTTAAATGGTGGAGCTGTAAGTTGGAGGAGCTGTAAACAGGATGTTACAGCGGACTCCACTACAGAGGCTGAGTACATTGCTGCATCAGAGGCTGCAAAGGAAGCTGTTTGGATAAAGAAGTTCATTACTGAACTGGGAGTAGTTCCTGCCATTGAGAAGCCCTTGCCATTGTTTTGTGACAACAACGGGGCTATTGCTCAAGCTAAGGAACCACGGTCTCATCAAAAGTCCAAACACATTGAGCGTCAATTCCATGTGATTAGAGAGATCATTGGAAGAGGTGATATTAGCATACAGAAGATTCACACAACAGAAAATGTAGCAGATCCCTTCACTAAAGCTATGACCCAAGAGCAGTTGGATCACCACAGATAGGAAATGGGTATTAGATACATTGTGGATTGGCTATAGTGCAAGTGGGAGATTATTAGAGTTAAGCCCTAGAGCCAATCATAGAGATGATTGTTTAGGGATAAAGGAACAATCATTTGATTTCATTTATGTATGTCACATTTATTATTGATTTAATAAAAGGGCTTATTCTATTATGTTTGTATGCATCATTTATATTTACATAATATGTCCAAGGAGTTAGAGTTGAGAATATTGAATTACAAAGAGTTGTAATTATGAGACTGTAAATATATCTCTGTACTAAACTCCTAAATCATTCCTAGTTGAAGGTTCACTATGATGGACAGTAATGAACCATAGGACTAGCACTTGTTAGGTTGACTCTATAGGAGGATAGCTGGTCTCAAGCTATTTGTGTGGAGACACTACAACCAACAGGTGGGTGCCTGTTAATAGAATAGGTACACTGAATGTGACCAAAGATTTGAGATAAACTGAATGGAGTTTTAACCTGCCTGTCAATCAGTTTCTCAATGTTATAGTGGTACAAGTAATCCTTAGACCTGAGACACCATAGTTACCTTATGCATGTAGCTTTAGAAGTTTGATAACACTAAGTGCAGATTCTATTCATGGGTCTGTAAAGGTGTTCATTGGCCCTATTGCTATGTGTATGAAGGCATGTGAGTGATCAACAAGGAATCCATTACTCTCAGGAAAAAGAGAGAGAATGTCTCATATAGCATTCATAATATAACTCATTCAGTCCATGGCCATGGCAGTGTGAATATGGAAAGGAGTTTCCATAAGTTCATCATTGAGTTGATATTTATGAATGAGTATAAAGTAATTGAACTAGGGACTTGACAGACTTCCATGTCCTATTAGTTCAATTGGAGACATTGTGTAAATGGAAGGATGCAATTGTAACCTATAAACTATAACAGAAGGGTTCTTTGATAGATACATATTCACTTCATTAAGGACGACACCATGAACCATATGCTAGGTGTTATTCATGGTTAGTAGAAGTCCTAATTGATATAAGTGAGTTATAATCAATTAGGGAATTGGAAGGAGTTCCAATTAGACCCTAAATGGAAAGAGTTCCATTGTGCACACCTCGTGCTATTCCTACTACTTGATGATGTGAACCCAATGGGTCACACACTGATCATGCAAGATGAGCTTTAAAGTCTATGAGAGAAAGGGTATGAGTGCATAAAGAATAGTTCTTTGAGGCCTATTTATATTTGATATAATTTATAGGGGTTATTGTGCAATTTAGAGAAATTGCATCACACCCTAATAGGGTTTCCCCCTAGGGCCGGCCCCCTTAGTGTGGACTATATAAGTCACACTATGATGTGTGACATCATCACAAGAAGAAATCCCAAGGGGCTGTCCAGATTTTCCAGCCCCCTCTCTCTCTCTCCTCTCTTCTCCTACACTAGCAACAACAAGGGAAAAGAAGGAAAAGACTTGAAGCTCTAGCTAGGTGTGGATACCGTTGGAGGCAGCACACTTGGGCTGCTCATTCACCGCTGTCCGGAATCAAAGCTTGGAGCAAAAAGGAGAAGACAAAAATTCTGTAAGTGTTCTAACCCTCTTCATAGTTAGGGTTTGATTTTGTATATGCATAGTTAGATTCATGGGCTGTGGAATCAAAGGGAAAATTTTTTATATTCCGCACTTCTATTTTTCCCTCTTGTATGATTCCCAACATTGATATTAATGAATGAGTATAAAGTAATTGAACTAGGGACTTGACAGACTTCCATGTCCTATTAGTTCAATTGGAGACATTGTGTTGATGGAATGATGGAATTGTAACCTGTAAACTATAACAGAAGGGTTCTTTGTAAATGACTATTCACCTCATTAAGGACCACACCATGAGCCATATGCTAGGTGTCACTCATGGTTAGTAGAAGCCCTAATTGATATAAATGAGTTATAATCAATTAGGGAATTGAAAGGAGTTTCAATTAGACCCTTAATGGAAAGTGTTCCATTGTGCACAACTTATGCTGTTCCTACTACTTGATGATGTGAACCCAATGGGTTACACACTGATCATGCTAAGAGAGCTTGATTGTCTATGAGAGAAAGGGTATAAGTGATTAAAGAAAAGTTCTTTACGGGGCTAATTTGTATTTGATGCAAACTAGTGGGCTAATTGTGTAATTAAGAGTAATTACACAAATTAGATTAGGGTTTGGAATCCCCCCCTTGGCCAGCCCTATTAGTGGGCTATATAATGCCCACTATATGGTGATGACATCATCACAATCACTCCTTCCCAAGGGCTGGCTGAAAATTACAGCTCTCCCTCTCTCTCTCTCTTTCTTCTCCACCTCTAGCAACAACAAGGAAGAAGAAGGAAAAGACTTCAAGCTCAAGCTAGGTGTGGATACCGTTGGAGGCAGCACACTTGGGCTACTCATTCACCGCTATCCGGAGACAAAGCTTGGAGCAAAAAGGAGAAGACAAAGCTTGGAGCATAAAGGAGAAGACTGTTAGGATTATGCCCTAGAGCCAATCATAGAGATGATTGTTTAGGGATTAGGAACAATCAATTGATTTCATTTATATATGTCACATTTATTATTGATTTAATAAAAGGGCTTATTCTGTTATGTTTATATGCATCATTTATATTTACATAATATGTCCATGGAGTTAGAGTTGAGAATATGAAATTACAAAGGGTTGTAATTTTGAGACTGTAAATATATCTCTGTACTAAACTCCTAAATCATTCCTAGTTGAAGGTTCACTATGATGGACAGTAATGAACCATAGGACTAGCACTTGTTAGGTTGACTCTATAGGAGGATAGCTAGTCTCAAGCTATTTGTGTGGAGACACTACAACCAACAAGTGGGTGCCTATTATAAGAATAGGTACACTGAATGTGACCAAAGATATGAGATAAACTGAATGGAGTTTTAACCTGCCTGTCGATCAGTTTCTCTTTGTTATAGTGGTACAAGTAATCCTTAGACCTGTGACACCATGGTTGTCTTATACATGTAGCTTTAGAAGTTTGATAACACTAAGTGCAGATCCTATTTAGGGGTCTGTAAGGGTGTTCATTGGCCCTACTGCTATGTGTGTGAAGGCATGTGAGTGATCAACAAGGAATCCATCACTCTCAGGAAAAAGAGAGTGAATGTCTCATACAGCATTCATTGAATATAACTCATTAAATCCATGGGCCCATGGTAGAATGAATATGGAAAGGAGTTTCCACAAGTTCATCATTGAGTTGATATTAATGAATGAGTATAAAGTAATTGAACTAGGGACTTGACAGACTTCCATGTCCTATTAGTTCAATTGGAGACATTGTGTTGATGGAAGGATGGAATTGTAACCTGTAAACTATAACAGAAGGGTTCTTTGTAAATGACTATTCACTTCATTAAGGACCACACCATGAGCCATATGCTAGGTGTTACTCATGGTTAGTAGAAGCCCTAATTGATATAAATGAGTTATAATCAATTAGGAAATTGAAAGGAGTTTCAATTAGACCCTTAATGGAAAGTGTTCCATTGTGCACAACTTGTGCTGTTCCTACTACTTGATGATGTGAACCCAATGGGTCACACACTGATCATGCTAAGAGAGCTTGATTGTCTATGAGAGAAAGGGCATAAGTGATTAAAGAAAAGTTCTTTAAGGGGCTAATTTGTATTTGATGCAAACTAGTGGGCTAATTGTGTAATTAAGAGTAATTACACAAATTAGATTAGGGTTTGGAGACCCCCCTTGGCCGGCCCTATTTGGAGGCTATTTAAAGCCTTTTATGATGTGATGACATCATCACTTGAAGCACTCTTGGAGGCTCCCAAGTGCTGGCCGAAAATTTCACCTCTCTCTCTCTCTCTCTCTCCCTCTTCTCCACCTCTAGCAACAACAAGGAAGAAGAAGGAAAGGACTTCAAGTTCAAGCTAGGTGTGGATACCGTTGGAGGCAGCACACTTGGGCTGCTCATTCACCGCTGTCCGGAGAAGACAAAGCTTGGAGCATAAAGGAGAAGACTTGAATCAACTGTAAGTAATTCTACCCTCTTCTAGTTAGGGTTTTTGTTTTGTATTAAGCATAATTAAGATTCATGGGTTTGGGAATCGTAAGAAAAATTTTAAATTCCGCCTTTGTATTTTTCCTCTCTAGTTAGATTCCCAACAAAGACATTAATCAGCTGTAAGTAATCCCAACTCTCTTGGTAGTTAGGGTTTATGTTTTTGTATTATGCATAATCGGATTCATGGGTTTGGGAATCGTAGGAAAATTTTAATTCCGCCCTTTGTAGTTTTCCTCCCTAGTTAGATTCCCAACACTTTCCACCTTTTCCTTATTGTTGCTAATGTAGGAGAAGAGAGGAGAGAGAGAGAGGGAGGCCGAAAAATCTAGCCAGCCCTTGGGGAGTTCAACTTCTTATGATGTCACACATCATAGTGTGACTTATATAGTCCACACTAAGGGGGCCGGCCCTAGAGGGAAACCCTATTAGGGTTTTATGCAATTTCTCTAAATTGCACAATAACCCCTATAAATTATATCAAATTTAAATAGGCCTCAAAGAACTATTCTTTATGCACTCATACCCTTTCTCTCATAGACTTTAAAGCTCATCTTGCATGATCAGTGTGTGACCCATTGGGTTCACATCATCAAGTAGTAGGAATAGCACAAGGTGTGCACAGTGGAACTCTTTCCATTTAGGGTCTAATTGGAACTCCTTCCAATTCCCTAATTGATTATAACTCACTTATATCAATTAGGGCTTCTACTAACCATGAATAACACCTAGCATATGGTTCATGGTGTCGTCCTTAATGAAATGAATATGTATCTATCAAAGAACCCTTCTGTTATAGTTTATAGGTTACAATTACATCCTTCCATTTACACAATGTCTCTAATTGAACTAATAGGACATGGAAGTCTGTCAAGTCCCTAGTTCAATTACTTTATACTCATTCATAAATATCAACTCAATAATGAACTTATGGAAACTCCTTTCCATATTCACACTGCCATGGCCATGGACTGAATGAGTTATATTATGAATGCTACATGAGACATTCTCTCTCTTTTTCCTGAGAGTAATGGATTCCTTGTTGATCACTCATATGCCTTCATACACATAGCAATAGGGCCAATGAACACCTTTACAGACCCTTGAATAGGATCTGCACTTAGTGTTATCAAACTTCTAAAGCTACATGCATAAGGTGTTGGGAATCAAACTAGAGAGGAAAAATACAAAGGCGGAATTTAAAATTTTTCCTACGATTCCCAAACCCATGAATCTTAATTATGCTTAATACAAAAACCATAAAACCCTAACTAGAAGAGGGTAGAATTACTTACAGTTGATTCAAGTCTTCTCCTTTATGCTCCAAGCTTTGTCTTCTGATTGAGCAGTCCAAGTGCACTGCCTCCAACAGTATCCACACCTAGCTTGAGCAAGTTGTCCTTTCCTTCTTCTTCCTTAGGGTTGCTAGAGGTGGAGAAGAGGGAGAGAGAGAGAGAGGGAGAGCTGTGAAAATTTCGGCCAGCACTTGGGAGCCTCCAAGAGTGCATTAAGTGATGATGTCATCACATCATAAGAGGCTTTAAATAGCCTCCAACTAGGGCCGGCCAAGGGGGGGATTCCAAACCCTAATCTAATTTGTGTAATTACTCTTAATTACACAATTAGCCCACTAGTTTGCATCAAATACAAATTAGCCCCTTAAAGAACTTTTCTTTAATCACTTATACCCTTTCTCTCATAGACAATCAAGCTCTCTTAGCATGATCAGTGTGTGACCCATTGGGTTCACATCATCAAGTAGTAGGAACAGCACAAGTTGTGCACAATGGAACACTTTCCATTAAGGGTCTAATTGAAACTCCTTTCAATTCCCTAATTGATTATAACTCATTTATATCAATTAGGGCTTCTACTAACCATGAGTAACACCTAGCATATGGCTCATGGTGTGGTCCTTAATGAGGTGAATAGTCATTTACAAAGAACCCTTCTGTTATAGTTTACAGGTTACAATTCCATCCTTCCATCAACACAATGTCTCCAATTGAACTAATAGGACATGGAAGTCTGTCAAGTCCCTAGTTCAATTACTTTATACTCATTCATTAATATCAACTCAATGATGAACTTATGGAAACTCCTTTCCATATTCATTCTACCATGGGCCCATGGATTTAATGAGTTATATTCAATGAATGCTGTATGAGACATTCACTCCCTTTTTCCTGAGAGTGATGGATTCCTTGTTGATCACTCACATGCCTTCACACATATAGCAGAATGGCCAATGAACACCCTTACAGACCCCTGAATAGGATCTGCAGTTAGTGTTATCAAACTTCTAAAGCTACATGCATAAGACAACCATGGTGTCTCAGGTCTAAGGATTACTTGTACCACTATAACAATGAGAAACTGATTGACAGGCAGGTTAAAACTCCATTCAGTTTATCTCATATCTTTGGTCACATTCAGTGTACCTATTCTGATAATAGGCACCCACTTGTTGGTTGTAGTGTCTCCACACAAATAGCTTGAGACTAGCTATCCTCCTATAGAGTCAACCTAACAAGTGCTAGTCCTATGGTTCATTACTGTCCATCATAGTGAACCTTCAACTAGGAATGATTTAGGAGTTTAGTACAGAGATATATTTACAGTCTCAAAATTACAACCCTTTGTAATTTCATATTCTCAACTCTAACTCCATGGACATATTATGTAAATATAAATGATGCATATAAACATAATAGAATAAGCCTTTTTATTAAATCAATAATAAATGTGACATATATAAATGAAATCAATTGATTGTTCCTAATCCCTAAACAATCATCTCTATGATTGGCTCTAGGGCATAATCCTAACATAAGGTAACTATGGTGTCTCAGGTCTAAGGATTACTTGTACCACTATAACATTGAGAAACTGATTGACAGGCAGGTTAAAACTCCATTCAATTTATCTCAAATCTTTAGTCACATTCAGTGTACCTATTCTATTAATAGCACCCACCTGTTGGTTGTAGTGTCTCCACACAAATAGCTTGAGACCAGCTATCCTCCTATAGAGTCAACCTAACAAGTGCTAGTCCTATGGTTCATTATTGTGCATCATAGTGAACCTTTAACTAGGAATGATTTAGGTGTTTAGTACAGAGATATATTTATAGTCTCATAATTACAACTCTTTGTAATTCAATATTATCAACTCTAACTCCTTGGACATATTATGTAAATATAAATGATGCATACAAACATAATAGAATAAGCCCTTTTATTAAATCAATAATAAATAAGACATACATAAATGAAATCAAATGATTGTTCCTTTATCCCTAAACAATCATCTCTATGATTGGCTCTAGGGCATAACTCTAACAATCTCCTACTTGCACTATAGCCAATCCACAATGTATCTAATACCCATTTCTTGTCTATGGTGATCCAACTGCTCTTGGGTCATAGCTTTAGTGAAGGGATCTGCTACATTCTCTATTGTGTGAATCTTCTGTATGCTAATATCACCTCTTCCAGTGATCTCTCTAATCACATGGAGTCGACGCTCAATGTGTTTGGACTTTTGATGAGACCGTGGTTCCTTAGATTAAGCAATAGCCCCGTTGTTGTCACAAAACAATGGCAAGGGCTTCTCAATGGCAGGAACTACTCCCAATTCAGTAATGAACTTCTTTATCCAAACAGCTTCCTTCGCAGCCTCTGATGCAACAATGTACTCAGCCTCTATAGTGGAGTCCGCTATAACATCTTGTTTACAGCTCCTCCAACTTACAGCTCCACTATTCAAGGTGAAAACATACCCCGATGTTGATTTCCTATCATCATCGTCAGATTAAAAATCTGAATCCGTATAACCAACCATTTCTAAGTTTCTTCCTCCATAGACAAGGAATAGTTCCTTAGTTCTTCTTAAGTACTTAAAGACAGCCTTGACTGCTTCCCAGTGTTTCACACCTAGGTCTGCCTGATATCTGCTTATAACACTTACACCAAAAGCGATATCTGGTCTTGTACATAACATGGCATACATTAGACTCCCTACTGCAGAAGCATAGGGAATCGTCCTCATATACGCAATCTCCTCTGGAGTTTTAGGTGCCATGTTTTTAGACAACTTGATTCCATGCCTAACAGGAATTAGACCTCTTTTGGAATCTTCTAAATTGAACCTTTTCAATATTTTGTCTATGTACAAAGATTGGGAGAGACCTAGCATCCTTTTAGATCTATCTCTATAGACCTTTATTCCTAGAATATAGGATGCTTCTCCCAAATCTTTTATGGAGAAATTCTATGAAAGCCACTCTTTCACTTTTGATAACATTTCTACATTATTCCCGATAAGTAGAATGTCATCAACATATAGGACTAGGAAGGTAATCGCACTCCCACTAACCTTCTTGTACACACATGGTTCATCCATATTCTGTAGGAAACCAAACGATTTGATTGCCTCATCAAATCAGATGTTCCAGCTTCTTGAATCTTGTTTAAGTCCATAAATGGACCGCTGTAGCTTGCACACTTTGTGGTCCTCACCACTGGATGTAAAACCCTCAGGTTGCTGCATATAAAGGTCTTCCTCAATGTTGCCATTAAGGAAAGCGGTCTTTACATCCATTTGCCATATCTCATAATCGTAGTGTGCAGCTATAGCTAACAAGATCCTAATGGACTTAAGCATAGCCACAGGTGAGAAGGTTTCCTCATAGTCAATACCATGTCTTTGTCGGTAACCTTTCGCCACTAGCCTAGCTTTGTAGGTCTCTACCTTTCCATCTGAGCCTATCTTCCTTTTGAAGATCCATTTGCAGCCAATAGGTACTATACCTTCTCGTGGATCAACTAAAGTCTAGACTTTGTTGGAATACATCGAGTCCATTTTAGATTTCATAGCTTCTAGCCATTTGTTCGAATCAATATCCGATATCGCCTGTCCATAAGTAGTAGGGTCATCTGGGTGTTCTCTATCACCAAGGAATAATTCCTCTGCATTATGGTTGAGAAATCCATATCTCTCAGGTGCAATAGATACCCTACTCGATCTACGAAGAGGTTGTGGTACATTAATGGGTTCTGTCTCATCAGGGACAGGGGTGGGATCACTGTCGGTTTATGTCTCATCAGACAATTCTTTGAGTTCTATTTTCCTGTTGTTGCCTCCTTCTTGAATAAACTCTTTTTCAAGAAAGACTGCAAACTTACTAACAAACACCTTTTGTTCATCAGGATAATAGAAATAGTATCCTAAACTCTCTTTAGGATATCCCACAAACCTACATTTAATTGATCTTGATTCTAACTTGGTTGCATCATGTGTCTTTACATATGCAGTGCAACCCCATACCTTAACATGTTTAAGGGTTGGTGCTCTCCCTTTCCATATCTCATACGGTGTCTTAGGGACAGCCTTGGTTGGGACTCTATTCAACAAGTATGTGGCAGTTTCCAGGGAATGTCCCCAGAAGGACAATGGTAAATCAGTGTAACTCATCATGGACCTAACCATATCCAATAAGGTTCTATTCCTCCTTTCTGACACACCATTAAGCTGTGGTGTTCCAGGAGGTGTCCATTAAGATAGAATGCCCGCTTGAACAAGATGATCTAAAAACTCACCAGTTAAATATTCTCCTTCACGATCCGATCGAAGAGCTTTAATACTTTTACCAGTTTGTTTCTCTACTTCATATCTGAATTCTTTGAACTTTTCAAATGCTTCAGATTTGTACTTCATTAAGTACACATACCCATACCTACAATGATCATCGGTAAAGGTTATAAAGTAAGACAAACCTCCACGAGCATGTATGCTCATAGGACCACATACATCACTATGTATTAATCCTAATATGTCTGTAGCCCTCTCACCGTGACCAGTGAAAGGTGACTTGGTCATTTTACCTAGTAAACAGGATTCACAAGTTGGAAAGGGCATAGAAGCCAATGGACCCAATTGTCCATCCTTACACATCTTGTTAATCCTATTCTCACTGATATGACCTAGTCTCAAGTGCCAGTCATATGCGGAGTTTTCTTCAACTATGGTTCTCTTGGGTTTGTTTGCATTCAATTTAGAACTATCATGCTCTATGCAATTAACATTTGCAATAAAGTTTAGAAAATAAAGGCCATTCACATAAACTCCAGAAGTAATGAACTCTTCATTTTTAAATAAAGAACATTTATTCTCCTTAAAAACAAACCTAAATCCTTGTTTAGATAATACTGAAATAGAAATAATGTTTCTTATAACTTCTGGAGTATAAAGACAGCCTGATAATTCTAAACTACTCCCACTAGGCAAAGTTAAGCAGCAAGTCCCCACGGCTAATGCAGCAACGTTTGCTCCATTTCCCACTCGTAGGGTTACTTCTCCTTTACTCAGCCTTCTGCTTCCCACTAGGTCCTGCATGGAATTACAAATATGAGAACTCGCACCAGAATCTAGTACCCAAGTGGAAGCAAAGCTAACACTCATGTTAGTCTCAAGTATAAGAGCATGATCCATACCTTTCGAAGGTTGGCTCTTCAGAGTATCCAGATACTCTTGGCAGTTACGTTTCCAATGCCCATCTTTGCCGCAGTAAAAACAGATCCCTTTACCTTTCCTCTTCCTTCGGGTACTCTTACCCTTTCTTATTCCCTTGCCTTTAGGCTTGAGCACAGAATTGGAAGCAGGAACTTCAACCCATTCATCACATTCAAGCAAGAACTCTTTGCCCTACAACTCTTGTATGTGGATAAATATCTCGGGTGCACTTCCCATGGACTCGTATTGCTTCTTAAGCGCAGGACTTAGAGACACCATCATATAGCATCTCGTCATAAGATCATCATCCATGCGCTTATGATAAGTGTCTTTCTCTTGCCGAGTTGCAGCCTTAGTAGGAGCATTGGGAAGTGGACTTTGAAGTGCATAGGTAATATTTTTGGAATTCAAAATGATTTTTAAATTCCTTAGCCAATCAAGATAATTAGGTCCAGTTAAACTGTTAGTTTCCAAAATGTTGGATAACGGGTTGCAGTGAGCCATTATGGTGATCTACATACAGAAAATTAAACAGAAAATTAGATTTCATTTTTAATCCATAATAATCGGGTCTTTAATCATATGGTATCTCCCACTATTTTATCAAATTCCATGTACCCTCTAATGGAATTCGGGAATCTCATTCCTAATGGGGATTGGGGTCCCATTGTGACCTAGAAGCCTCACATGTTAGTTTCTTGACTTCTAACCCACAATAAGAAGACAACTCTTTGTCTATTGCTTCATAAGCAAATTCCAATCGTTTTGCCTCTAGGGAACATACTCCTCACATGTTAGTTTCTTGGAATACTTCCCTAGTTAAGTTAAGCCCATCATTCACACAGGTATGTTTCACCAAATATATACCTCACATGTTAGTTTCTTGGTATATACCAGCTTAGGCACCCCATGATATCTCATATATGATAGTTTCAAGTAATGTCTTTAATATGGATAGCTCCTACATGTCTGCAGCCAGGTACCCACATTAGGGGATGTTAGATGATCCTATAATGATGGAAGGCAATGAAGAATCCATTCCCTAATGTATTCTCCATTTTCAACTTAATATTAAAAGAGAGGGTTTTAAGGGTCTCATCAAATTAACTAATTTAACATACATCTCATGCATCTAAATATAAAAATGAACAGCATAATAATAATAATCCACTTATCGATATTAGTCCCTAGAAGGAGACATATAACGATCTATGGATTTAGAGCTATCACTATTAATCTCATTAAAAGCTCCCACTATGATGATTATGGACTTTGAGAGGATTCAATCCAAGCCAATAGATTGAATCTAAGGTCTAAGTTGGGTGTAGGTGATCGTAAAATAACACATTTGAAACATGCATGCTGTCTTGAAACACTTCTCTAAGCTTTCAAGTCCTTTAATCTACTCCCTTGGCTTGATGGTCTCCACCATTGGCTTGTTGGGCTCTATCATGCCCCTTTGGGTCCACCATGTTCCTTAGTGCACTCTCGATTACAAAACGTTTACATAATTTAAAGAAAGGGATACATAAGGGGAATGTGGGGTACATAAGAGAATGATAGAGAGAGAGAGGGAAGGTGGCATGCAAGCCCCAAATAAATTACATCACCTTAATAAAATTACAACTCTTGTAAATTATAACATCCCATTCATAAGACGGCCAATCACAATTGGTTTAAAGGGTGTAGTACATAATCATCATCCAAACACATACATACAATCTCATTGCATAATGTAAAGAAAACACTGTAAGCATTAAAACATATGGGCATTATGGTAATTCTCTTGAATGATTTACATTAATCTCATTAATGCATCCTAATCTTATTAGGTTTTAACAAAATATCCAGAATTAAATAAAATCTTAACATTTAAGACATTTAGTTTCAATTAATCAAATTAATAGAGACATATAAAGTTTCCTAAAATAACTCTAATATCCAATATTAGGGTTTCCTTAATTAAACAAAACAATTTCATTTAATTAAGAATTTCCAGATTTTAATTTAATCCCTAATTGTGTTTTAACCACTTAAAACATTATAAAATTAATCAATATTAATTAAATAATTAATATAGGAATTAAATAAAATCAATAAAATGATGAATTAGTGTATTAGGGTTTCCTAAAACCCTAAACCCTAAACCCTAAATGCATAACCCTAAACCCTAAATGCAAGCCCTAATCATTAAATGCCTTATGATTGGTCATTTAATGTCCAATCATTAAAACTCTAGGTTCATACGGTATTTAATAAAAGGGATTAGGGTTTAATTAATGCCAAATAGGGTATTAATTACCCTTAATTAATTACACTAATTAGGGTTTCCAAAACCCTAACCCTAGACATCATTAATGGTATTAATTATGCCCTAACAATTAATAACCATGATTGGTCATTTAATGACCAATCATTAACTCTTAATTAAGGTAATTAATATTCCAATTAGGGTTTTAATTAATGCCATAATGAAATTAGGGTTTCATCATTAACTCAAAATTAGGGTTTCATCCTTAACTCTATGCAGCCGTCACTACTAGGGGGCTGCCTGAGCTTGGCTAGGCTGCCATGGCCACCAAAGACTGTGGGAGGCCATGGCTAGCCATGGGAGAACATCCTAGGGGTGTGGGACAAGCCTCTGGACACGTGAGAAGTGGTGAAAGTGGATGCCATCATCAAGAACAATCAGGGTTTCCAAAACCCATTGCTGGAGCCATTGTTGCAGACCTTGAAGGTCACAATAGCTTCTAAATCCTTATCAATTCGACACCTCCATTGAAACCAGCTTTCGTATCATGTCCCTACATGAAATACTAAGCTAATAGAAGACGTTTGGATGATCAAATCATTACCAATTGTTCTAAACAATTAAAACAACAGTAGGCTGCCCAGAATTTGACAGCATACTATTCATGGTCAGAAATTGATTTAAAACCCAGCAAGATGAATGAATTAGGCTACCAAACGAATTTTCCCAATATCCTACATCTTAGGAAACTAATGCAATTGGTTTCATGCAATTTGGAGTTCCCTAACTCAAGTTCTAATCAAAACTCCATTGATGACTTTTCTGCAGAGAAAATCTGCTATGCTGTTCATGAAAAATTTTCAAACTATTTGAATCTTTTTCCATCAAAACCTTTTTGAAACTTAAAGAAAATCATAGACACAAAATATATAATGATCCTACAATGGATTTGCATAAAAAAAATACAGAAGCTTTGATTGAATTTAATTGCAAGAACCTCTGGGTTCTAAAACCCAGATTCGACCCTCTTTAGAAAACCCAGTTTTCCTTTTTCTTCTTCTTCCAATTCAAACCCTATACAACCTTTGCATCAATGGTTACCCTTAACCATGATTTTGAAGAGGAGTAGAAGAAGAATAGACCTAGGGTTCCAAACCCTAGGTTCGGCCAAAGAGAAGAACACTTATGTAGTAAAAATTCTCCAGATTTTTGAATCATTCAACTACACCATAAATACTAGCCCATATCTATTTTGTATTATGCATAATCATTGCTCTGATACCACTGTTGGGAATCATACAAGAGGAAAAATAGAAGTTCGGAATATAAAAATTTTTATTTTGATTCCACAGCCCATGAATCTAACTATGCAAAACACAAAATCAAACCCTAACTACAAAGAGGGTTAGAACACTTACAGAATTTTATGTCTTCTCCTTTTTGCTCCAAGCTTTAATTCCGGACAGCGGTGAATGAGCAGCCCAAGTGTGCTGCCTCCAACAGTATCCACACCTGGCTAGAGCTTCAAGTCCTTTCCACCTTTTCCTGTTTGTTGCTAGTGTAGGAGAAGAGAGGAGAGAGAGAAAGGGAGGCTGGAAAATCTGGCCAGCCCTTGGGGAGTTCAACTTCTTATGATGTCACACATCATAGTGTGACTTATATAGTCCACACTAAGGGGGCCGGCCCTAGGGGGAAACCCTATTAGGGTTTTATGCAATTTCTCTAAATTGCACAATAACCCCTATAAATTATATCAAATTTAAATAGGCCTCAAAGAACTATTCTTTATGCACTCATACCCTTTCTCTCATAAACTTTAAAGCTCATCTTGCATAATCAGTGTGTGACCCATTGGGTTCACATCATCAAGTAGTAGGAATAGAACAAGGTGTGCACAATGGAACTCTTTCCATTTAGGGTCTAATTGGAACTCCTTCCAATTCCCTAATTGATTATAACTCACTTATATCAATTAGGGCTTCTACTAACCATGAATAACACCTAGCATATGGTTCATGGTGTCGTCCTTGATGAAGTGAATATGTATCTATCAAAGAACCCTTCTGTTATAGTTTATAGGTTACAATTACATCCTTCCATTTACACAATGTCTCCAATTGAACTAATAGGACATGGAAGTCTATCAAGTCCCTAATTCAATTATTTTATACTCATTCATAAGTATCAACTCAATGATGAACTTATGGAAACTCCTTTCTATATTCACACTGCCATAGCCATGGACTGAATGAGTTATATTATGAATGCTACATGAGACATTCTCTCTCTTTTTCCTGAGAGTAATGGATTCCTTGTGGATCACTCATATACCTTCATACACATAGCAATAGGGCCAATGAACACCTTTACAAACCCTTGAATAGGATCTGCACTTAGTGTTATCAAACTTCTAAAGCTACATGCATAAGGTAACTATGGTGTCTCAGGTCTAAGGATTACTTGTACCACTATAACATTGAGAAACTGATTGATAGGCAAGTTAAAACTCCATTCAGTTTATCTCAAATCTTTGGTCACATTCAGTGTACCTATTCTATTAATAGGCACCCACCTGTTGGTTGTAGTGTCTCCACACAAATAGCTTGAGACCAGCTATCCTCCTATAAAGTCAACCTAACAAGTGCTAGTCCTATGGTTCATTATTGTGCATCATAGTGAACCTTCAACTAGGAATGATTTAGGAGTTTAGTACAGAGATATATTTACAGTCTCATAATTACAACTCTTTGTAATTCAATATTCTCAACTCTAACTCCTTGGACATATTATGTAAATATAAATGATGCATACAAACATAATAGAATAAGGCCTTTTATTAAATCAATAATAAATGTGACATACATAAATGAAATCAAATGATTGTTCCTTTATCCCTAAACAATCATCTCTATGATTGGCTCTAGGGCATAACTCTAACATTAGGATTAATACATAGTGATGTATGTGGTCTTATGAGCATACATGCTCGTGGAGGTTTCTCTTATTTTATAACCTTTACCGATGATCATTCCAGGTATGGGTATTTGTACTTAATGAAGTACAAATCTGAAGCATTTAAAAAGTTCAAAGAATTCAAATATGAAGTAGAGAAACAAACTAGTAAAAGTATTAAAGCTCTTCGATCGGATCGAGGAGGAGAATATTTAACCGGTGAGTTTTTAGATCATCTTGTTTAAGCGGGCATTCTGTCTCAATGGACACCTCCTGGAACACTACAGCTTAATGGTGTGTTAGAAAGGAGGAATAGAACCTTATTGGATATGGTTAGATCTATGATGAGTTACACTGATTAACCATTGTCCTTCTGGGGACATGCCCTGTGTCACACCCCATTTTTGCTACCATAGCTAGGGTTTGTCATTTCATGTGTCTTTTTGTTTCCTTTTTGAGTCTAGTCTTTTGCATTGAGTTTTTAGAGTCTTGAGGATGGTGTGTATGAATTTTGGTTCGATTTGGAGTTGATCTTGAGGGTTAATAAGAACTTTTGTGACTTGAGGGGCATAATCGTCTTTTAGGCCACAAACTTTCCATTTAACCTTGAAATGATCTCCAAGTTCCCAATTGGAGTTCATATGGATGCATTTGAGGCATTTATGGGTTCAATTCGATGAATTGATGGTTCGGGATTAGAATAGCTCAACATGGCTCAGGTTGGTTAAGAGACCTATTTCGGGTTAGCTCAAATTGGCTCATGATTTTCACCCCATGACTATCCATTTCACTTTGATTAGTCTTAATTTCATCCCTAAATGTGTTTAGGGAGGTTGAATTTCGAATTAGAAAGCATTTGGTGCGACCCTATGTGCATACCTAAGCTAAGCGATGGTGAGGCATAGCGGTTAACTACTTTTGTAGGACCCAACCATGCAACCATGGCTAGGGTTCTTCCCCTTAAGTAACTCAAACTACATTTCCCTTCAAAACACGGTCGTTTTGGCTTTCGTTTTGTCAAAATCGGAGTTGATTTGAGCCCTGAAACACATTTGGAAGTCGAAGGAGTCAAAATAGCGCTTGAGATGACATGGCCTCGGGTAACCACCCAGGCCCGAGCGGCTAGCCGCGTGGGCCCAGGCGGCTAACCACCCAGCCCCAGATGGTCACTCGAGCCTCTTTCCTTTTTTGAGTGCTGACGTGGCTCCCTTCCTATTTCCTCGGATTTGCTCGCCTCCAGCCGCCATTTAACCCTATTTTCAGCCCTATTTGACCTACCTGAGCCCCAAGGGAACCTCTAAGAGCCCTTGGATCGATACCTAGGGTTTTAATCCCAACCATTGAGGGTTTTTCCTCAAACCCTATAAATACCCCCTTATACTTCAGCAAGAGAGGAGGCAATTTCTGAAGTGGGAGGCATGTGTGAGACTTAGAGGCTATGACAGCCATCCTTGGGGTAGTTTAACCTAAATTTTAAGTGAGAGAGTGAGAGAGAGAGCTTGGAGGAGGGTTGGAGCTTTACTTGAAGGCTTGAGGAAGAGCTTTTCAACTTGTCTACAAGAGGAGGAAAGAAGTTCTACAACAGTAACCATAGGTATACCCTTCCCCTTCCTTTTCTTTCTTTTAAAGTTAGGATTTTTGCATAGAATAGCATGATTTCATGTCAAAGCATATGTGTTTATCATGTTTTCCTACTTCTATTAGCTAGTATGCATGTTTAGGATGATATTCATGGGCTGTTTAGTATGCTAGAGTGTTATTCCATGTGATTTACTGCATGTTTGGGATTCTAGGGTTTCCTTAGTGCTGAAATTGGTTTTCTGCATGAAATAACTCTTTTGCATATTAAAGCTTATGTTTTTATCATATTTTGTTGTTTCTATTAGCTAGTATGCATGTTTAAGATGATATTCACGGACTGTTTAGTATGCTAGAATGCTATTCCATGTGATTTACTGCATGTTTGGGATTCTAGGGTTTCCTTAGTGCTGAAATTGGTTTTCTACGTGAAATAACTCTTTTGCATATTAAAGCTTATGTTTTTATCATAGTTTGTTGTTTCTATTAGCTAGTATGCATGTTTAGGATGATATTCATGGACTGTTTAGTATGCTAGAGTGTTCTTCCATGTGATTTACTGCATGTTTGAGATTCTAGGGTTTATCTTGTGCTGAAATTCAGTTCATGCTTAGAATAGCCTTGTCACGCCCCGACTCGGAGAGTCGACACGTGGATAAAAGTCAAAGTAAAAAGGTGTACACGTGGATAAGTCAGAGTATAAAAGTTGCGGAAGACTTAGTCAAATCCACGTGTATTTTTTTTTTAATATTTTTAATAATAATGGTGCCAGCTCATCAATAATACCCAAATAATTAATATGAAATGTTATGCTCACACATCAGCCCATAATAATATATGGTCTCAAAATAATGCCAACATCCCTGGCACATAGGTTGGATTCAAACTATTCAAGGTTCATTAAGTAATAATGGTAATAACAATAATAATAATAATAGAAATGTCCATACATCAAAATAACATAGTCTCTATGTAATGCACGTGCATCTATCCTCATCCATGACTATGTTAGTATGCCACCTTCAAGTTCCAACCTCAGATTATGCCACTAGGCATCCACCATCGGCAAACCCTCACTCATCACCTGATCATCTGAAATAATAATAGGATGAGCTGCAAAGCCCAATAGGAAATATGTGTGGATTCTATACAATTAATATATGTGCAGATACATGGTATATGAATTAAAATCATTTAATAACTCAAAATCAAATACCAGTCACAATTAAATACTTTGTGTGGGTTTTGAGTTAATTTCCCAAAATTCTCATAGTATCTCCAATTCCCAAGACTATGGGATCAAACCATGCATTAATCGTCGCTAATCATAGGTTACGTCGTCACGTCAACCCCCGGCTCAGCCAAGCACGAAAATAACCAACACCTACGCGGCGTTCTTCCTCGAGGGCTTCAGGGTCTTTCACCCAAGGGCACTTTACCCTACTTGCTATTCGCGGAGTATTCTCAACGCAGGACACCATCCCATTGTGATGCCCACACCCGTTTGCTGCATACCAAGACCCAAGGTCCATATATCCAAAACATTTTCCATCATTCAAATAAATATCCGAGTGTCCAAAAGTATCCATAAACATGTTTGATAAATTTCTAGAATTTCAGTAACATTTCTAAAGCATTTTCAAGTAAACAACATTTATAAAGCATTTTTCCAAGATCCAAGCATCATGAAAATTCCACACATTTAACAGATATTTCACAATAACATTTAAACGAGTATATAACCATGTATCTTTAAGGAACAATATAAAACAGTCGTATCAAATGATATATTGAAGGATTCCCTAAATTTTGAACAAGTAATAAAAATATTTGGTTATAAATCAGTGGGAAAATCCAAAAATATCATTAAGGCATTTAAAATCACATTTATAGAACAACACCATATTAAATGTAAAGAAGCCACATTTCCTACCTCAATTGCGAGCAATACCAACCCAAAACCACGTGATAGACACTGACAATGCGAATGCAGCGTTAATGCTCCCTAGGGTCCTCCCGAGGACCGATAAAATCTGATAATTATGCATAAGTAATCTTTAGGTAAATTTCAAAATAAATATAACACACTCAAAAATTACTATTGGCCTTCTAACAGTAAACTATGGTCCCAAAATCTTCAAAATAATTTTTAAAACACTCTCTATAATTTCTGGGAATTTTCTGTAATTTTTGGAATTTTCTGATATTTTCTGGAATTTTTAATAAATATTAATTTGGCCAAAAAGTCAAACTACAGTCAAACTTGGTCAAAATGATCAACTAAGGGTCCCACATGGTAGGGCCTTCCAAGACGAGTCCAACAGTCAAATTTGGGGTTCATATGATTATCGTATGGCTTTTAAATGCGTGAGAACACGGTAAGGTACACAGATGCACCCACACAGGATCATACACCTATGGGGTCATCTTCAACCTCCCGCGGGTTGAATTGTGTAACCGGGTTACACCGTGTGTTCAACGGGCCAACTTCGACGATTAATATCTCCCTTGTTTCTTAACCGTTTTCAGTGATTCAAGTGTCGAATCGAAGCTCATGCAGAGTACTACGTGCGACTATAAATTGTTCATTCAGAATCTTATAAAATCATATTCGTTTTTAAGCCTAAAGTTTCGGGTTTTCATGATCCAAAATTCTAAAATTTCTAAAACTTCAACCTACAGTCAATTTCTCTAAAATTTGACACTACCATGGTGTTCCTTGGTCCCAAAAACATAAAATATGATCATCCTTTCTAAGAATAACATAAGAAAATAAAATTGCATATACATATATATATATACACAGTACGTGATATTTATATATATATATATATATATATGAAATCAACGATAGAGGAGGTGAGGATTTTACCTCACTAAGAGAGCTCCACGAACTCAGCCAAAAACCTCTACCAGACCACTCTGTTTTTTTTCTCCTCTGTTCTTCCTCAATTTCTCTCTCTCTGTTGCTCTTTCTCTAACTCTCTGTCTCGATCCCTCTATACATATAAATATAACCAAAGCAGATGCCAGTGGTAGGTGCAGCTAATGATTCCTCTATACATATATATATATATCCAAAGCAAACGCAAGTGGTGGGTGCGGCTATGGGTGCGGCTAATGATCCCTTTATACATATATATATATCTGAAGCAAATGCAAGTGGTGGGTTCAGCTAATGATCCCTCTATATATATAAATAATTCAGGTCATCACATTCTACCCCTCTAAAAAGAAATTTCGTCCTCGAAATTTGTACTAACCTCCCGAATCGAAAAGATGCGGATATTTTCCTCGAACATCTGACTCTAATTCCCAAGTTGCTTCCTCGATGCCGTGATGTTGCCAAAGAACCTTTACAAGAGAGATGACTTTATTCCTCAACACTTGTTCCTTGATGTCCAAAATCTGAATTGGTCGCTCTTCATATGTAACATTTTCTTGGAGCTGGATATCTGGTATAGATAGTGTTGGGAATCGAACAAGAGGGAAAAATACAAGTGCGGAATATAAAAATTTTTCCTACGATTCCCAATCCCATGAATCTAACTATGCATAACACAAAATCAAACCCTAACGACAAAGAGGGTTAGAACACTTACAGAATTTTTGTCTTCTCCTTTTTGCTCCAAGCTTTGATTCCGGACAGCGGTGAATGAGCAGCCCAAGTGTGCTGCCTCCAACGGTATCCACACCTAGCTAGAGCTTCAAGTCCTTTCTTTCTTCTTCCTTGTTGTTGCTAGAGGTGGAGAAGAGAGAGAGAGAGAAGAGAGCCTCCAAGGGGCTGGACGGCTAAGGTTTTTTGTGCAAGCCTCTTATGCCATGTCACACATAAGTGTGACCTATATAGGCAGCCCACTAAAGGGGGCTGGCCATGGGGAAGAAACCCTAATAGGGTTATGTGTAATTACTCTTAATTGCACATTAACCCCTATTATTTGTATCAAATACAAATAGGCCCATAAAGAACTATTCTTTATTCACTAAAACCCTTTCTCTCATAGACTTTAAAGCCCTTCTTGCATGATCAGTGTGTGACCCATTGGGTTCACATCATCAAGTAGTAGGAATAGCACGAGGTGTGCACAATGGAACTCTTTCCATTTAGGGTCTAATTGGAACTCCTTCCAATTCCCTAATTGATTATAACTCACTTATATCAATTAGGGCTTCTACTAACCATGAGTAACACCTAGCATATGGCTCATGGTGTGGTCCTTAATGAGGTGAATAGTCATTTACAAAGAACCCTTCTGTTATAGTTTATAGGTTACAATTGCATCCTTCCTTCAACACAATGTCTCCAATTGAACTAATAGGACATGGAAGTCTGTCAAGTCCCTAGTTCAATTACTTTATACTCATTCATAGATATCAACTCATTGATGAACTCATGAAACTCTTTTCATATTCATCCTACCATGGCCATGGATTTAATGAGTTATATTATGAATGCTATATGAGACATTCTCTCTCTTTTTCCTGAGAGTGATGGATCCCTTGTTGATCACTCACATGCCTTCATACACATAGCAGTAGGGCCAATGAACACCTTTGCAAACCCCTGAATAGGATTTGCACTTAGTGTTATCAAACTTCTAAAGCTACATGCATAAGACAACTATGGTGTCTCAGGTCTAAGGATTACTTGTACCACTATAACAATGAGAAACTGATTGACAGGCAGGATAAAACTCCATTCAGTTTATCTCATATCTTTGGTCACATTCAGTGTACCTATTCTCGTAATAGGCACCCACTTGTTGGTTGTAGTGTCTCCACACAAATAGCTTGAGACTAGCTATCCTCCTATAGAGTCAACCTAACAAGTGCTAGTCCTATGATTCATTATTGTCCATCATAGTGAACCTTCAACTAGGAATGCTTTAGGAGTTTAGTACAGAGATATATCTACAGTCTCAAAATTACAACTCTTTGTAATTCCATATTCTCAACTCTAACTCCATGGACATATTATGTAAATATAAATGATGCATGTAAACATAATAGAATAAGCCCTTTTATTAAATCAATAATAAATGTGACATACATAAATGAAATCAAATGATTGTTCCTAATCCCTAAACAATCATCTCTATGATTGGCTCTAGGGCATAATCCTAACAATCTCCCACTTGCACTAAAGCCAATCGACCATGTATCGCATACCTATCTTCTCAAGATGTTGGTCTTAGACATAACCAATTATGTTTTAAAGCTTTAGTCAATAGGTCTACAAAAACTTATGTAGATAATATCTTCTGTAATGTATCTATTACCTCTTCCAATGATTCCTCTAATCACTTGGAATTGTCACTCTATGAGTTTGGACTTTTGATGAGACCGTGATTCCTATACTTGAGATATAGACCCATTGTTGTCACAAAACAAGGTGTGGGCAACTCAATGGAAGGAACAACTCTAAGTTCTAAATGAACTTATAGATCCAAACAGTCTCCTAGACAATGCGACAATTAATTCACCCTTAATAATGGAATCCACTGTATCTTTCATACAGTTCTTCCATTAAGTATTTCACCAACTAAAGTGAATATAAAATATACCCCATATGGATTATATCCAAATCCATATACCCATCTACTATGAGTTTACAATTTCCATATACAATCCAATATTCCAAATTTGAATTGACTGATAAATATTTGTAACAATTACAACATAATAGATATCAGGTTCAATACATAGTGTAGAATAAGGCTTCTTAACACTTTAAGAATCTTACTTGTGTTATCCTAGGGCACATACCCTTGAATAATGAATTCTTATCTGAAGTAAATCAGACCTCCCTTAGAATTCTCCATGTTGAACTCCTTCAACATTTCAACTATGTTTAATGACTTGGAGATACTTAGCAATCTATATGATCTATCTCTATAGATCTTGTTGGATGCTTCTACCAAATCTTTCATGAAGAAGTTTTTCTCAAAAACTAAAACTTCACATTAGATAACATTCATATATCATTCATAATGATTATGATGTCATCCATACTTAGGATAAAGAAAAACGATCGCACTCCCACTAAGCTTTTATACACTCATGGTCCATCTATACAATGAGAGAAATCAAACAATTTGATTACTTCAACTTTATAGATGTTCTAATTATGAGAACCTTGTAGTCTATTAATAGACTTCTATAACTTACACACTTTTATGGTTTTTCACCATTTGATATAACATCTTTATATCCTTTTTGACATATCTTATATTCAAAATGTGTGTTTATAGATAACAAGATCCAAATGGATTTCAGCATAACTATTATCAAACAAGTTTCTTTATAGACAACTTTTTGCCTATGTTGAAAACATTCTTAAATAGCTAAGCCTTTTAGGTCTCTACCTATCCATATTGGATTTAATGACTCTTAGTCATTTCTCAAGTTGATATGAAACATCGTCTAGTCATAATCAATAGGATTATCTTGGTGATCTTTATCACCAAAGAACAATTCTTTCACATTCTAATAGAGATACAATATCTCTCTTATGTTAAGAAATATCCAATTTGATCTATGAAAAGATTGTAGTGTAGTTAAGGGTTTTGTCTCAACAGAGACAAGGGTTGGATCTTTGTTCGTTTGTGGCTTTACAGACAATTCTATAAATTCTATCTACTTTTGCATCTTTCTTGAATGAACTCTTTCTCAAGAAAATCCAGCAAACATCCTAATGGACAACTTTTGTTCATTAGGGTAATAGAAATACTATCCCAACCACTTTTGGGATACACCACAATTCAACACTTACTTGACCGTATTTCCAGATTGTCTACATTATGTTTCCAGACATACGTAGCACAAGCCCAAGCCTTAACTTCTTTAAGTTGGGTTTCTTCCCATATTATATCTGATATAATTGGGACAAAACTGGAGTGAACCCTAAATTATCAATATGTAGCAATTTTAAGGTATATCCTAGATGGATACATTAGTAAAACTCATCATGGATCAAACCATATCTTAATAGGGTTCAATTCGTTCTCTTAGATTCACCATTGAGCTATGGTATTCTAAGATGAGTCTACTGTAATTGAATGCATGCTCTACATGACTATATACATCACAATGTATTAGTCAAATTATAAATGTAACTCTTTCACTTCACCAAGTAAAAGATGGGTTTGGTCATCTCATAACCAAGTCATAATCGTTACATTTAAATGAGAGTCTCTACATCTCTTGTATTCTCGGAATACGTTGCATTCGCTCTAATTAGTCATTTAAATTCAGAAATCAAATTTCTAGAATGTCTTAAATGGCCTAGTTAAGAAATAAGTTCCCAAAATTAATCTAGCAACTCTTGCTCTATTAAAATTTTTAAAGGTAACTTATTATCTACTTAACTTTCTGCTTCGATTTAGATTACACTAGAATCCAAAAACCAAGAAGCATAACTAACCAACAATTTAGTTTAGAGCATGAACCAAAACTTCAAAAGTTTGGTTCTTCTAGGAAGACTGATACTTTATCAATTTCCCTTTACGATACCTTATGTTTACTACAAAATAATTATATTTCTTTGTCTTTGGCTTTTCAAGACTTGCTTTCCTCTATGCTTCCATTTTAAATCACATCTAGCTTCTCAAGCTATTCTATGTGATTAATCATTTTTCAAAAGAATGATTATTAATAAACAACTTTTATTACATCCTAGTCCAGAAGAAGTCCTTTACAAGTACTATACTTTATAGTATTATTTTACTCACAATACAACCTTTGTATGTGATGTAGGACATCAAAGGCACTTGCATTGACTAATTTTGCTTCTGAAGCTCATTAGTCATCAATACTATCATATAGCATGGCAACAAGATGCCAATTGCGCATAGTGTCTTTTTCTTCTTAGGATGTTTTATGGAGGGCCTTTAAGAAAAGGCCTAATAACATATGAACAATCTTTTGAAATTAAGAACAATTCTCAATTTCCTAAGTCAATCAAAGAAATCGGGTTTAGTCAAATTATCAATATCCTATATATTAGGAAATAGGGGTTTTGAGGTGAGTAATTAGGTAATCTACATAAACAGAGAATTAGATTTCATTTTTATCCATAATGATTGGGTCTTTAATCATATGGTACCTCCCACTATTTTATCAAATTCCATACACCCTCTAATGGAATTCGGGAATCTCATTCCTAATGGGGATTGGGGTCCCACTGTGACCTAGAAGCCTCACATGTTAGTTTCTTGGCTTCTAACCCACAATAAGAAGACAACTCTTTGTCTATTGCTTCATAAGCAAGTTCCAATCGTTTTGCCTCTAGGGAACATACACCTCACATGTTAGTTTCTTGGAATACTTCCCTAGTTAAGTTAAACCCATCATTCACACAGGTATGTTTCGCCAAATATATACCTCACATGTTAGTTTCTTGGTATATACCAGTTTAGGCACCCCATGATATCTCATATGTGATAGTTTCAAGTAATGTCTTTAACATGGGTAGCTCCTACATGTCTGCAGCCAGGTACCCACATTAAGGGACGTTAGATGATCCTATAATGATGGAAGGCAATGAAGAATTCATTCCCCAATGACTTCTCCATTTTCAACTTAATATTAAATAAGAAGGGTTTTAAAGGGTCTCATCAAATTAACATGCATCCTATGTATCAAAATTTAAACATATAAATTATGCTATTTATAATCATACATCTCATGCTATTATAAATCATACATCGCATGCTATTATATATCAACATATATAAAGTACCATATTTTGATATTAGTCCCTAAGTGAATAGGTAACATATACCAAACTATGGTATTGGAGCTAATACAATTATCTCATAAATTAAAGCTCCCACTATGATGATTATGGACTTTGAGAGGATTCAATCCAAGCCAATAGATTGAATCCAAGGTCTAAGGTGGGTGTAGGTGATCGTAAAATAACACATTCGAAACATGCATGCTATCTTGAAACACTTCTCTAAGCTTTCAAGTCCTTCAATCTGCTCCCTTGGCTTGATGGTCTCCACCATTGGCTTGTTGGGCTCTATCATGCTCCTTTGGGTCCACCATGCTCCTTAGCGCGCTCTCGATTACATAACATTTACATAATTTAAAGAAAGGGATACATAAGCGGAATGTGGGGTACATAAGAGAATGATAGAGAGAGAGGGAGAGGGAAGGTGGCATGCAAGCCCCAAATAAATTACATCACCTTAATAAAATTACAACTCTTGTAAATAATAACATCCCATTCATAAGACGGCCAATCACAATTGGTTTAAATGGTATAGTCCATAATCATCATCCAAACACGTACATACAATCTCATTGCATAATGTAAAGAAAAACTGTAAGCATTAAAACATATGGGCAGTATGGTAATTCTCTTGAATGATTTACATTAATCTCATTAATGCATCCTAATCTTATTAGGTTTTAACAAAAATATCCAGAATTAAATAAAGTCTTAACATTTAAGACATTACAGTTTCAATTAATTAAATTAATTTAAAACATGCAAAGTTTCCTAAAATAACTCTAATATCCAATATTAGGGTTTCCTTAATTAAACAAAACAATTTCATTTAATTAAGAATTTCAAGATTTTAATTTAATCCCTAATTGTGTTTTAAACCATTTAAAACATTATAAAATTAATCAATATTAATTAAATAATTAATATAGGAATTAAATAAAATCATTAAAATGATGAATTAGTGTATTAGGGTTTCCTAAAACCCTAAACCCTAAATGCAAGCCCTAATCATTAAATGCCTTATGATTGGTCATTTAATGTCCAATCATTAAAACCCTAGGTTCATATGGTATTTAATAAAAGGGATTAGGGTTTAATTAATGCCAAATAGGGTATTAATTACCCTTAATTAATTACACTAATTAGGGTTTCCAAAACCCTAACCCTAGACATCATTTATGGTATTAATTATGCCCTAACAATTAATAACCATGATTGGTCATTTAATGACCAATCATTAACTCTTAATAAAGGTAATTAATATTCCAATTAGGGTTTTAATTAATGCCATAATGAAATTAGGGTTTCATCATTAACTCAAAATTAGGGTTTCATCCTTAACTCTATGCAGCCGTCGCTACCAGGGGGCTGCCTGAGCTTGGCTAGGCTGCCATGGCCACCAACGACTGTGGGAGGCCATGACCAGTCATGGGAGAACATCCTAGGGGTGTGGGACAAGCCTCTGGACACGTGAGAAGTGGTGGAAGTGGCTGCCATCATCAAGAACAATCAGGGTTTCCAAAACCCATTGCTGGAGCCATTGTTGCAGACCTTGAAGGTCACAATAGCTTCTAAATCCTTATCAATTCGACTCCTCCATTGAAACCAGATTTTGTATCATGTCCCTACATGAAATACTAAGCTAATAGAAGGGGTTTGGATGATCAAATCATCACCAATTGTTCTAAACAATTAAAACAACAGTAGGCTGCCCAGAATTTGACAGCATACTGTCCATGGTCAGAAATTGATTTAAACCCCAGCAAGATGAATGAATTAGGCTACCAAACGAATTTTCCCAGTATCCTACATGTCTTAGGAAACTAATGAAATTGGTTTCATGCAATTTGGAGTTCCCTAACTCAAGTTCTAATCAAAACTCCATTGATGACTTTTCTGCAGAGAAAATCTGCTATGCTGTTCATGAAAAATTTTCAAACTTTTTGAATCTTTTTCCATCAAAACCTTTTTGAAACTTAAAGAAAATCATATACACATGATATATAATGATCCTACAATGATCTTCCATCATAAATACAGCAGCTTTAATTAGAATTAATTGCAAGAACCTTAGGGTTCTAAAACCCAGATTCAGCCTCCATGGTGTTCTTCTCCTTCTTCCTTCTGTTCTAGCATCTTAATCCAATTATGATGCATCTAAATGCTTGGGAACCTTTCCCTACCATGTCTAGAACATAACCCAAGTGGTGGCAACCATTGCCATGCCTTTGATCTCCATCAATAACTCAAAGTTGTGGCTATTGCATCATTCCCGAGCAACACTGCCTTTCCAGACAGCCTGTAGTAAAAAATTCATAACTTTCACTACAGAACTCGGATTGACGCACCGTTTATTGGGTTGGAAAGCTTATTCGAAGAGCTTTCTAACCATATATGGCTTGAAAATTTTGGAGAAGAACTCTGAATTCGGCAGGCAAAACAAGATGACGGTTTTTCATGGCAACCATGAAAACTGTTCATAACAGTTTTATAAAACCCTAGTTTCCTTATTCTTCTTCTCCAAACTCAAACCCTATGCAACCTATTGCATCCATGGATACACTTAACCATCAATTAGAAGAGGAGTAGAAGAGAATTGACCTAGGGTTCCAAACCCTAGGTTCAGCCATGGAGGAAAACCAATTATGCAGAAAACTTTTCCAGATTTTTGAATCATTCAACTACACCATAATTACCAGCCCATATGTATTTTGCATTATGCATAATCATGGCTCTGATACCACTGTTGGGAATCGAACAAGAGGGAAAAATACAAGTGCGGAATATAAAAATTTTTCCTACGATTCCCAATCCCATGAATCTAACTATGCATAACACAAAATCAAACCCTAACGACAAAGAGGGTTAGAACACTTACAGAATTTTTGTCTTCTCCTTTTTGCTCCAAGCTTTGATTCCGGACAGCGGTGAATGAGCAGCCCAAGTGTGCTGCCTCCAACGGTATCCACACCTAGCTAGAGCTTCAAGTCCTTTCTTTCTTCTTCCTTGTTGTTGCTAGAGGTGGAGAAGAGAGAGAGAGAGAAGAGAGCCTCCAAGGGGCTGGACGGCTAAGGTTTTTTGTGCAAGCCTCTTATGCCATGTCACACATAAGTGTGACCTATATAGGCAGCCCACTAAAGGGGGCTGGCCATGGGGAAGAAACCCTAATAGGGTTATGTGTAATTACTCTTAATTGCACATTAACCCCTATTATTTGTATCAAATACAAATAGGCCCATAAAGAACTATTCTTTATTCACTAAAACCCTTTCTCTCATAGACTTTAAAGCCCTTCTTGCATGATCAGTGTGTGACCCATTGGGTTCACATCATCAAGTAGTAGGAATAGCACGAGGTGTGCACAATGGAACTCTTTCCATTTAGGGTCTAATTGGAACTCCTTCCAATTCCCTAATTGATTATAACTCACTTATATCAATTAGGGCTTCTACTAACCATGAGTAACACCTAGCATATGGCTCATGGTGTGGTCCTTAATGAGGTGAATAGTCATTTACAAAGAACCCTTCTGTTATAGTTTATAGGTTACAATTGCATCCTTCCTTCAACACAATGTCTCCAATTGAACTAATAGGACATGGAAGTCTGTCAAGTCCCTAGTTCAATTACTTTATACTCATTCATAGATATCAACTCATTGATGAACTCATGAAACTCTTTTCATATTCATCCTACCATGGCCATGGATTTAATGAGTTATATTATGAATGCTATATGAGACATTCTCTCTCTTTTTCCTGAGAGTGATGGATCCCTTGTTGATCACTCACATGCCTTCATACACATAGCAGTAGGGCCAATGAACACCTTTGCAAACCCCTGAATAGGATTTGCACTTAGTGTTATCAAACTTCTAAAGCTACATGCATAAGACAACTATGGTGTCTCAGGTCTAAGGATTACTTGTACCACTATAACAATGAGAAACTGATTGACAGGCAGGATAAAACTCCATTCAGTTTATCTCATATCTTTGGTCACATTCAGTGTACCTATTCTCGTAATAGGCACCCACTTGTTGGTTGTAGTGTCTCCACACAAATAGCTTGAGACTAGCTATCCTCCTATAGAGTCAACCTAACAAGTGCTAGTCCTATGATTCATTATTGTCCATCATAGTGAACCTTCAACTAGGAATGCTTTAGGAGTTTAGTACAGAGATATATCTACAGTCTCAAAATTACAACTCTTTGTAATTCCATATTCTCAACTCTAACTCCATGGACATATTATGTAAATATAAATGATGCATGTAAACATAATAGAATAAGCCCTTTTATTAAATCAATAATAAATGTGACATACATAAATGAAATCAAATGATTGTTCCTAATCCCTAAACAATCATCTCTATGATTGGCTCTAGGGCATAATCCTAACAGATAGAACATGAGATGGATCTGGCTCGTATTTCCTAAGTATTGAGACATGAAAAACATTATGTACATTCCCCAACTGTGAAGGTAAAGCCAACTGGTAGGCCACTTCACCCTTCTTATCAATAATCTCGAAAGGGCCAACATATCTCGGTGCTAGCTTGCCCTTCTTCCAAAATCGAAAAACGCCTTTCCTAGGTGACACCTTTAAAAACACAAAGTCCCCAACTTGAAACTTCAAATCTGTCCTACGCTTGTCTGCATAACTCTTCTGTCTGCTTTGTGCAGTGCGTAAACGATCACGAATGATCTGAATCTTTTCTGTTGTTTCTTTCACTAACTCTGGTCCAAGAAGACTGCTTTCTCCAACTTCTGTCCAACATACAGGAGATCGACACGGTCTCCCATATAATGCCTCGAATGGTGCCATGCCAATGCTAGCCTGATAACTGTTATTGTAGGCGAATTCTGCTAAGGACAAATGTTTACTCCAACTACCTCCGAAGTCCAAGACACAAGCACGCAACATATCCTCGAGAATCTGAATGGTACGCTCTGATTGTCCATCTGTTTCTGGATGATGAGCCGTACTGTGATGAAGTTGTGTTCCTAAAGCTTTATGTAACGTACGCCTAAACTCGGCGACAAAACGAGGATCTCTGTCGGATACAATAGAAACTGGGGTTCCATGGAGTCTAACGATCTCATTAATGTACAACTGGCTTAAGGTACTCAATGAATCTCCGACCCGAATAGGCAAGAAATGTGCTGACTTCGTCAACCGATCCACGATCACCCAAACTGCATCATGACCCTGTCGTGTACGAGGTAACCCTATGACAAAATCCATCGTGATGTACTCCCACTTCCATTCTGGCACTGGTAATGGTTGTAGTAAACCTGCTGGTCTCTTATGCTCCGCTTTCACTTGTTGGCACGTGAGACATCGTGAAACAAATCTTGCGACGTCTTTCTTCATACCGCTCCACCAAAATTGTCGTTTTAGATCCTGATACATCTTCGTACCGCCTGGATGAATAGAGAACCTAGAACGATGAGTCTCACTAAGAACATCTTCACGAATCTGACCAGTAGGAACGTAAATCCTGCCCATGAATCGTACACTGTCATCACTAGAAACTAACCAACCTTCTGGTGCAGTACCCTGAGTTATCGAATTACGAATGACCATGCACTCTGGATCGTTTTGTTGTGCCTCTATCACTCTGGTGATGAGATTAGGTTGTGCAACTAGATTGCTCAGATGAGTTGTGAAAGCATCTTTATTGGGGTGTAATTCAAAATCCTTGAATGCAACCCACATCTTCCACCGTTGAACTGCTAAACAGCTCATCATTGCTTGTGACTTCCTGCTCAAGGCGTCTGCTACAACATTCGCTTTACCCGGATGATAATGAAGTGAAAAATCATAATCATCAAGGTATTCCATCCATCTACGTTGCCTCATATTCAATTCTTTCTGTGTAAATATATACTTCAAACTCTTATGATCAGAGTATACATCAAATTTCTCACCATACAAATAGCATCTCCAAATCTTCAATGCAAAGACCACTGCTGCTAACTCCAAGTCGTGTGTTGGATAGTTCACCTCATGTGGTTTCAACTGTCGAGAACCGTATGCCACAACACGCCCGTGCTGCATAAGAACGCATCCTAACCCTCGATATGAGGCATCACAATATACATCGTAACCCTCACCACTAGTAGGAACAATAAGAACTGGAGCAGTAGTCAACCTCTTCTGCAACTCCTTAAAAGCTTCCTCACAAGCATCATCCCAAATAAATTTCGCGCCCTTCTTTGTCAATTTCGTCAACAGTGCAGCAATGCGAGAGAAATTATCGACGAAACGACGATAATAACCAGCTAATCCCAGAAAACTGCGAATCTCTGTAGCATTGGTCGGTCTTCCCCAATTAAGTATTGCCTCCACCTTTGCTGGATCTACTGAGATGCCTTCCTCAGTAATCACGTGGCCTAGAAACTTCACTTCATGAAGCCAAAATTCACATTTCTCTCTCTTTCCATATAACTGATGCTCCCTCAATATTTGCAACACTTTCCTAAGGTGCCTCTCATGCTCTTCTTGTGTCTTTGAGTATATGAGAATGTCGTCCACAAACACCACGACAAACTGATCCAAGAATGGTTTAAACACCCGGTTCATCAGGTCCATGAATGCTGCTGGTGCATTCGTCAAACCGAACGGCATCACCAAAAACTCGTAGTGCCCGTAGCGAGTTGCAAAAGCTGTCTTTTGGATGTCTTCCTCTCTGACTCGAAGCTGATAATAGCCAGAGCGCAAATCAATCTTTGAAAAGAAATGCGACCCCCTTAACTGGTTAAATAAATCATCAATGCGGGGCAAAGGATAACGATTCCTAATTGTAGCTCTGTTTAGCTTCCTATAGTCTACGCACAATCTGAAAGAACCGTCCTTCTTCTTAACGAACAATACTGGTGCACCCCATGGCGAAGTGCTAGGACGAATAAAACCTTTACTCTCCAACTCTGAGAGCTGATTTTTCAACTCTGCTTGCTCTGCAGGAGCCATCCTGTATGGAGCAATAAAAATAGGAGATGTGCCTAGATATACCTCAATGGTAAAGTCTAACTCTCTTTTAGGAGGTAGACCTAGCAACTCTTCTGGAAAGACATCTGGAAATTCCCGTACAACAGGAATATTTTCCAATTTAAGTTCAACATGTTCCTCCAACTCCAAGGCTGCCAATGAGCTAAGTAGACCTGCAATTTGAATACGGCGAGCAATCTTCTTCGATTGAGGAAAAGGAAGAGAAACACTTCTTTCTCCGTAGAAGTGTAAAATAGACCCATCCATTTTATGGAGAGTCACCTTTTTCTAGAAGCAATCAATAATTGCATGGTACGACGATAACCAATCCATGCCTAAAATCACATCATAACCAGAAATACCTAGAGAAATGAGATCTACCGTTAACTCCTGATCACCAATTCGAATGAAGCAGGAACGACAAATCACACTTGTTTGGATACCCACACCCATTGGTGAGTCAACACTGAGCACGTGTCCCAAGGGCTCAAATGTCAAACCCAAACGAGAAGCACAAGAAACATCTATAAAGGAATGTGTGGCACCCGTATCAATTAATACTCGAACCCATGAACTATAAAGAAAAAATGTACCTTCCACAACTGCATTTGATGTCCCAACACCTGGTGGGATCAAAGTGAACACCCTGCCTGTAGTATTTGCACTATGCCCTCCTCCTCTAGGCTGTTGGGTCTGAATTGGGCGAGTAGTCGAGGCTTGCTGAGATCCTTGTGATCGAGAGAACTGGCGCTGGTTTTGTTGTTGTTTCTGCTGTTGTTGTAAGCCAGATTGCATTGTGTGTGGAGGGGATCGTTGGTTCCCAAAAGATGGGCAGTCAATCTTAATGTGTCCTGGTTGTCCGCACTGATAACAAATGATTTGTCCACTAGAATTCCTCCCAGGCAGAGTAGGAGGTTGATAAGGGTAACTCCTTTGTCGCCCATCTGAGGACCCATAACTAAAACTACCACCGCTACCCTGACCTCGATTTACGCGCCGTCCTCCTGAGTGATACCCATAAGATTGCTGACTCTTACCCTGCTTCTGGCTAAAGCTCTGATCTTTCTGGTCCCCACTTCTAATTCTCTGTTTGTCCCTTATCTTCTTGGAGTCTTCTAAAGTCGCCTCCACTTCCGTGGCGCTGTCAACTAGCTCTGTATAATTTCGAATCCTACTTCCTGCAACAAGATCTCGAATCTGAGGCCTCAATCCCCATTGGAACCTTTTTGCTTTGTCAGCTTCCGTTGCCACGATAGATGTAGCATAACGAAAAAGTTCTGTGAAGCGTGCATCATACTCTGCCACCGAAAGATTCCTTTGTACCAGGTTTAGAAACTCTTGTAACTTCTTATCTCGATATGATTCTCTAAGATATTGGTTTAGAAACACACCCTCAAACTGTATCCAGGTCATGGCTCCCACATCTTGATAGCGCACCACCTGCTGCCACCAAAAGTCACCATCACCCCGTAGGTAATGAGAAGCAAACTCTACCTTATACTCCTCGGGTATACCAACAATCTTAAGTAGCTTGTGGACCTCTAGAAGCCAAATTTCAGCTTCCTGCGGATTTGTCTCACCACGAAAAGTAGGAGGATCCATCCGCCGAAAATTCTGAAAATGTGTAGCCTTGGTTAATTGTGTGTTAGGAACTGCAGCTCTAAGAGTAGGCTGCTGAAGTATCTCGTTCTGACGTTGCAATAGGGTAGTCAACTCCCGTATAGCATCAGTCATATCGCCCCTTTCTTCAGTATGAGGAGCGGAAACTCCACCTCTAGTTCTAGCTTGTGAGGTGTGAGAAGGCTCAGGAGAAGATCTATCTCGAGCACGTGGCATCCTATAAAATTCATTTAGTAAATATTCGAAACTATCTATCAAATACTCACGTTAAAAAAAAAAAGCAACTGGGATTGTGTAAGTTACAAAAATCACGTCAAAATGTTAATAAAATCGTAATATTCCTCTAATTTCTTGATGTCTACCCACAAGCATATGTATGATGCATGAGACACTTCTAACTCACCTAACTGTCACATATGAAGTGCATGTAATCCCAATTCGGATCTACTAATGAGCTCTGATACCAAAAATTGTCACGCCCTGACTCGGAGAGTCGACACGTGGATAAAAGTCAAAGTAAAAAGGTGTACACGTGGATAAGTCAGAGTATAAAAGTTGCGGAAGACTTAGTCAAATCCACGTGTATTTTTTTTTTAATATTTTTAATAATAATGGTGCCAGCTCATCAATAATACCCAAATAATTAATATGAAATGTTATGCTCACACATCATGCCCATAATAATATATGGTCTCAAAATAATGCCAACATCCCTGGCACATAGGTTGGATTCAAACTATTCAAGGTTCATTAAGTAATAATGGTAATAACAATAATAATAATAGAAATGTCCATACATCAAAATAACATAGTCTCTATGTAATGCACGTGCATCTATCCTCATCCATGACTATGTTAGTATGCCACCTTCAAGTTCCAACCTCAGATTATGCCACTAGGCATCCGCCATCGGCAAACCCTCACTCATCACCTGATCATCTGAAATAATAATAGGATGAGCTGCAAAGCCCAATAGGAAATATGTGTGGATTCTATACAATTAATATATGTGCAGATACATGGTATATGAATTAAAATCATTTAATAACTCAAAATCAAATACCAGTCACAATTAAATACTTTGTGTGGGTTTTGAGTTAATTTCCCAAAATTCTCATAGTATCTCCAATTCCCAAGACTATGGGATCAAACCATGCATCAACCGTCGCTAATCATAGGTTACGTCGTCACGTCAACCCCCGACTCAGCCAAGCACGAAAATAACCAACACCTACGCGGCGTTCTTCCTCGAGGGCTTCAGGGTCTTTCACCCAAGGGCACTTTACCCTACTTGCTATTCGCGGAGTATTCTCAACGCAGGACACCATCCCATTGTGATGCCCACACCCGTTTGATGCATACCAAGACCCAAGGTCCATATATCCAAAACATTTTCCATCATTCAAATAAATATCCGAGTGTCCAAAAGTATCCATAAACATGTTTGATAAATTTCTAGAATTTCAGTAACATTTCTAAAGCATTTCCAAGTAAACAACATTTATAAAGCATTTTTCCAAGATCCAAGCATCATGAAAATTCCACACATTTAACAGATATTTCACAATAACATTTAAACGAGTATATAACCATGTATCTTTAAGGAACAATATAAAACAGTCGTATCAAATGATATATTGAAGGATTCCCTAAATTTTGAACAAGTAATAAAAATATTTGGTTATAAATCAGTGGGAAAATCCAAAAATATCATTAAGGCATTTAAAATCACATTTATAGAACAACACCATATTAAATGTAAAGAAGCCACATTTCCTACCTCAATTGCGAGCAATACCAACCCAAAACCACGTGATAGACACTGACAATGCGAATGCAGCGTTAATACTCCCTAGGGTCCTCTCGAGGACCGATAAAATCTGATAATTATGCATAAGTAATCTTTAGGTAAATTTCAAAATAAATATAACACACTCAAAAATTACTATTGGCCTTCTAACAGTAAACTATGGTCCCAAAATCTTCAAAATAATTTTTAAAACACTCTCTATAATTTCTGGGAATTTTCTGTAATTTTTGGAATTTTCTAATATTTTCTGGAATTTTTAATAAATATTAATTTGGCCAAAAAGTCAAACTACAGTCAAACTTGGTCAAAATGATCAACTAAGGGTCCCACATGGTAGGGCCTTCCAAGACGAGTCCAACGGTCAAATTTGGGGTTCATATGATTATCGTATGGCTTTTAAATGCGTGAGAACACGGTAAGGTACACAGATGCACCCACACAGGATCATAGACCTATGGGGTCATCTTCAACCTCCCGCGGGTTGAATTGTGTAACCGGGTTACACCGTGTGTTCAACGGGCCAACTTCGACGATTAATATCTCCCTTGTTTCTTAACCAGTTTTCAGTGATTCAAGTGTCGAATCGAAGCTCATGCAGAGTACTACGTGCGACTATAAATTGTTCATTCAGAATCTTATAAAATCATATTCGTTTTTAAGCCTAAAGTTTCGGGTTTTCATGATCCAAAATTCTAAAATTTCTAAAACTTCAACCTACAGTCAATTTCTCTAAAATTTGACACTACCATGGTGTTCCTTGGTCCCAAAAACATAAAATATGATCATCCTTTCTAAGAATAACATAAGAAAATAAAATTGCATATACATATATATATATACACAGTACGTGATATTTATATATATATATATATATATATGAAATCAACGATAGAGGAGGTGAGGATTTTACCTCACTAAGAGAGCTCCACGAACTCAGCCAAAAACCTCTACCAGACCACTCTGTTTTTTTTCTCCTCTGTTCTTCCTCAATTTCTCTCTCTCTGTTGCTCTTTCTCTAACTCTCTGTCTCGATCCCTCTATACATATAAATATAACCAAAGCAGATGCCAGTGGTAGGTGCAGCTAATGATTCCTCTATACATATATATATATATCCAAAGCAAACGCAAGTGGTGGGTGCGGCTATGGGTGCGGCTAATGATCCCTCTATACATATATATATATCTGAAGCAAATGCAAGTGGTGGGTTCAGCTAATGATCCCTCTATATATATAAATAATTCAGGTCATCACAAGCCTTATTTCATGTGAAAACCTATGTCTTTATCATGTGTGGATCATTCTATTGGTTAATATGCATGGATTAAATGTTGTTCACATTCTGTTTTGCATGGTTTATAGTTATTTCATGGGATTTTATGCACAAGTGTGATTCTAGGGTTTCATTCATCCTTGTTTTAGGAAAGTTGCATATAGCATGATAGCTTAGGGCTTCTCTTTAGTTTTTCTTCATAGTTGCTGCATATGTGTTGCATATTAGATAACTATGATATTTTTGCATCCATATAGTTGATTTTAGGGTTTTTGCATGTCATTGCATATAGGGCTGGATTAGGGTTTAGTTAGCTTATGATTCATGTTGTTTGCATGATTTATGGTTGATTTTAAGTCTTATTTCAATTCTGTCCAGATTTGTCCATTGTTCTTATTGCCATATTTTGAGCATGTGTTAGCCTATGTTTAAGCATGATAATTGCTTGATTGGAAACTAGCTTGATTGGTTGGTATTTTTGGTATTTTTTGCATGCAAATTGCAGGTGCTTGATAGGTACAACAGGTGCAACTACCCCACCAATGTGGGGTTGTTATTTTGGCTATTGCAAGATGAAATCTTGCAAATAAGATAATTACCCTATGCAATAGGGTGGTTATTTTAACAGGTTGCTTTTGCTTAAAGGTAAGTAGGGTATGAGGGTGCCCCAATTCACCCTTCTTTCCTTTCCTTGAAATTTTCCCTTTCTCCCCTCCTAGGGTTATTTCCTAATAGGGGAACATGGCAATCCTTATAGTTTCCTTTCATAAAAAAATACTTTTTAAATCAAAGTTTCTATCTTTATAAAATTCCATATTTCCTGAAGATCTTTTGAGAATCATTCATTTTTGGAAACTCACCATATTTCTTATGAAAAGAAACTTAGGGTTTACCATAGGCCTCTATTAGGTTATAACCCTATTCCTTTTCGAACTACGTAGACTTTGATCCATGTATTTCCATACATGGTACGTAGGCGCTCTTCGTGAGGTTCAAGTCCGCCCTAGGATACTAAGTATCCTAGGTTTTCCTTCCCTTTTTTTCTTTTTTCTGTTTTTCTTTGATTTAATTACTTATATGGATGAATGAATGGATGATATGCATGCTGTCTTGTGATGATAATTGTTAATTGATGTGTGACTAAGAATTTGATTTAGCCCAATTAAATTAAGAGACCTTTTAGGGCGATATAGGTGCCTATAGGCTTTGCCTAGAACCTTCCCATATCGTAACTTAGCCTCCGAATCCCTGATTTCTTTGGTTTCCAAAAGACTCTTTGCCTTTCCATTTTTTAACATGGTGTCATTCTTTTGTTTTCCTAAAACAAAACTATTTTTTTAGGGTTTTCCTTGTTTCCTTTAAAAAATAAGGTGGCGACTCCTTTCCTTTTCCAAACCCCCTCGTGGGCCACGATTTCCCCGGGTCCACAATTTGGCGACTCTACTGGGGATTTGTGGGCTAGACTCTATACAATTTGATTGGGCTAAGTTAATTTCTTTTGATTAATTAAAATCAATCACATTGCATCCGCTTAATTGTGTGCTTTTATTTATTGTATTGTGTGCGCAAACTCTTGCATGCTAGGATCGATGTCCCTCGATGTATCCTTGCCACTGATGGGCCTAGCCTCAACCTTGGTTTTCCTGATTCCATGTGTTGGGGTGAAAGCTCTCAACCCCTCTTGCCAAATACCCTTGGGCTTGCCCTTGGGTATATGAAATGAGTTAATCACGTACTGCTGGACCCAGGCGGCGTTCCTGATGCCACATGTGGTTAGGTATAAAGATTGCTCAAGCAAGTGAAGGACCCCAGCCTACCCTTATCATTAGTCCATATAGAAAGACTTGTAGGGCACTACGGTTTCACCCTTATGCACTCACATTGTTTGTAATGATATCATGATCGTGTTTGTGATATGTTTAATGGAAAATTAATAGAGAACCTTTGCACCCTATATCCTTAATACGTACCTTTCACCCATAACCCTTACAAAGGTGATTGGATTAAAATGGACTAATTGAGTATATATGATGTGAAGTCATTGAGACAAATATGGAAGCTTAGGACATACCCTTAGGATGAGAGACCGATTGTTCCCTTTCTTAGAGGAGTGAGAGGACGTACTGGCTTGGATCTATGACCAGCAAGGGCGCTTAGTGAAGATTGATCCTACCAACCAGTCAGATATGGCCGACAAAGCAACTAGTGAAGGGAGTTTTGATGTTGAGACTTGTTTGAAGGCTATCATGACCAAGCTTGATTACACCACTGATGTATCCGAGAGAGCATTGAAAATGGCCCAAGATATCCAACATAAGATGTCGAAACCCGAACAGAATAATGGCCGTAACCCGGGGGATAACACCGAAAATGGGACTCAGTCTGGAGAAGGCACTAAGACCAATGAAGGAGGACGTACTAAGCCCAAGGGAAATGAATCACCTGAAATTTTTAACCTAGAAGAGGGAAGTAAGGGGAAGACCTCTGATACAGACTCTGTGTTGGCTAGCAAGGTAGAAGCTTTAGAAAGAACTATAAAGGGAATCCGTAGGACGGATGACATAGTGGATGTACGTACCCTATCTTTGTTTCCTCAAGCTCGTATTCCACTACAATTCAAGATGCCCGAATTAGAAAAGTTTGATGGAACGGGTTGCCCCAAGACCCATTTGAAGATGTATGTACGAGCTATGCACCCTCGAGGAGCAACAGATGAACTCTTAGCTCAAATGTTCCATGAAACCCTAGCCACTTCCGCTTTAAAGTGGTTCCTAGCCTTGGATGAGAATAGAACCCGGACTTGGGAGGACATATGTAATGAGTTTTCGGAGCACTACAAGTATAACACTGAGGTGGATGTCACATGAAGGGACCTAGAGACCACGAAACAAGGGGCTAATGAGACTTTCTCCGCTTTCATTACAAGGTGGAGGCAAAAGGCCTCGAAAATGGCAGATAGACCAAATGAGGAAGATCAGATTCAGTTGGTGGTTAAGAACCTATTGCCGGTGTATCACAAGCACCTCTTTGCTCACTACTTCCCTAATTTCAAAGCTCTTATCGGAGCAAGTACACAAGTTGAGGATGCTATTGCCGATGGGTCAATCAAGACAGAAGAAGTCCAAAGGAGCCGCAGGCCGAACTTTGCTAGGAAAAACAATGCCGAGGTCAATGCCATAACCCAACCCACTCAACCTATCTCCTTAAATGACACCAACCCACCTCGCCAATTCACCGAGTTGCATATGCCACTTGAGAAAGTGCTTGAAAAGCTAAAGAGTCAAGGCCTGTTGAAACCTCTCGACCCAAGACCACCACCAAACCCATTGCCCAAGAACTACAATGAGAATGAATACTGCAAATTCCACCAAGCCAAAGGCTACTCAACCAACCGTTGCTATCGCCTTCGGCATGAGATCCAAGACCTACTTGACAAACAAATCATCTCACCACCAACTCCACCAAATCGCCCAAATGTCACTCGAAATCCACTTCCCTCTCATAATTCATTCAACTCCATAAATGCCATTGAAGCCGACCCATCTCGACCTTGCCTACCCATAAGACAATATACCCCATTACCCATGTCTTTGACCCAAGCCTTTTACCAATGCTGTAACAAAGGCCTTATCATACCTCACCTCCCAAAGCCAAGACCCCAAACACCCCATCAATATTGCCAATACCATGGTATACCCGGCCATGACACTGAGGACTGTACTATGTTGAGAAAGGTTGTCTAAGACCTCATTGATCAAAAGACCCTACAATTGCCAAAGAAGTCTATCCAATAGCAGTTGAAAGAAAGGTATGAAGCAGGAGACCCTCAAGTGGGGTTGTTGGGAGAACCTTCGGGGAAATTTGATCACTATGTGCTTTATCCTGATCCATTGCCAAGTGAGCCCATAATTCCTACGGGCTGGGATGATATACCTGAAGAGGTACAGATGGAGGACATTGACATGATTGAATGGGATGACCTAATGGGTGACACAAATGAGATTGATGACATATGGGCTAGTGATGAAGAAGTGGACCACATGACAAGAGGGGGCCGCCATTTCAAGCCTCCGCACTTGGAGTCTGATAATCCACTGGGCGAGTTAGATAAGCACCTTGATGTGCAAGAAGAAGAGGATGAAGTACTCAGACAATTGAAGAAGACCAATGCCAATATCACCATCTGGGGCTTGCTTATGGCCTCTCACAAACACAGACAGACAGTGCTGAAGTTGTTAAACCAAATACAGGTTCCGGTTGATTTGTCTCCTAAAGGATTGGTAAATCTAGTAAACCCTGCTCCGAAGAATTCTACTATAGTGTTCACAGAGGCTGACTTACCTAAAAGTGGGCCAAGCCACTCCCAAGCTTTGCACATAACTGTTGACACCATGGGGAAGAGGGTTCCCACGGTCTTAATTGATAATGGTTCCGCACTGAATGTATATCCCTTGAGAACTGCAACTGTTTTGGGCTTGAGGCCCACTGATTTCACTCCATCCAGACAGACAATGAGGGCGTATGATAACACTCATAGAGAAGTAATTGGGGTGGTCACTTTACCTCTAATCATAGGATCCACGGAGTTCAAAGTGGAGTTTCAGGTCTTGGATGTGCCGTCATGTTTTAATCTGTTATTAGGAAGGCCTTGGATTCATCATGCTGGAGCTGTACCATCATCCTTGCATCAAAAGGTAAAGTTCCCACATGAGAGAGCCATTGTCACGCTTCAAGGGGACTATGATTTGAAAATGGTGGGTGTACCCGTATGTGAAACAAAACCGGAGTCAGTTGAGATACCCTTGTCGGGGTTTGAGTATGTGCAGTGCATAGAAAAGGAGTTGGAAAAGGAAGAATTGATACCCCTTGACTATTGTCCCCATGGTAATTTACATAGTGGTGAGATAATGCGGAAAATGAATTTCTTCCCGGGCATGGGCCTAAGGCGTCGCCAAGAAGGAATTCCCCATTCTATTCAAAGCCGGGTTGTTTCCTATACTTTTGGGTTAGGATATGAGCCCACCAAAAATGACTATGCAAAAATGACAAGGAGGAATAAGGAGAAGGGAAAAGCTAGAACCGAAGGAAGGGTGCCAGACTTTAAGATTTCACCATACAGGCCGACTCTAAATGGCTATTTTATCAAGGAGGGGGATGACTTCCTGTACTGTGGGTTCCCAGAGCCTATGATCAATCCAACAACCAAGATCAGAATCCCGAGGTTCGAGATTTTCTTTACCGAGTGGTATCCAATCACCGGTGAAATGGTGGATGATGAAGCCATCAATGATAGCTATTGGGAGAAGAAAGAAGAAGATTGGGTGGAGCATATGGATTCTGAAACCATGATCACTCTGTTCCAAGACATGGTCCTTACTATGGGGTTTGAAGGCGTACAAGAGTTCGGAAAGGAAGAGCCATCACACTATTGCACTTTTTACCCAAGTTCCGATCCAGCTTTGGCAGATAGAGATTTTTGTGATAAGTACTTTACAGAGGGGCCGAATCCTCGTAGCTTGACAAGTTGGTACAATTCTGTGGGAAAGAAGAAAGAAGACTGGGTAGAGCATGTGGATACCGAGGCTATGGTCACCATTTTCCAAGATATGGTTCTTACTTTAGGGGAGTCAGCAACAGAAGATCGCCAAGATTCGTCAGTTCACCATGCGACCATGCCACTTCGTAATTAGTACCTAGAAGATGGAGCCATTGCAGAGATCCTAGAAGAAGAAGATTATAACCTGCCTGATAGTAGCTTGTAGGTTCCTTAGTTAGAGTCTTTCCTGCTTTCAATAAAGTGTGTCCGCCTATCCCATTTTGTGGAGTTAGGAGTCGTTTCATAGTTGTGGCACCAAATTTTGTTTCCCTTTTTGTCTTCAAGTTTATGTCTTTTTGTTAGTTCCTTTAATGAAGTGTGTTTCTTTTATACATTGTTTGCTTGCAGTGTTTCTTTTCTCTCTTCTAAAGATATTTATGGCAAGGATATAGATCTTAGGAATGACGTCCCCCCGGAGCTCGCCGAGCGAAGGAAAAGGGGTGTCACCGAACCTAACATGGATGAATTGGAATCAATCAATTTAGGGACAAATAAATTGCCAAAGATAATTAAAATTGGGATAAGCCTCTTACCACTTGAAAAAGAAAAGCTAATAGCCCTCTTAAAGGCCAACATAACAGCCTTTGCATGGTCTTATGAAGACATGCCCGGCATAGATCCTGACATTGTACAGCATTTCATCCCCACTAATCCCCTTAAAAAGTCGGTAAAGCAAAAATTGAGAAGGTTAAAACCTGAATGGGCATTGAAGGTAAAGGAGGAAGTAACTAAGCAACTGGACGCAGGATTCCTACAGGTTGTGGAGTATCCGGAATGGTTATCTAATATAGTGCCCGTACCTAAAAAGGATGGAAAAGTAAGGATGTGTGTGGATTTTCGAGACCTTAATGAAGCAAGCCCTAAGGATGATTTTCCTTTGCTCCACATTGATGTGTTGGTAGACAGTACTGTGGGACATGCGCTTCTCTCTTTCATGGATGGGTTTTCCGGATACAATTAAATAAAGATGGCGCCACAGGATATAGAGAAAACAGCCTTTATCACATAGTGGGGAACGTATTGCTACAAAGTGATGCCGTTTGGTTTGAGAAATGCTGGGGCTACCTATCAGAGAGCTGCTACAACATTGCTACATGACATGATCCATAAGGAGGTGGAAGTGTATGTGGACGACATGATCGTGAAGTCCGTGGACCGAAAAGGACATTTCATGGCACTGGAAAGGTTCCTAGAGCGGGCAAAGAAGTACAACTTGCGGTTGAATCCACAGAAATGCGCCTTTGGTGTCACTGTAGGCAAGCTATTGGGGTTCATGATTACTGAGAAGGGAATCAAGGTTGATCCAAGGAAAATCAAGGCCATTGTGGAGATGGAGCCGCCTAGTACAGAAAAGCAAATTCAAAGGTTTCTGGGGAGAATTCAGTACATAAGCAGATTTATTGCTAACTTAACTATGGTGTGTGAGCCGATTTTCAAGTTGCTTAAGAAGGGTGTGCCAAAGGTATGGAACGGAGAATGTCAAGAAGCTTTTGAGACTATTAAAAGGTATTTGAGTAATCCACCAATTCTAGTTCCTCCGCGACAAGGTGAGCCGTTATTGTTATACTTGACGGTCACTGAAACCGCGATAGGAGCTATGCTAGCTCAATACCTTGAGGGGTCAAAAAAGGAGAATGCCATTTATTACCTAAGCAAGAAGATGACAGACTATGAGGTGAAGTACAATGCCATAGAGAAGGCTTGTGTGGCTTTGGTGTGGGCAACTCAGAAACTCCGTCACTACATGATGTCTTATGAGGTTTTCTTGATAAGTTTCATGGATCCGCTGAAGTACTTGATAGAAAGGCCGGTTTTATCCTACAAAACTGCTCGTTGGTCGATCCTTCTTAATGAATTCGACATAAAGTATGTAATGCAGAAGTCAGTAAAAGGAAGTGTCATTGCAGATTACTTGGCTAGCTGCCCTGTGGCGTCATCAGAACAATTTAATGATCAATTCCCTGATGAGGATGTCCTAGAAATTGGAAAGAAGGTCTGGAAAGTATACTTTGATGGAGTTGCAAACAAAAAAGGGTATGGGATAGGAGTCCTACTAGTCTCACCTGAAGAAGCATTCACACCCTTGGCAGTAAAGTTAGGGTTTGAAGCAACCAACAACATTACTGAGTATGAAGCCTGCATCCTTGCGTTGGAAGTTGCACTAGAATTGGGGATCAAAGAGTTAGAGGTTTTCGAAGATTCAGCACTGATTATCTACCAGATAAAGGGAGAATGGAAGACTCATGATGAAAAGCTGCTGCTGTATCATGCTTACTTAGAAGCCTTGACTAAGGAATTTGTGGAAATAGAGTTTAATTATTTGTCAAGAAATAAGAATCAGTTTGCTGATGCTTTGGCAACTTTAGCTTCCATGGTGGAAATCCCGGATGGTGGGAATGTAAAATCGTTGGTGATAGAATGTAGAGAAAAACCTGTGTACTGCTGCTCTATTCGAGAAGGAGAGGTGAAAGATGGTCATCCTTGGTACCATGACATCATGAAGTTTATTGAGGAAAGGGAACATCCGGAAGGAACATCCCGCGTTGATTGGAGAACACTAAGGAGGTTAGCAAGTCACTATGTTTTGTGTGGAGGAAAGCTATACCGAAGGTCATACGACGGGGTCCATCTGTTGTGTGTCACTGAGGAAGAAGCCAAACGTCTTGTTAGTGAAATCCATGAAGGAATTGGAGCACCGCACATGAATGGTTATATGCTAGCCAAGAAAATCATGAGGTTGGGTTACTATTGGTCTACAATGGAGAGAGATTGCTATGCACATGTCAAGAAGTGTCACAAGTGTCGGGTCTTCGCTAATGGACAACACTTGCCTTCCATGCCTTTAACAAGCATGTCGTCGCCATGGCCTTTTGCAGTGTGGGGAATAGATATAATTGGGTAGATTAAACTGAAAGCCTCCAATAGGCATGAATACATCTTGGTAGCTATTGATTACTTCACTAAGTGGGTAGAAGCAGCTTCTTTCAAGACCCTGAATGCTAAGAAGGTAGCGCAGTTCATACAACTCAACATCATTTATAGATATGGGGTACCCCATGAGATTATTTCAGATAATGGTCAGCACTTTCAGAAAGAAACCAAGGAGCTTTTGCAGAAATACAACATAGTGCACCATCTATCCTCCCCTTATCGCCCACAGACTAATGGAGCAGTGGAGGCCGCCAACAAGAATGTTAAGAAGATACTACAGAAAACAGCTGACACTTACACTGATTGGCATGAGAAGTTACCCTTAGCCTTGTGGGGCTATAGAACATCTGTAAGATCATCAATGGGGGCTACCCCCAATTCTTTGGTGTATGGGATGGAGGCTGTTTTGCCTATTGAGTTGAAGGTACCGTCATTACGGGTTACCATGGAGAGTCAGATAGCAGAAGCAGATTGGGTTAAGAACCGTTATGATGAGTTGGCATTGCTAGATGAAAGGCGATTGAGGGCCATGTATCATGTGCAGGGATATCAAGGAAGGGTTGCGAGAGCATTCAATAAGCATGTCAAAGACCGAGGTCTGAAAATAGGGGATTTGGTGTTAAAAGAAATCAGAGCTCCAATTTTTGATCCACGAGGAAAGTTCAAGCCAAGTTGGGGAGGCCCTGTATGTTATTAAAGAGATATTGCCAGCAGGGGCTGTTCGCCTCATGGATTTGGATGGGATTGAGTTCGCTCGTCCTACCAATTTGGATCAATTGAAGAAGTATTATGTGTAAGGCCTGCTAGGTTGAAAACCCATAAGGGCGGCGTAGGCAAAAGTTAAGGCATTTGAACTACGAGGGCCTGATTCCCTATTCTTTCAAAAAAAAAAAAAAGGATGGGGATACGTAGGCAACCTGTAAAGTTACCTTGGGTGCGGTCCAAACAACACCACAACAACAAATCTCAAAATTAAATTATTATTGGCAATTCATTTAGAACTAATTGATTGACAAAGCAATTTATTGATGTTAAATAAAGAACTATTGACATGCCACAGATATCCTATTTCTAAAGTCTTCAAGTCCTTTTGTTCTTCTTCAGAGTCTCTTGGTTTGCTTTCTTCTCTTTTCTTTCAAGTATTCGCTTCTTTCGCAAGTCATGGGCATGTGCTGCTTCCACTGCTTCCAAAATGTCTTCCCTACAAAATTCAAGTCTTGTGTCCTTGATAAGGTCATAAATCCTTTCCCTGCGTAGGGCTTCTCTTTCACCGAAGCTAGTCTTCAACCATGTCTTGTATTCAGGGCTCATGACATAAGGCCCATCAGTGTTTTCAATTCGAGTCAGTTTCAATTGGTCAGTCCATCTAGTCTTGGCCCACTTAACCATTGTGGGGCCCATAGGTTCAACAAAATGATCAAATACCACAAAAGTAGGTATGGTTTGCATGGCACCCATCTGACGAAGGATTGTTGAAGTCCAATAGAAGGAAGTTGATCTCAACCCTATGAGCTTGACCATAGCACACCCAGAAGTTCGAAGAAGAATTTGTTCCTTGCATCCCCATATGAAGACAAACCACTTAATGTTTCGCCATGAGAATGTTTGAAAGTAGCCTAACCATTCCCTCAAAGAAAATTGACCAGGGAGTTCAACTCGACGGCCACAATAATGTTGAGGTTTGTATGGATTAATGGCGGTAGGAGATAAGAAGTTAAGCCTTTCAAGAAGCCACATCTGCAGTAGAATGGGGCTCCCTCCTAATGGGGCTTGTGGGTTATCATGAACTTTGTCTAAGCTATTGAGGGTTTCAACTAGCACTATGGGAATCAGGTTGTGATGTTTGAGAAGAAAGGGAATCAGTTCACATATTTGAATAGGGATATAGAGAGTTCCCGTAGAGATAAGGAAGCGACCAATCAAGCAAAAAGCAAGAGCGCGTTGAGTAGTAAGGTTGAAATTCAAGGTACCTTTGCTATCGTGAGCCAAAAAGGAAGTCGCTATTTCCATGAGATTCACCATGTGATCCTTCACAAATATGGAGACCTCTTGTTGAGAAATCCCAAGGAAGTTGGAGAAGGAAGTCAGGTAACTTGAGCGTGGAGTAGGGAGGATGAAAGGTCCTACAGGTGAAACTCCATACAAAGCACAAAATTCTTCCATTGTTGGGCATAGCTCTTCATAGTTGAAACGGAATACATGAAGTTGGGGATCCCAAAAGTATGTAGCAGTAGTAAGAAGAGTGGTTTCAAGCTTCACATGCATCAAAGAGAATAATGGATCCAAGCAGTAGCGTTTGAACTCCTTCCTTGCCTCCGCACTCATAACTTTCAGAAAATCACTTAAGAATTTGTCTAAGGCTTCCATAACTTGCTCTCAATGAATGTAAGTAGGGTTTGAGACCCCTTGGATGTGCTTTTATAGGAAAAAATTCAGAAATCCGTGTTTTGGAAGGAGAGATTCCGTCAAAATAGGAAGTTTCCTAAAAACAGGCAAAACTCCGCTTCGGGCTCGGGTGACCACCCAGGCCTGGGCGGCTAGCCGCCCATCCCCAGGTGGTCACCCGAGGCCGCCGCTTTGTTTCGCCCTGTTTTGCCCTATTTTGCCTTTGTTTGGCCCTTGTCCGCTTATTCATGCCTTTGAACCTTCTTGGAGATGAAATCTTAAGCTATTTTGAATTGAAAAATGAGTGAATACCTTGACATTGTTTAGCACGAAGAGTTTTGAAATGGATTGCATTGATGGCCCTTGTGTGGGCATGGCATGCTAATAGGGTTTAAACAACCCTCTCTATGCATATGATTTTTTATCATTAGGGATGAATTCCCTCCTATGTCACTATGATTCGTTGTTATTTAAGATAAAGATACTTTCCCTATATGCATGTGAATGATTGTTTTCATGAGATGAAAGTGTCTCCTATATGAGTTAATGTTTGAGTTGAGGCATGAATAGCCTCCATGTGAGATGACTTGGTGAATTTGTTGAGTGATTGGTAAGTAGAAGCTTACCTTTGTCTTGATGACTTAGTAAGAGAAAGATGCAATCTTTCTCATGTTACATGCGTACCTTGATAGCTTGAAAGATACAATCTTTCCCATGATTTGTGTTTACCTTGATGGTTTGAATATGAGAAGGACATGATCTTTCTCATACTATGTTTGATATGAGAAGGATGCAATTTTTCTCATGTTACATGCTTACCTTGATAGCTTAAGAGATGCAATCTTTCCCGTAGATTGTGTTTACCTTGATGGTTTGAATATGAGAAGGACGTAATCTTTCTCATACTATGTGTTCACCTTGAGAGTTTGATATAAGAAGGATGCAATCTTTCTCATGTCACATGTTTACCTTGATAGTTCGAAAGATGCAATCTTTCCCGTGGTATGTGTTTACCTTAATGATTTGAGTACGAGAAGGACGCGATCTTTCTCGTGTTATGTGATTACCTTGTTGATTTGAATATGAGAAGAATGCAATCTTTCTCATGTTTTGTGATAGCCTTGGTGGCATAGTTTTACCTCATATTATTCACCGGCATGACTGGTGTAGTATGGGAAGACCTTTCATCGAACACAGATTCGGTGTAAGCTATGGATACCTCGTATTATTCACTAGTGCCACTGGTGTAGTACTAGAAGACCTTTCATCAAACGTAGTTCGATATAAGCTGTGGATACTTCATCTTGTCCCCCAGTGCAACTGGTATACAGTATGAGAAGAGTTTTGTAGAACTTATGAGGAGTACCTTTGTGTTTGTGTATGATGAATTCTAAGAATTCAATGATATGATCGCTCTCTTTTCCCTAGTGGGTGTTGATGAAATCAATTCCCCGGGCAAAAATGGGTTGTTCTTTTTGTCATTGGTTCGCAAGTGAAACTTGTTCACCAATGAGGGGCTTCTATCACACCCCATTTTTGCTACCTTAGCTAGGGTGTGTCATTTCATGTGTCTTTTTGTTTCCTTTTTGAGTCTAGTCTTTTGCATTGAGTTTTTAGAATCTTGAGGATGGTGTGTATGAATTTTGGTTCAATATGGAGTTGATCTTGAGGGTTAATAAGCACTTTTGTGACTTGAGGGGCATAATCGTCTTTTAGGCCACAAACTTTCCATTTAACCTTGAAATGATCTCCAAGTTGCCAATTGGAGTTCATATGGATGCATTTGAGGTATTTATGGGTTTAATTCAATGAATTGATGGTTCGGAATTAGAATGGTTCAACATGACTCAGGTTGGTTAAGAGACCTATTTCGGGTTAGCTCGAATTGGCTCATGATTTTCACCCCATGACTATCCATTTGACTTTGATTAGACTTAATTTCATCCCCAAATGTGTTTAGGGAGGTTGAATTTCGAATTAGAAAGCATTTGTTGCGACCCTATGTGCATACCTAAGCTGAGCGATGGTGAGGCATAGCGGTTAACCGCCTTTGTAGGACCCAACCATGCAGCCATGGCTAGGGTTTCTTGTCCTCAAGTGACTCAAACTACATTCCCCTTCGAAACACGGTCATTTTGGCTTTCGTTTCGTCAAAATCGGAGTTGATTTGAGCCTTGAAACCCATTTGGAAGTCGAAGGAGTCAAAATAGGGCTTGAGATGACATGGCCTCGGGTGACCACCCAGGCCTGGGCGGCTAGCCGCCTGGGCCCAGGCTGCTAGCCGCCCAGCCCCAGATGGTCACCCGAGCCTCTTTCCTTTTTTGAGTGCTAATGCGGCTCCCTTCCTATTTCCTCGGATTTGCTCGCCTCCAGCCGCTATTTAACCCTATTTTCAGCCTTATTTGACCTACTTGAGCCTCAAGGGAACCTCTAAGAGCCCTTGGATCAATACCTAGGGTTTTAATCCCAACCATTGAGGGTTTTACCTCAAACCCTATAAATACCCCCTTATACTTCAGCAAGAGAGGAGGCAATTTCTGAAGTGGGAGGCATGTGTGAGACTTAGAGGCTATGACAGCCATCCTTGGGGTAGTTTAACCTAAATTTTAAGTGAGAGAGTGAGAGAGAGAGCTTGGAGGAGGGTTGGAGCTTTGCTTGAAGGCTTGAGGAAGAGCTTTTCAACTTGTCTACATGAGGAGGAGAGAAGTTCTACAGCAGCAACCATAGGTATACCCTTCCCCTTCCTTTTCTCTCCTTTAAAGTTAGGATTTTTGCATAGAATAGCATGATTTCATGTCAAAGCATATGTTTTTATCATGTGTTCCTACTTCTATTAGCTAGCGTGCATGTTTAGGATGATATTCATGGGCTGTTTAGTATGCTAGAGTGTTATTCCATGTGATTTACTGCATGTTTGGGATTCTAGGGTTTCCTTAGTGCTGAAATTGGTTTTCTGCATGAAATAACTCTTTTGCATATTAAAGCTTATGTTTTTATCATATTTTGTTGTTTCTATTAGCTAGTATGCATGTTTAGGATGATATTCATGGACTATTTAGTATGCTAGAATGTTATTCCATGTGATTTACTGCATGTTTGGGATTCTAGGGTTTCCTTAGTGCCTGAAATTGGTTTTCTGCGTGAAATAACTCTTTTGCATATTAAAGCTTATGTTTTTATCATATTTTGTTGTTTCTATTAGCTAGTATGCATGTTTAGGATGATATTCATGGACTGTTTAGTATGCTAGAGTGTTTTTCCATGTGATTTACTGCATGTTTGAGATTCTAGGGTTTATCTTGTGGTGAAATTGAGTTTATGCTTAGAATAGCATTATTTCATGTGAAAACCTATGTCTTTATCATGTGTGGATCATTCTATTGGTTAATATGCATGGATTAAATGCTGTACACATTTTGTTTTGCATGGTTTATAGTTATTTCATGGGATTTTATGCACAAGTGTGATTCTAGGGTTTCATTCATCCTTGTTTTAGGAAAGTTGCATATAGCATGATAGCTTAGGGCTTCTCTTTAGTTTTTCTTCATAGTTACTGCATATGTGTTGCATATTAGATAACTATGATATTTTTGCATCCATAGAGTTGATTTTAGGGTTTTTGCATGTCATTGCATATAGGGCTGGATTAGGGTTTAGTTAGCTTATGATTCATGTTGTCTGCATGATTTATGGTTGATTTTAAGCCTTATTTCAATTTTGTCCAGATTTGTCCATTGTTCTTATTGCCATATTTTGAGCATGTGTTAGCCTATGTTTAAGCATGATAATTGCTTGATTGGAAACTAGCTTGGTTGGTTGGTATTTTTCGTATGTTTTGCATGCAAATTGCAGGTGCTTGACAGGTACAACAGGTGCAACTACCCCACCAATGTGGGGTGGTTATTTTGGCTATTGCAAGATGAAATCTTGCAAATAAGATAATTACCCTATGTAATAGGGTGGTTATTTTGACAGGTTGCTTTTGCTTAAAGGTAAGTAGGGTATGAGGGTTCCCTAATTCACCCTTCTTTCCTTTCCTTGAAATTTTCCCTTTCTCCCCTCCTAGGGTTATTTCCTAATAGGGGAACATGGCAATCCTTATAGTTTCCTCTCATAAAAAAATACTTTTTAAATCAAAGTTTCTATCTTTGTAAAATTCCATATTTCCTGAAGATCTTTTGAGAATCATTCATTTTTGGAAACTCACCATATTTCTTATGAAAGGAAACTTAGGGTTTACCATAGGCCTCTATTAGGTTATAACCCTATTCCTTTTCGAACTACGTGAACTTTGATCCATGTATTTCCATACATGGTACGTAGGCGCTCTTCCTGAGGTTCAAGTCCGCCCTAGGATACTAAGTATCCTAGGTTTTCCTTCCCCTTTTTCTTTTTTCTGTTTTTCTTTGATTTAATTGCTTATATGGATGAATGAATGGATGATATGCATGCTGTCTTGTGATGATAATTGTTAATTGATGTGTGCCTAAGAATTTGATTTAGCCCAATTAAATTAAGAGACCTTTTAGGGCGATATGGGTGCCTATAGGCTTTGCCTAGAACCTTCCCATATCGTAACTTAGCCTCCGAATCCCTAATTTCTTTGGTTTCCAAAAGACTTTTTGTCACGCACCAAAAATAACCTTGCTTAAGCCTAGTGAGGTAGTGACAATTTGGACAACGTCACTAGGCTTTATTGGCCCTACTGCTATATGTATGAATTGCTGAAAAAAAACCTTGCTGAAAATCTAGCTTCTCAAGCAACTCTAACGATTATTCCCAGAAATTCAAGACTTTTGACAACGTCTCTACATTATTCTTAATAAGTAGAATGTCATCCACTTATAGGACCATAAATGTGATCGCACTCCTACTAACCCTTTGTACAATCATGGTACAATAATGGGTTCTGTCTCAACAGGGACAGGGGTTGCATCAATGTCGGTTTGTGTGTCATTATACAACTCTTTGAGTTCTATTTTCCTGTTATTGCCTCCTTATTGAATAAACTCTTTTTCAAGAAAGATTGCAAACTTACTAACAAACACTTTTGTTCATCAGGATGATAGATATGATATCCTAAACTACTTTTAGAATAATACACAAACCTACATTTAGGTTATCTTGATTTCCAATTTGGTTACATCATGTGTCTCTACACATGCATTACAACCCCATACCTTAACATTCTTTAAGGCTTAGTGCTTCCCTTTCCATATCTCATATGGGTTCTAAGGGATAGCCTTTGGTTCGAATCTCTGTTTCACATATACACGGCAGTTTCTAGGACATATCCTTAAAAGGATAATTTTCGGTCGTTGTAACTTATTATGGATCAGACCATATCCAATAAGGTCATTTACCTCCTTTTCAAAAAAACATTTCTAAGAGGTGTCCATTGTGACAGAATGCTTACTTTGAACAAGTTGATCTGAAAATTAACCGGTTAATATTCGCCTCCCTGATCTAATCGAAGAGCTTTAATACTTTTACCGGTTTGTTTCTCTACTTCATATCTAAATTCATTGAACCTTTCAAATGTTTCAGATTTGTACTTCTTTGAGTACATGTACCCATACCTTGACATTCTTAAGTAAAGGTTCATAAAGTAAGAGAAACCATATCTCTTGTTCTCTTGGGTTTATTAGCATTCAATATTAGAGCTATCATGCTTCATGCAATTCATATTTGCAACGTGGTTTAGAAGATAAATGCTATAAATTCCAGAAGTAATGAACTCTTCATAAAAAACATTTATTAAATCAAACTAAAACATTGTTTAGGCTAAATTGAAATAAAGATAATGTTTCTATAAAACTTCTGGAATGTAAAGATAGCTTATTAATTCTAAACTACTCCTTCAAGTAGAGTCAAGCAGCGAGTCCCATAGCTAATACAGCAACACTTTGCTCCATTCTCTACTCGAAGGGATACTCCGCTTCTACTCAGCCTTCTGCTTCCCACTAGATCCTGCATGGAATTCAAAATTCACATCAGAATTAAGTACCCAAGTGGAAGCAAAACTAACATTTAGTTTAGAATATGATCCATACCTTCTGAAGGTCGGCTCTTTAGAGTATCCAGATACTCCCGGCAGTTACGTTTCCAGTGCCCATCCTTGCCGCAGTGAAAACAGGTTCCTTTGGCCTTGTCAGTATTACCTTTCTTGACGCCTCCCTTCGGCTTTAAGTTCTTCTTCTTCTTCCCTTGGGTACTCTTATCCTTGCTTTTACTTTTGCCCTTAGGCTTGGGCTTGGCCTTGGAAGTAGAAGCTCCATCAAATGCGAGCAAAGAACCTTTTCCCTTCTTCATTGTCTCCTCAGTCATCTTGAGCAAATTGTGCAAGTCGGGGAGAGTGGGCTCAAGCTTGTTCATATGAAAATTCATTATGAACGGCCCAAATGAATCAGGAAAGGACTGCAGTATAATGTCTGAACACATATCAGCTTCAATGAATCACATCAAGCTTTTCAAGCTGCTTGATATGGTTGATCATTTTCAAGGTGTGATCAGTCTCAGATGAACCCTCATTCATCCTTGCCTTGAACAGATCCTTAACAATATTGTACTTCGCAGTCCTACTTTGCTCCCCATACAACTCTTGTAAGTGGAGAAAGATGTCGCGAGCACTTTTCATGGACTCATGTTGCTTCTGAAGCTCAGGGCTCATGGATGCCATCATATAGCATCTTGCCTTCAAGTCATCGTCCATGCGCTTCTAATAAGCGTCTTTCTCTTGCTGAGTTGCAGTCTCAGCCAGTGCCTCAGGAAGTGTGCCATCAAGTGTGTAGGTAACCTTTTCAGAAGTTAAAACTATTTTTAAGTTCCTCAGCCAGTCAAGATTGTTTGGTCCAGTCAAACGGTTGATGTCCAATATTTTGGATAGTGGGTTGAGGTGAGCCATTTCTATGAACTACATATAAAAATAGAGAATTAGATTTCATTTTTAATCCATAATGATCGGGTCTTCAATCATATGGTACCTCCTACTATTTTATCAAATTCCATACACCCTCTAATAGAATTCGGGAATCTTATTCCTAATGGGGATTGGGGTCCCACTATGACCTAGAAGCCTCACATGTTAGTTTCTTGACTTCTAACCCACAGTAAGAAGACAACTCTTTGTCTATTGCTTCATAAGCAAGTTCCAATCATTTTGCCTCTAGGGTACATACTCCTCACATGTTAGTTTCTTGGAATACTTCCCTAGTTAAGTTAAGCCCATCATTCACATAGGTATGTTTCACCAAATATATACCTCACATGTTAGTTTCTTGGTATATACCAACTTAGGTACCCCATGGTATCTACATATGTGATAGTTTCAACTAATGTCTTTAATATGGGTAGCTCCTACATGTCTACAGCTAGGTACCCACATTAAAGGACGTTAGATGATCCTATAATGATGGAAAGCAATGAAGAATCCATTCCCTAATGTATTCTCCATTTCCAACTTAATATTAAAAGAGAGGGGTTTTAAGGGTCTCATCAAATTAACTAATCTAACATACATCTCATGCATTTAAATAAGGAACATATAACAACATTATATATGTGTAATCCACTTATCGATATTAGTCCCTATAAGGTGACATATAACGATCTTTGGATTTGGAGCTATATCTATTAATCTCATTAAAAGCTCCCACTATGATGATTATGGACTTTAAGAAGATTCAATCCAAGCCAATGAATTGAATCCAAGGTCTAAGGTGGGTGTAGGTGATCGTAAAACATTCATTCAAAACATAGCATGCTCTCTTGAAAGTCTTCTCCAAACTTTCAAGTCCTTCAATCTCTTCCATTAGCCTGATGGTCTCCATCATAGGCTTGTTGGGCTCCACCATGCTCCTATAGGTCCACCATGCTCCTTAGTGTGCTCTCGATTACATAACATTTATATAATTTTAAAGAAAGGGATACATAAGGGGAATGTGGGGTACATAAGAGAATGATAGAGAGAGAGAGAAGAAGAAGGTGGCATGCAAGCCCCAAATAAATAATACATCACCAAAATTAACAACTCTTGAAAATTAATACAACCCATTCATAAGACGGCCAATCACAATTGGTTTAAAGGGGTATAGTCCATAATCATCATCCATCCATAACCATACAATCACATTGCATAATAAAGGAAATAACTGTAAGCAATAAACATATGGGCATTTATGGTAACTCTATTGATTGGTTTTCATTAATCTCATTAATGTGTCCTAATCTTATTAGGATATGCATAAGTTCCTGAATTAATTAAGTCTTAACATTTAAGAAATTTAATTTCAATTAATCAAATCAATTGAAACATTTAAAGTCCCCTAATTAAACTCTAATATCAAATATTAGGGTCTCTTTAATTAAACAAAACAATTTCATTTAATTAAAAAATTCCTAATTTTAATTTAATCCTAAATTGTGTTTTAAACCATTTAAAACATTATAAAATTAATCACCATTAATTAAATAATCAATTTCGGAATTAAATAAAATCATTTTATTAATTAATTAGTGCATTAGGGTTTCCTAAAACCCTAAACCCTAAATGCATTAACTCTAAACCCTAAGTGTAACCCTAATGCATTAAATGCCTTATGATTGGTCAATTAATGACCAATCATTTAAACCCTAGGTTTATATGGTATTAATTATTAGGATTAGGGTTTAATTAATGCCACCTAGGATATTAATTACATCTAATTAATATGCACTAATTAGGGTTTCTAAAACCCTAAACCTTAAACCTATTAAATGCCAATGATTAATTACTAAACCATTAATGATCATGATTGGTCATTAATGAACAATCATTTAACCCTAGGTTAGACACATTAATTATTAGGTTTAGTTATTAATTGATGCATTAATAAAATTAGGGTTTAATTAATATGAATTAGGGTTTCCTAAACCCTAAACCCTAGACATCATAAATGCAATTAATAATACCCTAATGATTAATAACCATGATTGGTCATTTATTGACCAATCATTAAACACTTTAACTATGGTAATTAATAGCCTAATTAGGGTTAAATCATTAATGGGAATTAGGGTTTCCTAAGAAACCCTAAGGCTGCCGCCACCTATAGTGGGCTGCCATGGCTTAGCAAGGCTGCCATGGCTTGGCCAGGCCATGGGAGGCCATGGCCAGGAAAGGGGGACTCAAGCCAGGGTGTGGGCCAAGCCCATGGACACATGTGGGGTGGCCAAGAGGGCTGTCTTCTTCAAAGAACATTAGGGTTTCAAGAACCCTTGCTAGCACCACCATGGGAGGACCTCCACGGTCACAAAAGTTTCTAAAACTTAATCAATTCGACTCCACCAACAAAACCAGCTTTTGTATCATGTCCCTACATGAATTACTAAGCTAATTGAAGTGGTTTGGATGATCAAATCATCCCCAATTGTTCTAAACAATTCAAGAACAGTAGGCTGTCCAGAATTTGACAGCATACTGTCCCTGATCACAAATTGATTTAAAACCCAGCAAGATGATTAATTCAGGCTACCAAATTATTTTTCCTAGTATCCTACATGTCTTAGGAAACTAATAAAATTGGTTTCATGCAATTTGGAGTTCCCTAGCTCAAGATATGAACAAAACTCCATTGATGACTTTCTGTAGAAAAACAGCCTGCTGTGTTCTTCCAAGAAATCAAACTTTTTGATTTTTTATGCATCAATACTCTTTTGAAACTTAAAGAATATGATCTATACATCATATATCATCATCCTATAATGATTATCCATCAATTTTACAGAGATTTAATATCAATATAGTAGCAAGAACCATAGGGTTCAAAAACCCAGATTCAAACTCCATGTGTTCTTCCTATTCCTTTTGTTTTGTTTTTAATTCTCATGCATCCCTATGCTTGAGAAATCACCATAACAACTTTATGTGAATTAATTACAGCCATCTCATGTCTTAATTAAACCAAAACAAAAACAAAATACAAAAGAGAGCAACCTAGGGTTCCAAACCCTCGGTTCAGCCTCCATAGAAGAAACCCTGGTTCAGCCTCCATAAAGTATAGTAGTTATAAAGGACTTCTTCTGGACTAGGATGTAATAAAAGTTGTTTATTAATAATCATTCTTTTGAAAAATGATTAATCACATAGAATAGCTTGAGAAGCTAGATGTGATTTAAAATGGAAGCATAGAGGAAAGCAAGTCTTGAAAAGTCAAAGACAAAGAAATATAATTATTTTGTAGTAAATATAAGGTATTGTAAAGGGAACTTGATAAAGTATCAGTCTTCCTAGAAGAACCAAACTTTTGAAGTTTTGGTTCATGCTCTAAACTAAATTGTCGGTTAGTTCTGCTTCTTGGTTTTTGGATTCTAGTATAATCTAAATCGAAGCAGAAAGTTAAGTAGATAATAAGTTACCTTTAAAAATTTTAATAGAGCAAGAGTTGCTAGATTAATTTTGGGAACTTATTTCTTAACTAAGTCATTTAAGACATTCTAGAAATTTGATTTCCGAATTTAAATGACTAATTAGAGCGAATGCAACGTATTCCGAGAATACAAGAGATGTAGAGACTCTCATTTAAATGTAACGATTATGACTTGGTTATGAGATGACCAAACCCATCTTTTACTTGGTGAAGTGAATGAGTTACATTTATAATTTGACTATACATTGTGATGTATACAGTCATGTAAAGCATGCATTCAATTATAGTAGACTCATCTTAGAATACCATAGCTCAATGGTGAATCTAAGAGAACGAATTGAACCCTATTAAGATATGGTTTGATCCATGATGAGTTTTACTAATGTATCCATCTAGGATATACCTTAAAATTGCTACATATTGATAATTTAGGGTTCACTCCAGTTTTGTCCCAATTATATCAGATATGATATGGGAAGAAACCCAACATAAAGAAGTTAAGGCTTGGGCTTGTGCTACGTTTGTCTGGAAACATAATGTAGACAATCTGGAAATACGGTCAAGTAAGTGTTGAATTGTAGTATATCCCAAAAGTGGTTGGGATAGTATTTCTATTACCCTAATGAACAAAAGTTGTCCATTAGGATGTTTGCTGGATTTTCTTGAGAAAGAGTTCATTCAAGAAAGATGCAAAAGTAGATAGAATTTATAGAATTGTCTGTAAAGCCACAAACAAACAAAGATCCAACCCTTGTCTCTGTTGAGACAAAACCCTTAACTACACTATAATCTTTTCATAGATCAAATTGGATATTTCTTAACATAAGAGAGATATCGTATCTCTATTAGAATGTGAAAGAATTGTTCTTTGGTGATAAAGATCACCAAGATAATCCTATTGATTATGACTAGATGATGTTTCACATCAACTCGAGAAATGACTAAGAGTCATTAAATCCAATATGGATAGGTAGAGACCTAAAAGGCTTGTCTATTTAAGAATGTTTTCAACATAGGCAAAAAGTTGTCTATAAAAAAACTTGTTTGATAATAGTTCTGCTGAAATCCATTTGGATCTTGTTATCTATAAACACACATTTTGAATATGAGATATGTCAAAAAGGATATAAAGATGTTATATCAAATGGTGAAAAACCATAAAAGTGTGTAAGTTATAGAAGTCTATTAATAGACTACAAGGTTCTCATAATTAGAACATCTATAAAGTTGAAGTAATCAAATTGTTTGATTTCTCTCATTGTATAGATGGACCATGAGTGTATAAAAGGTTAGTGGGAGTGCGATCGTTTTTCTTTATCCTAAGTATGGATGACATCATAATCATTATGAATGATATATGAATGTTATCTAATGTAAAGTTTTAGTTTTTGGAGAAAAACTAATTCATGAAAGATTTGGCAAAAGCATCCAATAAGATCTATAGAGATAGATCATATAGATTGCTAAGTATCTCCAAATCATCAAACATAGTTGAAATGTTGAAGGAGTTCAACATGGAGAATTCTAAGGGAGGTCTGATTTACTTCAGATAAGAATTCATTATTCAAGGGCATGTGCCCTAGGATAATACAAGTAAGGTTCTTAAAGTGTTAAGAACCCTTATTCTACACTATGTATTGAACCTGATATCTATTATGTTGTGATTGTTACAAATAGTTATCAGTCAATTCAAATTTGGAATATTGGATTGTATATGGAAATTGTAAACTCATAGTAGATGGGTATATGGATTTGGATATAATCCATATGGGGTATATTTTATATTCACTTTAGTTGGTGAAATACTTAATGGAAGAATTGTATGAAAGATACAGTGGATTCCATTATTAAGGGTGAATTAATTGTCGCATTGTCTAGGAGACTGTTTGGATCTATAAGTTCATTTAGAACTTGGAGTTGTTCCTTCCATTGAGTTTCCCACACCTTGTTTTGTGACAACAATGGGTCTATAGCTCAAGTATAGGAATCACGGTCTCATCAAAAGTCCAAACACATAGAGCGGCAATTCCAAGTGATTAGAGGAATCATTGGAAAAGGTAATAGATACATTACAAAAGATATTATCTACATAAGTTTTTGTAGACCTACTGACTAAAGCTTTAAAACATAATTGGTTATGTCTAAGACCAACATCTTGAGAAGATAGGTATGCGATACATGGTCAATTGGCTTTAGTGCAAGTGGGAGATTGTTAGGATTATGCCCTAGAGCCAATCATGGAGATGATTGTTTAGGGATTAGGAACAATCATTTGATTTCATTTATGTATGTCACATTTATTATTGATTTAATAAAAGGGCTTATTCTATTATGTTTATATGCATAATTTATATTTACATAATATGTCCATGGAGTTAGAGTTGAGAATATGGAATTACAAAGAGTTGTAATTTTGAGACTATAGATATATCTCTGTACTAAACTCCTAAAGCATTCCTAGTTGAAGGTTCACTATGATGGACTAGTAATGAACCATAGGACTAGCACTTGTTAGGTTGACTCTATAGGAGGATAGCTAGTCTCAAGCTATTTGTGTGGAGACACTACAACCAACAAGTGGGTGCCTATTACAAGAATAGGTACACTGAATGTGACCAAAGATATGAGATAAACTGAATGGAGTTTTATCCTGCCTGTCAATCAGTTTCTCATTGTTATAGTGGTACAAGTAATCCTTAGACCTGAGACACCATAGTTGCCTTATGCATATAGCTTTAGAAGTTTGATAACACTAAGTGCAGATCTTATTCAGGGGTCTGCAAAGGTGTTCATTGGCCCTACTGCTATGTGTATGAAGGCATGTGAGTGATCAACAAGGGATCCATCACTCTCAGGAAAAGAGAGAGAATGTCTCATATAGCATTCATAATATAACTCATTAAATCCATGGCCATGGTAGGATGAATATGAAAAGAGTTTCATGAGTTCATCAATGAGTTGATATCTATGAATGAGTATAAAGTAATTGAACTAGGGACTTGACAGACTTCCATGTCCTATTAGTTCAATTGGAGACATTGTGTTAAAGGAAGGATGCAATTGTAACCTATAAACTATAACAGAAGGGTTCTTTGTAAATGACTATTCACCTCATTAAGGACCACACCATGAGCCATATGCTAGGTGTTACTCATGGTTAGTAGAAGCCCTAATTGATATAAGTGAGTTATAATCAATTAGGGAATTGGAAGGAGTTCCAATTAGACCCTAAATGGAAAGAGTTCCATTGTGCACACCTCGTGCTATTCCTACTACTTAATGATGTGAACCCAATGGGTCACACACTGATCATGCAAGAAGGGCTTTAAAGTCTATGAGAGAAAGGGTTTTAGTGAATAAAGAATAGTTCTTTATAGGCCTATTTGTATTTGATACAAATAATAGGGGTTAATGTGCAATTAAGTGTAATTACACATAACCCTATTAGGGTTTCTTCCCCATGGCCAGCCCCCTTTAGTGGGCTGCCTATATAAGTCACACTTATGTGTGACATGGCATAATAGGCTTGCACAATAAACCCTAGCCGTCCAGCCCTTTGGAGGCTCTCTTCTCTCTCTCTCTCTTCTCCACCTCTAGCAACAACAAGGAAGAAGAAAGAAAAGGCTTGAAGCTCTAGCTAGGTGTGGATACCGCTGGAGGCAGCACACTTGGGCTGCTCATTCACCGCCGTCCGGAGTAGAAGCTTGGAGCAAAACGAAGAAAACAAAAATCCTGTAAGTGTTCTAACCCTCTTCGTAGTTAGGGTTTGATTTTGTGTTATGCATGGTTAGATTCATGGGATTGGGAATCGTAGGAAAAATTTTTTATATTCCGCACTTCTATTTTTCCCTCTTGTTCGATTCCCAACAGTGGTATCAGAGCCATGATTATGCATAATACAAAATACATATGGGCTGGTAATTATGGTGTAGTTGAATGATTCAAAAATCTGGAAAATTTTTTCTGCATAATTGGTTTTCCTCCATGGCTGAACCTAGGGTTTGGAACCCTAGGTCAATTCTCTTCTACTCCTCTTCTAATTGATGGTTAAGTGTATCCATGGATGCAATAGGTTGCATAGGGTTTGAGTTTGGAGAAGAAGAATAAGGAAACTAGGGTTTTATAAAACTGTTATGAACAGTTTTCATGGTTGCCATGAAAAACCGTCATCTTGTTTTGCCTGCCGAATTCAGAGTTCTTCTCCAAAATTTTCGAGCCATATATGGTTAGAAAGCTCTTTGAATAAGCTTTCCAACCCAACAAACGGTGCGTCAATCCGAGTTCTGTAGTGAAAGTTATGAATTTTTTACTACAGGCTGTCTGGAAAGACAGTTTTGCTCGGGAATGATGCAATAGCCACAACTTTGAGTTATTGATGGAGATCAAAGGCATGGCAATGGTTGCCACCACTTGGCTTATGTTCTAGACATGGTAGGGAAAGGTTCCCAAGCATTTAGATGCATCATAATTGGATTAAGATGCTAGAACAGAAGGAAGAAGGAGAAGAACACCATGGAGGCTGAATCTGGGTTTTAGAACCCTAAGGTTCTTGCAATTAATTCTAATTAAAGCTGCTGTATTTAAAAGTTGATTTCATTTATGTATGTCACATTTATTATTGATTTAATAAAAGGGCTTATTCTATTATGTTTATATGCATAATTTATATTTACATAATATGTCCATGGAGTTAGAGTTGAGAATATGGAATTACAAAGAGTTGTAATTTTGAGACTATAGATATATCTCTGTACTAAACTCCTAAAGCATTCCTAGTTGAAGGTTCACTATGATGGACAGTAATGAATCATAGGACTAGCACTTGTTAGGTTGACTCTATAGGAGGATAGCTAGTCTCAAGCTATTTGTGTGGAGACACTACAACTAACAAGTGGGTGCCTATTACAAGAATAGGTACACTGAATGTGACCAAAGATATGAGATAAACTGAATGGAGTTTTATCCTGCCTGTCAATCAGTTTCTCATTGTTATAGTGGTACAAGTAATCCTTAGACCTGAGACACCATAGTTGCCTTATGCATGTAGCTTTAGAAGTTTGATAACACTAAGTGCAGATCCTATTCAGGGGTCTGCAAAGGTGTTCATTGGCCCTACTGCTATGTGTATGAAGGCATGTGAGTGATCAACAAGGGATCCATCACTCTCATGAAAAGAGAGAGAATGTCTCATATAGCATTCATAATATAACTCATTAAATCCATGGCCATGGTAGGATGAATATGAAAAGAGTTTCATGAGTTCATGAATGAGTTGATATCTATGAATGAGTATAAAGTAATTAAACTAGGGACTTGACAGACTTCCATGTCCTATTAGTTCAATTGGAGACATTGTGTTGAAGGAAGGATGCAATTGTAACCTATAAACTATAACAGAAGGGTTCTTTGTAAATGACTATTCACCTCATTAAGGACCACACCATGAGCCATATGCTAGGTGTTACTCATGGTTAGTAGAAGCCCTAATTGATATAAGTGAGTTATAATCAATTATGGAATTGGAAGGAGTTCCAATTAGACCCTAAATGGAAAGAGTTCCATTGTGCACACCTCGTGCTATTCCTACTACTTAATGATGTGAACCCAATGGGTCACACACTGATCATGCAAGAAGGGCTTTAAAGTCTATGAGAGAAAGGGTTTTAGTGAATAAAGAATAGTTCTTTATAGGCCTATTTGTATTTGATACAAATAATAGGGGTTAATGTGCAATTAAGTGTAATTACACATAACCCTATTAGGGTTTCTTCCCCATGGCCAGCCCCCTTTAGTGGGCTGCCTATATAAGTCACACTTATGTGTGACATGGCATAATAGGCTTGCACAATAAACCCTAGCCGTCCAGCCCTTTGGAGGCTCTCTTCTCTCTCTCTCTCTTCTCCACCTCTAGCAACAACAAGGAAGAAGAAAGAAAAGGCTTGAAGCTCTAGCTAGGTGTGGATACCGTTGGAGGCAGCACACTTGGGCTGCTCATTCACCGCCGTCCGGAGTAGAAGCTTGGAGCAAAACGGAGAAGACAAAATTCCTGTAAGTGTTCTAACCCTCTTCGTAGTTAGGGTTTGATTTTGTGTTATGCATAGTTAGATTCATGGGATTGGGAATCGTAGGAAAAATTTTTTATATTCCGCACTTCTATTTTTCCCTCTTGTTCGATTCCCAACACTTTATACATCACATGCTTCTCAAAAATTCCAGAATTAATGTTAGAAGAATATTAGAAGAAGAGAAGAGGGAAAAACAGCCTAGGGTTCAAAACCCCAGGTTCGGCCATGAAGAGGAAACCCTAGTTTCCTCCTTCTTCTTCTCCAAAACTGAAACCTATTCAACTCTTTGAATTTCCAGCAGCCCTAAAACTATCTTAGAAGAGGAGAAGAAGAGATAAACACCTAGGGTTCAATAACCCTAGGTTCGGCCATGAGAGGGAAATCAATTAAAGGCATGAACATGAATCTCAATTCATTAAACCAATCAACCTACCATGAATTACAGCCCATACGCAGTTTGTATTAGGCATAACCATGGCTCTGATACCACTGTTGGGAATCGAATAGGGAGGAAAAACAAACAAAGGCGGAATAAAATTTTTCCTACGATTCCCAAACCCATGAATCTTAATTATGCTTAATACAAAACAAAATCCTAACTACCAAGAGAATTAGGATACTTATAGTTGAACAAAGTCTTCTCCTTTATGCTCCAAGCTTTGTCTTCTCCTTTTTGCTCCAAGATTTGTCTCTGGACAGCGGTGAATGAGCAGCCCAAGTGTGCTGCCTCCAATGGTATCCACACCTAGCTTGAGCTAGAAGTCCTTTCCTTCTTCTTCCTTGTTGTTGCTAGAGGTGGAGAAGAGGGAGAGAGAGAGAGAACCTCCTTAGAAATTTCGGCCAGCACTTGTTGGTGTGTTCGTGTGATGATGTCATCACTTTATAGTGGGCATTATATAGCCCACTAATAGGGCCGGCTATAGGGGGATTCCTAACCCTAGTCTGTTTTGTGTAATTACTCTTAATTACACAATTAGCCCACTAGTTTGCATCAAATACAAATTAGCCCCTTAAAGAACTTTTCTTCAATCAAGTATACCCTCTCTTTCATAGACAATCAAGCTCTCTTAGCATGATCAATATGTAACCCATTGGGTTCACATCATCAAGTAGTAGGTATAGCACATGTTGTGCACAATGGAACACTTTCCATTAAAGGGTCTAATTGGAACTCCTTCCAATTCCCTAATTGATTATAACTCATTTATATCAATTAGGGCTTCTACTAACCATGAGTAACACCTAGCATATGGCTCATGGTGTGGTCCTTAATGAGGTGAATAGTCATTTACAAAGAACCCTTCTGTTATAGTTTATAGGTTACAATTACATCCTTCCATCAACACAATGTCTCCAATTGAACTAATAGGACATAGAAGTTTGTCAAGTCCCTAGTTCAATTACTTTATACTCATTCATTAATATCAACTCAATAATGAACTTATGGAAACTCCTTTCCATATTCATTCTACCATGGGCCCATAGGTTTAAGGAGTTATATTCAATGAATGCTATATGAGACATTCACTCCCTTTTTCCTGAGAGTGATGGATTCCTTGTTGATCACTCACATGCCTTCACACACATAGCAGTAGGGCCAATGAACACCCTTACAGACCCATGAATAGGATCTGCACTTAGTGTTATCAAACTTCTAAAGCTACATGCATAAGACAACCATGGTGTCTCAGGTCTAAGGATTACTTGTACCACTATAACAATGAGAAACTGATTGACAGGCTGGTTAAAACTCCATTCAGTTTATCTCATATCTTTGGTCACATTCAGTACCTATTCTTATAATAGGCACCCACTTGTTGGTTGTAGTGTCTCCACATAAATAGCTTGAGACTAGCTATCCTCCTATAGAGTCAACCTAACAAGTGCTAGTCCTATGGTTCATTACTGTCCATCATAGTGAACCTTCAACTAGGAATGATTTAGGAGTTTAGTACAGAGATATATTTAGAGTCTCAAAATTACAACACTTTCTAATTTCATATTCTCAACTCTAACTCCATGGACATATTATGTAAATATAAATTATGCATATAAACATAATAGAATAAGCCCTTTTATTAAATCAATAATAAATGTGACATATATAAATGAAATCAATTGATTGTTCCTAATCCCTAAATAATCATCTCTATGATTGGCTCTAGGGCATAATCCTAACACTTGATAAAGTATCAATTTTCCTAGAAGAACCAAACTTTTAAAGT